>CP092878.1:42544347-42586779 GCA_030710605.1 Cordylochernes scorpioides
GTACGCCCTTTTATATAAAAATATAAATAATATTAAAATTAAACATGTGTGTGTGTGGAAATTATCAAATAACACACCAAAGCGCGAAACATGATAAAATTCAACTAATATAAATAAACGCTATTACATTAAAAATAACAAACTCTAAAGATAGCGTATTAAAAAGAAAAGAAAAAACATCCTTAAAGTTGGAGAATTGAGAGAAAAAGTAGAGCGAGCCACATGCAAGGTACAAAAAGTGGCAGAATTCTCGGAAAGAAATTGGAAACTTTAACTAGGTTTAAACAGGGCGTAGGGGTCCAGGGTGTGGTCGGTAATATCCCAACACACCCACCCCGCGCGTAATTGAGAGATCTGGAGTCTAATCATAATGATTATCATCTCACCATGTATATACACAGATATTGTATTATACATATTTGGCCTTGTTCGTTTATGCTTATTGGATGTTTTGTCTCTAGGTGATACTTTGATGGCGGTGCTCGTTGACATTTCCATCCTATATTGATGGTGTTATAGACACTGAAAATTGTTTTTATTAGATTCATCTAATTATTAATTAATATTAGATAATAAAAGGCATATATAGGATTTAATAAAATATTTATTTTGCCAATATTTTGGCTGGGTGTACGCCAACCTTTATCGAGGCATTACATTTTTTATACACAACTCAGCGCCGCATAGTGTGCATCAATATGTGGAAAAAACAATAGAAAAAATATAAATAAAAAGGTCAGGTGTTGATATTAAAAATAAAAATGGAAATTCCTGACCAGGAGTACATGTGCCTTCTGAAAAGCATATGTGCTCCTGGTCAGAATATGCCTTTTTTATTATCAATTAATATGAATAAAAGAACAACACAAAATCTTTATTAAGGACACTCGTCTCATACAGAAGGTTTTTCCAGATGAATAAACGAATTAGAATATAAGTTATCTACAATAAGGTGGGTATTAAGAACCATAATCTGTGTTTTGCATATTGCCTATGCTGTTTTCCAGAATTTGTGAACGCTGATGTATTGCGTTTGCTTTTTACTACTTTTGCCATTAAAACATATAGCTATATTCGTCATAACCAATCTTTTGACAGTTAATTTCTATCTCTATTCCTCCAGTGCTGGAAAATAAAACATGTAGAGAAGTATTATTACAATGTATAAAAATAGAGGAAATGAATAAAGCATAGTTTCAGCATGTACAATATTATATAGATGAACATTCAACTCTATGGGGGAATATTATGATTTGTTTTCTTATTCTTGGTAGATAAATAAGTTTGTTCATATTATGAAATAATATAGATTATATTGAGAGAATGCTGAACAGCCTTCCAAAATATTATTATTCAAAAGAAAAAATATATATATAATTTTCTATTGAATATATTGATTCAGAATATCATTTTTTATTATATTCAGTCTGGAGTGTGCGTCGTTTATATTTATTTCTAGGAATGAAGATAGCAAAATTAAAATCTAGAAAAAATAATCGGTGTACTATATGCAATAATATTTATATTACTAATCAGTGAAATATATGAATTACTGTTGTGTTACTAATTGAGGTATCTTATGCATTACTATTTGTATTACTATTCAGTGTGCTATCTGCATTACTATTTGTATTAATAAATCGTGTACTATACACATTACTATAAAGTAATACTCAAAGCCTCCCCGCATAAGTTTCTTTTTTTTGTGAAAATTAACATTAATTTTAAAGATAAATATGAACTATTTCTAACTTTGGATGACGTATGAAAAGGTTGAATATATGAAGAGTAATGGTCTATATATGATTGGATGACGTATGAAAAGGTGAAAATGTGAAGAGTAACTTTTTTAATACAATATAAAGGACTGCGGCGTATGATTATAAAGTGATACTTAAAGCCTCCCCGCATAAGTTTCTTTTTTTGTGAAAATTAACATTAATTTTAAAGAGAAATATGAACTATTTCTAACTTTGGACATTACTATTTGTATTACTAATTGGTGTACTATATATGTATTACTATTTGTATTACTAATTGGTGTACTATATGTATTACTTTTATATTACTAATTGGTGTACTATATGTAATACATTTATATTACTAATTGGTGCCCTATATATGCATCACTATTTGTATTACTAATTGATGTACTATATGTATTACTATTTGTATTACTAATTGGTGTACTATATGTATTACTATTTGTGTTACTAATTGGTGTACTATATGCATTACTATTTGATTTGATAATTTGTGTACTGTATGCATCACTATTTGTATTGATAATTGGTGTACTATATGTATTACTATTTGTATTACTAATTGGTGTACTATATGTATTACTATTTGTATTACTAATTGGTGTACTATATGTATTACTATTTGTGTTACTAATTGGTGTACTATATGCATTACTATTTGATTTGATAATTTGTGTACTGTATGCATTGCTATTTGTATTGAAATTGGTGTACTATATGCATCACTATTCGTATTGATAATTGGTGTACTAAATGCATCACTATTTGTATTGATAACTGGTGTACTATATGTATTACTATTTGTATTGATAACTGGTGTACTATATGTATTACTATTTGTATTACTAATTGGTGTACTATATGCATCACTATTTGTATTGATAATTGGTGTACTATATGCATCACTATTTGTATTGATAATTGGTGTACTATATGCATCCTTATTTGTATTGATAACTGGTGTACTATATGCATCACTATTTGTATTGATAATTGGTGTACTATATGCATCACTATTTGTATTGATAATTAGTGTACTATATGCATCACTATTTGTATTGATAATTGGTGTACTATATGCATCACTATTTGTATTGATAATTGGTGTACTATATGCATCACCATTTGTATTGATAATTGGTGTAGTATATGCATCACTATTTGTATTGATAATTGGTGTAGTATATGCATCACTATTTGTATTGATAATTGGTGTACTATATGCATTACTATTTGTATTGATAATTGGTGTACTATATGCATCACTATTTGTATTGATAATTGGTGTACTATATGCATCACTATTTGTATTGATAATTGGTGTAGTATATGTATTACTATTTGTATTACTAATTGGTCTACTATTTGTATTATTAATTGGTCTACTATTTGTATTATTAATTGGTCTACTATCTGCATCACTATTTGTATTACTAATTGGTCTACTATATGCATCACTATTTGTATTAATAATTGGTGTACTATATGCATCACTATTTGTATTGATAATTGGTGTACTATATGCATCACTATTTGTATTATTAATTGGTGCCCCATATGCATCACTATTTGTATTAATAATTGGTATACTATATGCATCACTATTTGTATTAATAACTGGTGTACTATATGCATCACTATTTGTATTGATAATTGGTGTACTATATGCATCACTATTTGTATTGATAATTGGTGTACTATATGCATAACTATTTGTATTGATAATTGGTGTACTATATGTATTACTATTTGTTTTACTAATTGGTGTACTATATGCATCACTATTTGTATTAATATTTGGTGTACTATATGCATCACTATTTGTATTGATAATTGGTGTACTATATGCATCACTATTTGTATTGATAATTGGTGTAGTATATGCATAACTATTTGTATTGATAATTGGTGTACTATATGCATCACTATTTGTATTGATAATTGGTGTACTATATGCATCACTATTTGTATTGATAATTGGTGTACTATATGCATCACTATTTGTATTGATAATTGGTGTAGTATATGCATCACTATTTGTATTGATAATTGGTGTAGTATATGCATCACTATTTGTATTGATAATTGGTGTACTATATGCATTACTATTTGTATTGATAATTGGTGTACTATATGCATCACTATTTGTATTAATAACTGGTGTACTATATGCATCACTATTTGTATTGATAATTGGTGTACTATATGCATCACTATTTGTATTGATAATTGGTGTACTATATGCATCACTATTTGTATTGATAATTGGTGTACTATATGCATCACTATTTGTATTGATAATTGGTGTAGTATATGTATTACTATTTGTATTACTAATTGGTCTACTATTTGTATTATTAATTGGTCTACTATTTGTATTATTAATTGGTCTACTATCTGCATCACTATTTGTATTACTAATTGGTCTACTATATGCATCACTATTTGTATTAATAATTGGTGTACTATATGCATCACTATTTGTATTGATAATTGGTGTACTATATGCATCACTATTTGTATTGATAATTGGTGTACTATATGCAACACTATTTGTATTGATAATTGGTGTACTATATGCATCACTATTTGTATTATAAATTGGTGCCCCATATGCATCACTATTTGTATTAATAATTGGTGTACTATATGCATCACTATTTGTATTAATAACAGGTGTACTATATGCATCACTATTGTATTGATAACTGGTGTACTATATGCATCACTATTTGTATTGATAATTGGTGTACTATATGCATCACTATTTGTATTGATAATTGGTGTACTATATGCATCACTATTTGTATTGATAATTGGTGTACTATATGTATTACTATTTGTTTTACTAATTGGTGTACTATATGCATCACTATTTGTATTAATATTTGGTGTACTATATGCATCACTATTTGTATTGATAATTGGTGTACTATATGCATTACTATTTGTATTGATAATTGGTGTACTATATGCATCACTATTTGTATTGATAATTGGTGTAGTATATGCATAACTATTTGTATTGATAATTGGTGTACTATATGCATCACTATTTGTATTATTAATTGGTGCCCCATATGCATCACTATTTGTATTAATAATTGGTATACTATATGCATCACTATTTGTATTAATAACTGGTGTACTATATGCATCACTATTTGTATTGATAATTGGTGTACTATATGCATCACTATTTGTATTGATAATTGGTGTACTATATGCATAACTATTTGTATTGATAATTGGTGTACTATATGTATTACTATTTGTTTTACTAATTGGTGTACTATATGCATCACTATTTGTATTAATATTTGGTGTACTATATGCATCACTATTTGTATTGATAATTGGTGTACTATATGCATCACTATTTGTATTGATAATTGGTGTAGTATATGCATAACTATTTGTATTGATAATTGGTGTACTATATGCATCACTATTTGTATTGATAATTGGTGTACTATATGCATCACTATTTGTATTGATAATTGGTGTACTATATGCATCACTATTTGTATTGATAATTGGTGTAGTATATGCATCACTATTTGTATTGATAATTGGTGTAGTATATGCATCACTATTTGTATTGATAATTGGTGTACTATATGCATTACTATTTGTATTGATAATTGGTGTACTATATGCATCACTATTTGTATTGATAATTGGTGTACTATATGCATCACTATTTGTATTGATAATTGGTGTAGTATATGTATTACTATTTGTATTACTAATTGGTCTACTATTTGTATTATTAATTGGTCTACTATTTGTATTATTAATTGGTCTACTATTTGTATTATTAATTGGTCTACTATCTGCATCACTATTTGTATTACTAATTGGTCTACTATATGCATCACTATTTGTATTACTAATTGGTCTACTATATGCATCACTATTTGTATTAATAATTGGTGTACTATATGCATCACTATTTGTATTGATAATTGGTGTACTATATGCATTACTATTTGTATTGATAATTGGTGTACTATATGCATCACTATTTGTATTGATAATTGGTGTAGTATATGTATTACTATTTTTATTGATAATTGGTGTACTATATGCATCACTATTTGTATTGATAATTGGTCTACTATTTGTATTACTAATTGGTCTACTATATACATCACTATTTGTATTACTAATTGGTCTACTATATGCATCACTATTTGTATTACTAATTGGTCTACTATATGCATCACTATTTGTATTAATAATTGGTGTACTATATGCATCACTATTTGTATTGATAATTGGTGTACTATATGCATCACTATTTGTATTGATAATTGGTGTAGTATATGTATTACTATTTGTATTAGTAATTGGTCTACTATTTGTATTATTAATTGGTCTACTATTTGTATTATTAATTGGTCTACTATCTGCATCACTATTTGTATTACTAATTGGTCTACTATATGCATCACTATTTGTATTACTAATTGGTCTACTATATGCATCACTATTTCTATTAATAATTGGTGTACTATATGCATCACTATTTGTATTGATAATTGGTGTACTATATGCATTACTATTTGTATTGATAATTGGTGTACTATATGCATCACTATTTGTATTGATAATTGGTGTACTATATGCATTACTATTTGTATTGATAATTGGTGTACTATATGCATCACTATTTGAATTGATAATTGGTGTAGTATATGTATTAATATTTGTATTGATAATTGGTGTACTATATGCATCACTATTTGTATTGATAATTGGTCTACTATTTGTATTACTAATTGGTCTACTATATGCATCACTATTTGTATTACTAATTGGTCTACTATATGCATCACTATTTGTATTAATAATTGGTGTACTATATGCATCACTATTTGTATTGATAATTGGTGTACTATATATGCATAACTATTTGTATTAATAATTGGTGTACTATATGCATTACTATTTGTATTGATAATTGGTGTACTATATGCATCACTATTTGTATTATTAATTGGTGCCCCATATGCATCACTATTTGTATTAATAATTGGTGTACTATATGCATCACTATTTGTATTAATAACTGGTGTACTATATGCATCACTATTTGTATTGATAATTGGTGTACTATATGCATCACTATTTGTATTAATAACTGGTGTACTATATGCATTACTATTTGTATTGATAATTGGTGTACTATATGCATTACTATTTGTATTACTATTTGGTGTACTATATACATTACTATTTGTATTGATAATTGGTGTACTATATATGCATTACTATTTGTATTACTAATTGGTGTACCATATGCATCACTATTTGTATTAATAATTGATGTACTATATTCAGTGCTATTTGCCATACTGTTTGGGGTACTATATACATTACTATTTGTATCACTTTTTGTTTTACCATGTGCATTACCATTTGCATTACTAATTGGTGTACTATATGCATTTCAATATTTATTACTAATTGGGGTACTTTATTCATTACTATTCGTATTACTTTTTGATGTAATATAGGCTTTTCTATTCCGATTAATAATTGATGTATTATATTCAGTGCTATTTGCATTACTGTTTGGGGTACTATATACATTACTATTTGTATTACTAATTGGTGCACTATATGCACTATTTATTTGTATTACTAATTGGTCTACTATATGCATCACTATTTGTATTAATAATTGGTGTACTATATGCATCACTATTTGTATTGATAATTGGTGTACTATATATGCATAACTATTTGTATTAATAATTGGTGTACTATATGCATTACTATTTGTATTGATAATTGGTGTACTATATGCATCACTATTTGTATTATTAATTGGTGCCCCATATGCATCACTATTTGTATTAATAATTGGTGTACTATATGCATCACTATTTGTATTAATAACTGGTGTACTATATGCATCACTATTTGTATTGATAATTGGTGTACTATATGCATCACTATTTGTATTAATAACTGGTGTACTATATGCATTACTATTTGTATTGATAATTGGTGTACTATATGCATTACTATTTGTATTACTATTTGGTGTACTATATACATTACTATTTGTATTGATAATTGGTGTACTATATATGCATTACTATTTGTATTACTAATTGGTGTACCATATGCATCACTATTTGTATTAATAATTGATGTACTATATTCAGTGCTATTTGCCATACTGTTTGGGGTACTATATACATTACTATTTGTATCACTTTTTGTTTTACCATGTGCATTACCATTTGCATTACTAATTGGTGTACTATATGCATTTCAATATTTATTACTAATTGGGGTACTTTATTCATTACTATTCGTATTACTTTTTGATGTAATATAGGCTTTTCTATTCCGATTAATAATTGATGTATTATATTCAGTGCTATTTGCATTACTGTTTGGGGTACTATATACATTACTATTTGTATTACTAATTGGTGCACTATATGCACTATTTATTTGTATTACTAATTGGTGTACTATGTTCATTTCTATTTGTATTATTAATTGGTGTACGATATGGATTTTTATTTGTATTATAAATCGTTGTACCCTGAAGGTTTTTTTACTCATCACAAATAAACGTGGTACGAGCTATAATCACGATGGGTAGTTGTTGACTGCCTTCACAGCAGCTGCACCACATGTTTAGACATACAGAAACAGTTCGAACTTTGCAAATACACATGGTCCAGAGTAACGTTTTTAGTTACCTGCACTCATTAGTGGAGTAGGGCATCTGTAAGGATCGGGGTCATATATATTCCAGTATTTCTTTCTTCAGAAAAAATATATCTAATTCGGAATTCAAATCGTGGTCGATTATGTCTAAAATTAACGGTGTTTAATATCCCTCTTCCCCCAAATTTTCCGAGTTTAAAAGCTTTGGGCTCAAATATCACAATTGAATGATATTCTAGGTTCAAGTCTATTGTTGGTTTGGAAACTTGCAAAAAGAGCAATGATGATTCGTACTGAGTGTTGGCCTAAATTTCATGAAAACCCTTGACAATTAAAATCATATTACGTCTATATTCTGATGGCCAAATGACCTCGTGTTAGGTGACTCGATGGCCGTGGTACCTATAGATGCACCTCTTCCTTCAATTATTCATCAGAACGATGTGCTGTTCATCGTCCTAGTAAAATATCTCTACTGTTGATAATAATCAATATATATATAGTATATTTTAAAACTGTATATTAGGGACACATTTAGTATATTTTACATTTCTTCCAATTAGTTAGAACCGATACTTTATAAGATCATACACTTCTATTAAAATGTACAATGCACCTATTTGCTGCCCCCTCCATATTTTGTATATATACTATATCTTTATTGATATAACCTGTGCACCCTTATTTGTATTTAGACTAAAAATTATGACGTCAAAATAGAATCCTCAAGATTAGTCAGCTGTGGACAGCTGCGGGGCAGTGGGGAAAGAAATAGCCAACGCCCAGATGGGGCTCAGCTCCAGGGCTCTTTATAGGCCACCCCTCCCGGGGTCAAGTGAACAGTTTTAACTTAGTTTTCAGGAGAGTGAGGTCTACAGTCTGTCCATCTACGCAGGCCGCTTCATGTCTCGGTGTTAGAAATCGAGGTTTTTGTCCTTGCCTCCACCTCTGTCCCGTGGGCTGTCCCCGATCACTCTGGGTGCTAACATTTAGCCCTGCCTCTGCTTCTTGTTGTCCGCGTGTGGGAAGAAATCAACACTCGTCTCACGTACACGACTGCCAATTTATCCATACGTAGACAGGATCATTAGCAACGAAATTATAAATATGCAATCAAAAGTTACTTAGAAAATATCTAAATAAGAAAATTAACTTTTGAACAAAGATTTTCTTTTTTTATATGGTTGAAATCTTTCAAAATCTCAAATTGAGAAATTAACTCTTTGCCCAAAAGCTAATATTTTTATTCAAATATAAATATTTTTTAATTCCTATTTTCCCCTAAAATTTAAACAGTATAAAAAATCCCGAAAAAAATTGCAATTTGTTGAAACATTGATACCTTCTTAATATAAAATAATTGGACATCATTTTATAATGATTTTGCCACGTGCAAATTAGAAAAAAAGACAAACTTCAAAATAATACAGCAATTTATTCAAAGCAAAAACAAACTATGAATGATAAACAAAAGATAATCAATAAGGGAAGTTAACAGAGTAGCAATTATATAAACATAAAAATGGTAATGAAATAATAAATAATTTCTACAAAATCTACAAATTTCTTTAATGCGAATTACTCTCAATAATGCCCCTTATTAATCTTTCGTTTATAATACAAATAAAAACACCAATACGCGAATGTTTTCATTTGTATTATAAAGATAGCGCGTTATTGCTATGTAATAATATTTCCTTTAAAATCGAGGCTGTCAATATAACATAGGAGCAAACATGATATTCATGAAATTTCTTTGATGAGGGATAATTACGTTATTAATTATTTTCTCGTAAAAGATCAACATTTATTAAATAACACTATTTTATATCCATGTAACATTTTCAAATTCCAAATAATTCTGTATTTATAATATATATAGATATAAGAGTGAAAGTTTATATAAATATAAATATAATACTTTTAGAAAAATATATTTTTGAACGATATAGAGGAATCTATAAAAGATATTCTCGAAAAAGATTGTGTTCAATGATGAATCGTCGAAGCAAGTAGTTTAAATAAAATCCCCCAATACTCGCCCGAGTTGAGGAAATATTAGGAGATCCCAAGCGAACCAATTTTATCGACTTAGCTTGGAGAGAGAATAGAGTTGTGGTAAAATAAAGCAATTTATTCGCAGCCGATGATATTGGAAATGGGTTCTCTAATGCATAGGAATATTATAGTGGTGATTTATTTCATAGAAATATGATTTAACGTGTTTAGCCATCCATGGGATATAGAAATTGCGGTGTTAAAAGCCACCTGATGAAATATTTTGCATGCCAAACTCTATTAAATAAATATACCTTTGAAATCAAATTTTGAACTATGTGATTGGTTGGAATTTTTTTTTTATTTAAAATATATTAATACTCTATATTTGACAATATTTTATATATAAATACTTTATATCGATATATATATATATATATATTATATAATATGAATATATTATTATTTATATATTATCATAATATATTTATATATATAGATGGAAAATTTGCCGGGAGGAAATTAATCCATAGAAGCAAAGGGCGCCTCTCCCGTCAAAATGAACGTCAAAAACTGACGCCATCTATTGACCGTCGCCGCAACTAGCGGCCTCGGGTCGGTGACAAAGCCACAACACCAGCTTTGGCAAATTGAGAAGCGTCCACCTAGAGAACATGGTTTCGGGCTAATGGCCCTCGTCAGTCTAGGGCGGACTTTATTCCATGAGATCCACACGGGATCTAATGGAATCTTCACAATCTACCAAAGAGGTGTTTTGCTGGCACGGTGGCTGGGCCAAATCTATGGCTAGAATATAGATGGAAAATTTGCCGGGAGGAAATTAATCCATAGAAGCAAAGGGCGCCTCTCCCGTCAAAATTTTTTTTGACGTTCATTTTGACGGGAGAGGCGCCCTTTGCTTCTATTTATATATATATATATATTTTTTTTTTTCAACATTAGACATTTGTATACCTTCTATGTAAAATAAATGAAACTATTCTAGCGCGATATTTTTACCTTATAAAATGCAGCTTTAAAACCGTCTTTAATGAAATGTAAAATATTGAAAGAGTCTGACTGATGTTTTCATCGTAAAAAGCACATTGGGAATTAATTTTATTTATGAAAGAAAATAAATATCTTTCAAAACTTTTTTTTCTATAAAGAGAGAAACTCAAAGTCGGGATTCAGACAATAACTGAAATATATTAGAGTGACCTTTATCAAAAACACACGAGATAAACATGTGGGAATAAATTATCTCTATCTCCTTAAAAAACAGATGATTGGCGTCACAGAAACTTTTCACTTCAACGTTTTGAAGATGGCCGTAAGAGCATCGCAGATGATTCAAGATCAGGTCGATCATTGACGTCAAAATACGGATCGTAATATTGGACAGGTACGTGATTTAATTGTTGCTGATAGAAAAATTACTATCGATTATATATCAGAAATACTTGGAATTTAAAAATGGATATAAAAAATACTATTGATAATATATCAGAAATACTTGGAATTTCGTATGGTAACCATGAGTGTTTTATTTTACTTGTTCTTCTATATAATAGTAAGCATTTAATATTTATAATAAGTCTTTTTAGTGAAAATTAAATAGTTTATTTCGATAATTATATTATTGAAAATAGTAGAAAATAAATTGGATACGTTATAGGATAGTTAGATATATACGGAATTCTCAAAGATGTCTATTGTATCTCTATTAAGAGAAATAGATCATCCAACCATAATGCCAAACCAAAATTTACTGTGAAGAACAAAGCCTAAACTATAATTTAATTCAGCAACACCAGTAAATGCGCCTGCGTAGTTTTCATTTTAGGCATATTTTTGTTGTAAGTATTTAGCTCGGCGTCGGTTTCTGCAATATCATAATTTGAGCAAAGGGCAAATATTAAATTTTGTGTAAAATTAAAAATGTCTCTCACGGAGATAATAGAATTAATAAATAAATCTAATGAAGACGAGAGAGAAGATTAGCCAGGAACACAAGTTTATTTCTGGTATAAACGTTTTAAATATGTCCGTAAGAGCATCGCAGATGATTCAAGGTCAGGTCGGCCATTGACGTCAACAACGGATCGCAATATTGGACAGGTAAGTGATTTAATTGTTGCTGATAGAAATATTACTATTGATAATATATCAGAAATACTTGGAATTTCGTATGGTAGTTGCCAAAAGTATATTGAAGATTTAAACATGAATAATTGTGGTTATTTTGTCCCACGAAATTTAACAGATCAACAAAGAAAAACCAGATTATCAATTTGCAAAGATTTATTTGAAACTGAAAATAATGATTCTGATTTTTTAAAAACAATAATAACTGGTGATGAAACATGCAGCTTTCTTTTTGATCCACAAACCATATAATAATTACTCGAATGCCACACTAAAGTTCTCCTAGGAAGAAGAAAGTTCGTCTTGACAAGTCCAAAGGAAAAGTAATTGTTGTAGTGTTTTTCGATTATCAAGGACTTTTCTATTATGAATTTATTAAAAGGCGGGTTACTATTAATAAACAGGCATAAAAAGATATACTTGTGCGCCTTCGTGATGCGATAAGAAGAAAAATAAACAAACTTTTAAAATCAAAACAGTGGAAATTGCTACACGATAATACCCCTGCTCATAGAGCCATTATTGTTCAAGACTATTTAGCCAAACACTCCGTATCTATCTTGCAGAATCCTCCTTACTCTCCTGATATCGCCCCATGTGATTTCTTCTTTATTCCAAAACTTAAAAGACGTTAAAAGGGAGCTTTTTTCACGGAAAAAATGTGCAGATAACCAAGTCTCATATTTTGAAAATATTGATGTTTAAATTATTATATTATGAATAGATAATTAATTTTTAAAAAAAGTTCGAGAACCTTTTGATCCTACCTTGTATATATAATACAAATATACGTTTATATATATATGTGTATGTGACAATATAGTGGTAAATGTGTTGAGGAGAGAAATAATCACACGACGATTTGTTAGAGCAAAATCATCCAGGCAGCCAGCCGAGAGAGCGCGAGCGAGACGTTATCAGCTGAACGACTGTTTTCCCTGTGTACACAACCGGGGGGGCTAACCAGGTAGTCGCCAGGTGGTGACGCCCCCCTCAGGAATGTGGCCAAAAAATGGTCGTTAGTTAGTTGTCTAAAGTGTCTCGCTTTAGCGGCCCATTTCTCTCTCGTTGGCTGTTGGTTTGTTTTATTAACCCTGGAAGAGCATATATTATGACATATGGCCCCCGTTGAAGAAGGCTGAACATAGTTTAAGTATATTTAAAGCTGGTGAAGCCAGGAATAGAGAAAATAATTTTACAGTTAAAATTAGTTAAGGTCATGGTGACATAGTTTTATGTAAATAAAATATTGTATAGTACACAAGTAAATATTATTTACAAGCAGTTTTACAACACCGGGGAATTTGACATTTAAGGAAATCTTTGAAAATATCAAGGGTATAAAAGGCTATATACAACAAAATCTAATGTACTATAAGGGAAGTGATATGGAGGAGTGTGAACAACGAGGAGAAGAGTCACATACATATGGTGAAATTCTGAAGATCATTAAGACTGGGGAACTCTACACTTTAAGATATTTTTCAGGCGGACATGGCAAGGGGAAACTTGTCATGGGCTTTCTATGCTATAAGTGTAGAGTACGAGAAATGAGATTGAGGTTGACAATTGTGTGAGCTCAGGACTGAGGTAAATATAAAACTACATACAATGTTCGAACCTCGGCGAACAGAGCGAGGGGAGACTTGCCCTGGGCCAATCTAACTCATCTATGTAGTTACTTGTGTAGCGAGTCCGAGGGGAAAAGTCCCGTGTGTAGGTGAGGAAGTCGAATTGACTTATATTTAATTTTCGAATATAAAATAGTTCTAGATGCAAAGGTAGAATATAGGCGGACAGAGCGAGGGGAAACTTGCTTTGGGCCACTCTACCTTAATTATTTAGATACTACTGGGTTCGTAAAGTCTTGTTGTCAGGTTAGTAATTGGTAAAGATTTCAGGGGATAAGTGGTTCAAATATCTTTGATCATCTTGATTGTAAGTGTAGTCATGTTGCTTTAGTGAGTTAATAGCCGTTTTAGTATGGATTAGAGTGTGATTGATGTGTTTATATGGGAAATTGAAGGTATTTTTGGGTTGGTCTCGATCATTTACGGGCGGTGAAATAAATTGTTCGTTTTCCGTATAGTGTTTTAATTTGTTGACATGAATTGTATCTGTCTCACGACTTAGAGGTCGGTTGGAGCGGTTGATCCGTACGATTTGAGGGGAAATTATCTCCAGTATTTCATAAGGTCCTGAGAAGAAAGGTGCCAGTATACCAGTGTCTGGATGGTGGTATGTTTTTGCCGAAACGAGATCGCCTACTTCAAAATCGTAAGCTCTATGTGTTTGGTCGAATCTCGCTTTGTCGCGTAAGTGTCGTTCGTGTGTCCTTTGATAGGCCAATTCTCTGGCGTCGTCGATTTTTGGGTAGTTTTGTACATGCTTGGATAGTTGTAGCGGGAAACTACCTAACAAAAGGTATGACGGTGGAAACCCGGTCACCGAATGTGGGGTATGGTTATAAGCCTGAAGGACCTGAGGTAGTAGTTTGGTCCAGGCCGTCTTAGGTTGTTGGAGGCGCAACAGTTTAAGTTTGCCAGTAATCGTGGCGTTTAGTCGTTCACTTAATCCGTTGGCCTGAGGGTTGTTGCTTGTCGTGAGAAGTTGGCCAATGTTATGTCTAATCAAAAATCTACGAAATTCCGGAGAGGTGAAGGCAGGAGCTCTATCCGTCAAAGTCGTTTAGGCGAACCAAACTGCATCACCTTTTTAATCACTTGGGTATAGGTGAGAATGCTGGTGGACCGCGATGGAAATGCCCACGCGTACCTTGTGGCATGGTCCACTACGACATGTAAGAAGGTCTGAGAATTCCCATATTTCGCGAATCCAGAAATAGTATCTAGTGACACTAGTTCGTACGGCAGGACCGCTGGGGGGAGTTGTCCCAATTCTCCGTAGATAGGTCCTTTTGGTGGTTTGACCAATTGGCATACTGAACAGGTTCTTACATGTGTCCTGATGTCATTTGTCATGCCGTCCCAATAGTATTGGGCTGCGATCAGTCTGGTCATCTGCGAAATGCCGGGGTGATTGAAATCGCGATGGGCTCGTTGTAGTAGGGTGCCACGGAGTGATGGTGGAACAATTATTTTAGTGACACCCCGTCGTATGATGGTCATAAGGTCCTTGTCATTGAGGATATATCTTGTGTCCCTCCGTAATTCGCCCTGATGATCTTTTATTTGACCTGTGGATAGGAATCCGCAGAAAGGGTTACGGGAGAGTAGGTCCGTCTCGTACTGACGCGAGCCCTTGAGGTATTTGACCTCATAGTCGTAAGCTGAGAGTCGAAGGCTCCAACGAAAGAGGCGTCCGGTGGAGTCTTTTATGGTCTTTAGCCATTGTAAGGCGTGATGATCCGAGTAGATGACAAACCTTGTACCTAGGAGGTACACTCGGAATTTGTCAACGCACTCTACAATGGCTAAGCACTCCAGTTCAGATATAGTGTAATTACGCTCATAGGAACGCAACGCGCGACTGTAATATTGTACAGGGTAGATGTTACCGTCAGGATGTACTTGTTTGAGTACACCTGCGATGCCCTGCGTGGAAGCGTCGCAATAGACCTGGCATGGGAGCCCTTCTTGAAATAGATGTAACACAGGTTGTGTTGTGAGGTGTTGCTTCAATTTATCAAAGGCTTGTTGACAATTCGGGCTCCAAAGCCATTTGGCGTTCTTTTTTAGTAATTGATTTAAGGGGTGGCGAAGTCTAGCATATTCTGGGATGAATTTATGATATACCTTGACGGCTCCTAAAAATGATTGTAGGGTTTTAACGTTGATAGGAGTTCTAATAGCGTTGATGATTTCGGTATTTTTAATATTAGGTGTGTAAGTCCCTGCGGTGATGTGGTAGCCGAGAAAATATATTTCATTTTGATAAAAATTACATTTTTTAAGGTTAAGTTGGAGATTTTCCTCTAAACAGAATTTAAAGAAAAGTCGAAGGTGCGTAAGGTGTTGTTCTGAGGAGTCAGAAAAAATAACGAAGTCGTCATAATAATGGGCTATGAAAGAGAGGTGGTGTTTGTGGATCAACTGGGTAATCACACGTTCGAAAATTTGGGGTGCTGATTTGAACCCAAAGGGTAAGCGTTTGAAATTATATTGCCCTTGTTGAGTCACGAAAGAGAGTAGTGGTTGACTCTCCTCCGCGATGGGGATTTGATAGTATGCATTGCTTATGTCAACGGTGCTAAATACTCTGGCTTTCGACAGGTTATCCAGTACCGTTTCTATCAATGGCAAAGGATGCAAATCCGAGGGTACTAGTTCGTTCACGCGACGGAAGTCAATGCAGAGACGCATGGTGTTATCGCGTTTGCGAACGAGTGTCACAGGAGAGGAATATGGGCTAGAGGAGGGGGTGATTATGTCATGTTTTAGAAGTTGAGATATCTGGTCCTGAATTTCCTTCTGGTAGGCATAGGGAGTTCGGTATGGTCGGAGGGAAATAACCTTATCAGAAATAATTTTGAGTTTTACAGGGGTTATGTTGAGTGGTAATACATTGAATTTATTGATAGGGAAAATATCTTTAAAAGAATACAATAATTGCTGATAAGGGATAGTCAGTTCTGGGCGTTGTTCGATAAATTCTTTAATCATTAATTCTCTAGAGGCGCATGGGCTGGTAGGAATGCTATTAAGGTTGTAAGGGTGAGAGAGGCATTCAGGGGAAGGTTGATAAATATTACTAAGGGTTGTTTGTAAGTAAGGCTCACGTGGAGGTTGAAAATCGTCAACGCCTAAGTTAACCGAGTGAATTATGGGTCGTTTAGGGTTAGAAGTTATTATTCGCGAGCCGTGCTTACAAGTGGGAAGGTCACATACAAAATGGTACAAATGTTTAGGTACTGGAACACTATTTTGAAGTATCAATTGATTATGAAAATCTATTGTTAATCTTAAGAATTGCATAACATGAATAGATAGGATACCATGTTCAAGGGGTGAATTTAAAATATAAAATGTTTCATTAAAATTAAAATTATTAAATTGTATTGGTAAGGTAACTAATCCGATTGGTTTGGCATGACTAGATATAGTACGGATAATAACATCATTGTTAATAGGGGTGGAACAAATGAAACTATTAACATTTTTAATATATTCAAATTGGTTTAAACTAATTATGGAAACATTGGCTCCAGAGTCAATTAGGAATGGCATCTTTAAAGAATGAATGATAGGGGTTAAAATAATTGCACTTACAGGCGTATGCTGGTTTAGGGTGCAGGTAGGTTCATCTCCGTCGTAGGTGATTGTTTCTTCAGACTCACGGTTTAAAAGTTGGTCGAGACAGAGGGTGAGAGTTCGAAGGGAAGCGGCTACAATAGAGTCGGTCGTTGGTTCTTGTGGAACTTGGTTGTGGGTTTGTTCGATCATCGTGGTATTGCTTCTTGTTTTCTTCATACTCTGGTATATGAGGGATTTGTTTCCCGGTCAGGTCTTATCCTGTCGGCTTTCGATGTGACAATTTAGTGGTAAATGTGTTGAGGAGAGAAATAATCACGCGACGAGTTGTTAGAGCAAAATCATCCAGGCAGCCAGCCGAGAGAGCGCGAGCGAGACGTTATCAGCTGAACGACTGTTTTCCCTGTGTACACAACCGGGGGGGCTAACCAGGATAGTCGCCAGGTGGTGACGCCCCCCTCAGGAATGTGGCCAAAAATGGTCGTTAGTTAGTTGTCTAAAGTGTCTCGCTTTAGCGGCCCATTTCTCTCTCGTTGGCTGTTGGTTTGTTTTATTAACCCTGGAAGAGCATTTATTATGACATGTATGTGTGTATAAATATAAATCTTCAGCTATAACGTTTTGCACTTTCAAATGTTTATAGGAATATGTATTTGGTTAACATCTTTTACATATATACTGTATCAAACACAATTAATATATTTTTATTTGGTTAATTACAGGGAAATTCTTATAAAATGTATTAATTATGAAAAGTTGACCTTTTATCGAATACTTATTGTTCTTTTCCATAATAAAGACATGGCGGATCGCCCATCTACTTTTAACTCTCAGAATAAATCAATATGAGGGTTATATTTAATTGAAAATATTGGAATATTTCATACAAAAATGTGTCAATTCATTGAAATATAGGTGAAGGAATTGTAAGTTCTAGCCATGGGACAATATATCGCTAACGACAGTCCCGAGTAATTTGGGCGCTTGTGTCTCTGGAGGACTCCGGGGTCGGCATGCTAGACACGTTCCTTCATCGCTATTATAACTTCTTCTTTCCCTTTTTATTCTGTTAGTTAAAATATAGTTAGTGCCTCTTATCCTTTTTCCTGAATATTTCTCGGTCTCTCTTTCCATCTCTTCAAAATGTTGAGAAGAAATTATGAACTTACAGAGAATAATAAAATTTTTCAATATTTATTGAATTGTTTTATAGAGTTATTATCTTAATTATTCATATATAGTATAATGGATCGTTTGCATAAGTGTTATAGCGTTTGTCTTATAGGTTTATTTTTTTGTGCTCTATAGGAAGTTTCTGTGATATGTTTTGTAAAGCGGAGTTCTGATTAAACGTTTCTTAAATTTTGATTAAGCATTTTAATCATTTAAAAAATTAAATTCAATATTAATTCTGCATAACATTTTTTTATGTTTTATATCGGCAGTGTAAATATATATACAACATATGGCTATACGAGGTGTGTTAAAAAGGTATCGCGACTTTTGTGTTTTTTCAAAAAGTATTTATTTATTCATGAATACCTATTTTGTCCCCTTCAAAGTAATCCCCATGAGATATTATACACTTGTGCCAACGGTTTTTCCAATCTTCGAAGCACTTCAAAAAATCATTTAAAAAAAAATCTTTTTCAGCTCCTCCCTCGATGCCGTCTTTATCTCGTCAAGCGTAGCGTAACGTCGTCCTTTCATGGGCCTCTTCAGTTTAGAGAACAAGAAAAAGTCACAGGGGGCCAGATCTGGGGAATACGGTGGCTGCGGCATCATTAGTGTGTTGTTTTTGGCCAAAAAGTCGCGCACAAGCAACGATGTGTGAGCAGGGGCAATATCGTGTCTTTACAGAGTTATTATCTTAATTATTCATTTAAAGTATAATGGATCGTTTGCATAAGTGTTATAGCGTTTGTCTTATAGGTTTATTTTTGTGCTCTATAGGAAGTTTCTGTGATATGTTTTGTAAAGCCGAGTTCTGATTAAACGTTTCTTAAATTTTGATTAAGCATTTTTATCATTAAAAAAATTTAAATTAAATATTTATACTTAACTGTGTTTATTAAAATCGTTCTGAAAAAATAGATCAATCAATACTTAAATTATTAGTGCCGCTGAGTTTGTGTATACAAAAATGTAATGCCTTGATAAAAGTTGGCGTTCAGCCAACCGAAATATTGGAAAATAAATCTTTTATTCAATCCAATATATGCCTTTTTACTAGCTAATATATTAAAATGTTGATATTGAATGTCTTACCTATATATTCATAGGTTGAAATACTGGATACAGGGATTTCTCGGTTTCAAAGAACCATTTGACGAAGGAACAATTTGTTATGTTATTAAAGTAAGTAAGAAGGATGAATCCGTAACCAATTTAACTTTGTATATTATTTATTATTAATAGTAATTATACAAAACATATCTTGGTATATATTTTACGTGAAAACAACAAAAACAATAATTATTATAAACAAGTTTATTTTCAAAAACGAACTCATCTATAGCCATGTTACTCTGTGTAATATTCCAACACAATTATCAGAAGATAAGTTGAATATGACTTCGCAAACTTCGAAGATTAAGAAATTAAGATCAACCATTAAATTTTGGCATTAGTTGGAGAGCATGACGGCCTGACAACAAGAAATTTGACGAAGATTTCACAATGCATTATTCGATTATCTTTTATATCTCAAAATATTTGAAAATCAAAATCTCCGAAATAATTAGATTCTCAATATTTCTGCACAGACTCAATTTATCAATGCCCTATTTTTATGATTTCATCATCTCAATTGTCTTTTAGATTACATGTATAAAACAACGCTATACTCTGCCCTGTAGGTAGAAGTACGGTGAAGTGAGCCGCTACGGTAACCGTGAATAGGGAACTTTGAATTGTGGCTGACTAACGGGGCAATGGCACCCTCCTTTCCATGGAGCAACAAAATCCTACCCTGAACAAGACACCACCACAATGCCATACATCACTTATTGTGCGGTTTTGGCAAATATTTGCGAAGTTGTGTTGAAATATTTGTTGCGAATGAAATATATTTACAAGAAAAAACATATTACCGTATACGTTTTAGGGAAGTTTTATGTTGAGGAATATAGCGCAAGCTCTAATATATTTAGGAAATGAACACATAAATATATTAGGATGCATTAACGCGCTATCTGTTATGAAAATTCGAAACTATTATAGACGCGTATGATTCTTTTAAAAATAAACAATTTCTACTGCTCTTACTGCAATGGAAAAATCAATGGGAGGGCCTTGCTCATCAGTGGTGAACCCTCCCAGCGGTTTTAGCTAGTTTAATCTACCAATCTGGCAAAACCGCTGGGAGGGTTCATCACTGATGAGCCAGGCCCTCCCAATAATTTTATTTTTCCCTTGCAGTAAGGACATTAGAAATTGTTTTAATTTCAAAAAGAATATTACGCGTCTGAAATAGTTTCGAATTTTTAGAGCTCTAATACTTTATTGGATCATTCTGCTTTTATATGCTGCACTGAAGGGTGGAATCATAGAAATGTTATTACTAAAGGCATAATATTTTAACTATAATAGCACAAATTTCTCCAAATTCGTTTTCTTTTTATTTTTTTTTCAGGAGAGATCGCAGAGCCAGCTAAGTGTGGGGGCAGAGGAAGGAGGTGCGGGGGGGAAGCGTCTTTGGGGCATTAGACCAGATCAGGTCCGGGCGGACTTGGGCGAAACGTCTTTTTCTCTTTCCTCACCGCAGAGGAGACCAACTTGTAAATTGTCCACAATCCAAAGAGTATTGCTATTATCAATAAAATAATTATAAATGGAAATGAAAATTCTTCCCAAGAATTGTAGTTCATATTTCTGAGATTGTTTTACGCTTTTGTATACGCTTTTAACTTTTCGACTTTTTGGTGAGTACTTTGTGAAAAGGAATCGATTGTTGTATTTCAATAATTAAAGAGAAACTTTCATAATATTTAAAATTTTCCTCGTGAATCATTTTCCACTTGAAGAACTTTTTCGAAGCAATTTTTTGAAGTAACTTCAAGTTGCCTATATAGACTATTGTCTGGAACTTTTTTTTGCGTATCCCAAGTACACGTGGTGGTACAGGCCATGATAATCATGGAGGGTAGTTAGCGACTGATTTTTTCTGTAAGCGCACCACATGTCTACACATGTAAAAAGCAGTTCGACTTTGCACTTACAAATATGCCAGAGCCCCGTTTGGTTACTTGCACTCGCTGGTGGAATTTGACTTTTGCAAGAATCGGGGGCCATTGGAGCTTTTTTTTAACAGAAAAAAGTGTCCAATGCAGGAATCGAACCCGGTTCGTAATGGTCAGAAACCAAACGGTTTAACCAGCCTTCCACCGACCCCCTTGTCTGGAACTACTGTATGAGAATACAATAATTTTATATAAAATTGGTTCACAATTAAACCGATCTTTCAGCATAACTGATGCATTTTATCTCGAAAAGATATGATAAGAAATGAATTCTATGAAATTATTTTTTTTATGTTTTCAACAAACTTACATGGGACATCAAATCACGTGAAGCATGTGAACAAGCTCGAATTACAACCAACAATATAAAATATTTCTGAACGGATACATTCAAACTTACACAAAAACTTTGAACGCGAAAAAATTAAATTATTCACTTTGAGAAGAATATTTAGCAATTGCACGTTTCAATTGACAAATTGGCTTCAACATCACCTAGGTGGATTTGAACTATACTGTTTTCTCAGTATAGAGAAAACATGTATACAGCACACACTGTATACTAGAGACAGTATTTATATATATATATATAAATATGAGAAATGAGCGGAAATCTTGCACAACAAAACTCGCTTTAATGGGATTGTATTTGAAACTTTATTTTTCAAATTATATCTTTAAAAATCCTTAGAACAATTACTGATCTTTATAATGCAGGCTGCTGTAAAATTTGTTGAAAAAATATGAATAAAGAGACGATATTTTTAATGAGGAAAAATGTAATATTCCAGAAAAACAATGTTTCTACAAACCTGTTGACAGCTTCGATGACTAAAAATCTTAAACATTATCAAATAATACAATTTCAATATTCCAGTTGGATAACACAAAACTATATCTAGGTACAACAAGGATTTGTATGGGTGAACTCAGCATTACATACCTTCAATATTTTAAAAAAAGGGTCGACTCTTCCGTTAAAATAGACGCTAAAACTATAAGCGTCATATGTTGACCGTCTCTGCAAACTAACGAACTCAGTTTGGAAACAAAACCTGGAGACTATGTTTTCGAGCTAATGAGCCTCGTGAGTCCATGGTAAATCTTATTTCAAGAGATACAGATGGGATCAAATGAAATATTATTTAGATTTTTAGATAAATATCCTACAATCAAAATTTGCATCCATATTTCGGCCATAGATTTCGCCTAGAAACTTTAAAATCTAAAAATCTTTTTGACAGATTATGATATCATTTGATCCCTTCTGGATATATCTCATGGAATGAAGTCTGCCCTCTACTGACGAGAGCCATTAGCCCGTACTATGTACGTGAGATGTAGAACAGGATTACTGTTTCTTCCTCAGCCTACTGATAGCGTTCCTGACAGAATGGACGATATTGGTGATTGGGACATAAGCTTCACCTGAGACAGTCTATAGCAATGTCAAGTTCATACACATTTCCTCTTCAAGGGATTATTTCCGTAAAGGCTGCAGGTGTACATTTTGTGCTAGGAAATTTATATCTTCTTATTCATTTTTTCAGAGAAGCACCATACCTAGTGACGTACTTTCAGACGACTCCAACCTTCTTTGTGCGCTTGGCCATTATATTTATGAAATATTTTGCGGATATTTTAACGATTTGGGGTAATATATTTATATCAAGTTACAAAGGTCTAAGGTCTAGGCATTATACCAGATATGGTTATAGCTATTCAGAAATTTTCTCAATATAGAAAGTTTTGATATCAGTGTTAATAACCCTTCTCAAAAAACCATGCGATGTTATGTGGATTACTACATTTGTATTTGAAAGGTAAATCCTGACGTTTAGGCTGACAAAAAATATAGACTCAAGTATTAGATCCAAGTATTTCCATTTCCAATAAAGAAACTTACATTAAACTCAATACCTTTTGCAGATATAATTTGAATTATATAGCAACAAATGATAATTTATATTATGTTAGTTGTAGATATTGCCAGACATTTCTTTCCTTTTTACACAGTTCTATTTTCTCGTTAAGATTTGAGAGTTTCATTTGTCCTTATAATGTTTGAACTCTTGCATACATTTTTGTCTTCTTTTTTAATGTTAATAATGATAATTGAGCAATTTTTTGATGTAAATATCTGATCGAAATGCTTTTTTTTCTCTTGTTAATATCATATGACGATTCTCTTTACGGCCTAAAATTATTGTAAATATATATCGACAATTTTAGAGGCATACATGTATGACAGCGCAAGTGTCCCTAGGGGAACATAGCGCTTCAAAATTTAATAAATGAATGAATTAATTAATTAAAATATAGATAAAGATAATATCGAGAGAGAGAGAGAGAGAGAGAGAGAGAGAGAGAGAGAGAGAGAGAGAGATATTTTCTGTAAATAGTTTTTTTTTTCTTTTTGGAGAGATCGCCGAGCCAGGTCAGTGTGGGGACAGGGGGAGGAGACGCGAGGGAGATATTTTGGGCCATTAGACCAGATCAGGTCCGGACGGATTTGGACGAACTTCCTTTTTATCTCTCCAGGTAGCAGAGGCGACCAATTTGTAAATTGTCCATAATCCAAACAGGATTGTAATAATTATTAAAATAATTAGAAATGGAAATGAAAATTCTTCCCAAGTGTTGTGGTTCATATTTCTTAGATTGCTTTTTTTTTCTATTTTTATACGCTTTGATCTTTATTCTGCTTTTGTAGAGTACTATGTGAAAGGAAAACCATTGTTGTATTCCTAGATTCATAAATAAATTTTCATAGCATTCATATATTTTCTTTCGGATCGTTTCTGAGTTTAAAAAAAAACTACTTATAAACCATGTTATCAAGTAATTTGAAACAATTATAGTACTGACTTCATATATTATTCCAATGGAACTCCGCTCCTATATATGAGAAGACAATAAATTTATATCAAACTGGTTGACAAATAATCTCATCTTCCATTGATGCCTTTTATCGCGAAAAAAATATAAGAAATGATTTGTATCAAATGAAATTTCTTTTCGCTTTCAAGAAACTTATATGATACTTGAAATCTAGAACTAGCTTTTTTTTTAATCTTGTAAAAATATATAAAATTCGGTTTATATCGACAGAATCTAATCCAGGCAGTTGGAGGTATTTTTTATATTCCACCGTTATCCACAATTCTGTTATGAAAATTCGAAACTTTTGAAAATTAAACAATTTCTACTGCCCTTACTGCAATGGAAAAATTAATGGGAGGGCCTGGCTCATCAGTGGTGAACCCTTCCAGCGGTTTCGTCAGTTTGATATACCATACCATATTAGTATGACTATAAAGGAAGATCTAAAAATGAAATATAATAGCGGTATGGTAGATTAAACTGGCGAAATTGCTGGGAGGATTAACCACTGATGAGCCAGGCCCTCCTAATCATTTTTCCATTGCAGTAAGGGCAGACTAAATTTGTTCAATTTTTAAAAAGAATCATACGCGTCTATAATAGTTTCGAATTTTACTAATATACATAACAAATGAAAAAGATTAATACGCGAATGTTTATTTCACAAAAGAATCAAAATTTTACTGTCCTTACTTCGATGAAAAAATATTGGTAGGGGTTGGCTCATTATTGGTGAACTCTCCCAGCGGTTTCGCTAATTTAATCTACCAGACCGCTTCTTTAGAGCTCTAATACTGTATTGGATCATTCTTCATATATATGCTACACTGAAGTGTGGAATCGTAGAAATGGTAATCAAGCAAACTATGGACATAAGCTTTTAGGACAGTAGAATTACGTTTAAATATTTGTATCCTTCAATGCTGTTCCACAAACAATAAGAACAAGGCCAGTTAGATATAAATCAATACAAAGCATTAACGCAACATCTATATATAACAATGAAAACATTAAGACGCAAAGTTTTCCTTCACAAATAAATCAAACCTTTCTATTGTCCCTACTGCAATGAAAAAATATTGGGAGGGCTTAACTCATCAATGGTGAATTCGTTTGCGTTTGCAATGTTTCAATTAACAACTTAATTTCTGAATAACCTTGTTTCTTCTATTTTTTTGATCGGTAGTGTAAATATATATACAACATATGCTATACATCAGATTCAATCATATTATCATTATAAACATGTTTTTATTTTTTATCTTCAAAGTCACAATGAGCAATAACTGAGCCACATATTTCAGTGCTTCTGTAATATTTGAATATTTATTATGGACAAAATAAACCTTAGCGTACATTTTGACGGGAGAGGAGACATTTTTTAAAAAAGATTACCAATATATGACGATAATTATATATAAAAAACGAATTATCCATTGATAGATATTGGTATTTGATAAACTGAAATATTTAGAAGTAAATTATTTCATCATGTTTAGATTTTTTTCAGTCATCGCACCTCTTAACTGGCTTTTAGGAACATCGTTTATGTGGAAAATTACATTTTTCCTGATGAAAACCTGAGCGCCTATTGACCATCTCTCAGTAAACTAGCGGACTCAGGGGTCAGTGACAATCACACAGAATCATAGCTTCTGCAAACTGAGAAACGTCCATCTAGAGACCATGATATTGATCTAATGATCCACGTCAGTCCAGGGCGGACTTTATTTCATGAGAACTAAATGGGATCAAATGGAATGTTCTTAATATTTATAGATCAATATCCTCCAAGCAAATAATCCATCCATATTTTGGCCATAGATTTCGCCTAGAAATTTTACAATCTAAAAATATCTTTGAAAGATTATGAAAATTTCATTTGATCACCTGTGGATCTCATGGAATAAAGTCCGCACTGGACTAACGAGAGCCATGGTCTCTAGATGGATGCTTCTAATTTTCCAAAGATGGTGTCGTGGCTTTTTATCGACCTGAGTATACTAGTTTGCGGGGATGGCCAATAGATGGCGTCTAATGTTATCGTCTGTTTTGAAGCGAGAGAAATATTCATTTGCTATTGTAACATAGTATTTTTTAATATTATTTATCACAAATCAATAACGCGCCATCTATATATATAAAATAAAAGGATTTAAAAGTGCGAATGTTTCTTTTATACATAGAAACGAACTTCTACTTTTTTTCATCGCAGTAAGGCCAGTAGAAGTTCTTTTTATGTATAAAAGAAACATTCGCGCTTTTAAATCCTTTTATTTTAAATATTATTTATGTAGACTAGTATTTATTAATTTTATTATTTTTTATTCACAGAGTGGTCATTTTTTTATATTTATATCTTGCGACTCTGTAAATTTCCCTCGTGGCTTATCTTTTGTTTACCTTTTGTCCTTGCCTGAAATAAATTGTTGTCTCCTCCTGGAGTATTTTGTCTTCCCTAATTTTCCACGTGGCAATATTATTATAGTCCTATCTATACCGTAAATATGCTATATTTGAAAATTAGCTCTACTTATATACAATAGTGATAATTAAAAAACAGGATTATTGGCTAATATTCTAGAAAATAATAAAAATAACAGCTAGTTGTTTTTTTCTTTTGATAGATAGCGGGTGATCTATTAGCGACATTCATATATATGATATTAGGAGGTGCTCTTCAATTATAATGATTAAATGAAAAATCAAAATTCTCCAAGATCATGATTTTATTTCTCTTCTGGAGAGGTTTTCGGCTGGGTGGTGGGACTTCGACGACTAGACCAGTTCGGGTCCTTGCTGACTCGAGCGGCACTTCTCCTCTTCCTTCCACGTGGCAGAAGATAGTAGCTTGTAGATCATCCAGATCCCTAAAATAATTGTAATAATCAATAAAACGATTAAAAATGGAAGTGAAAATTCTTCCCAAGTATTGTGGTCCATTTTAGTTTTAGCTTGTATAGTTGCTTCTTTCGCTTTTAGAACGCTTTGAACTTTTAGGTGTCGATAACTTTGTGATAACAATGGATTCGTGTTATTTAGCATGCCCTTTTTACCTATCAAAATATTATATGGCGGTGTGAAGATATATCTTCATGAACCATAATTCACTCAAATCAATTGCTTCACATTTGCACAATTGCATCAAAAGCTTCACAGCTTATTTATTTGCAATGCGGTTTCGAGAAAACAATAAATTTTATAATGTTTGCTCCTAAATGACTTCATCTGAATGAAGTTTGATTCATTTAAGAGCCTCTATATACGAATGAATGTTTAGTATCTAAATAAGTGTTTTGTTTAAAAAAAAAACTGAAAGATTTATAATATCGCGAGCTGCGCGGGCACAAGGTAATGCTTATTAATCCATGTAAAATTACATTATATTTATAGGATTAAACAAATGTAATGCAAACAAAACAAATGGCTCTTATAACATCGGTTTGCTTGTATGACGCCTTTTTTCTCTACCTTGGCTTATTATAGAGATGATCTTTCACGATTAATAAAAATTATAAACTATTATAGACGCAATTGACTTTCAAAATTGAAGTAATTTCTACTGCCCTTAATGCAATGGGAAAAAATAATTAATTCCATTGCAATAAGGGCAGTAGAAATTGTTTAACTTCAAAGAGAATATTACGCGTCTAAAATAATTTCTAATTTTTATAACAGATGGCGCGCTAGTGCATCATAATATAAATGTTCTAATAAAAGAGGCAAATTGATATTTGCGGATGAGCGATTGCTCGAAGCATATTATATATTTATAATTGTATGTAATTCTACTGTCCTAAAAGCTTATGTCCATAGTCAATCTAAAGTACCCATTCTAAGAGTCTAACAACAGTATCACTCTAAAAGGAAGATTGAAAAATGCAATATAACAGCGGTATGGTAGATTAAACTGGGGAAACCGCTGGGAGGGTTCATCACTGATGAGCCAGGCCCTCCCATTAATTTTTCATTACAGAAAGGGCAGTAGAAATTGTTTAATTTCAAAAAGAATATTACGCGTCTAAAATAGTTTCTAATTAATATGTTATAATACCTTGATAATAACTTGATCCAATATATGCCTTTTCAATTAAATATGTATTTATGGATTGCTCTATTTTCAAAAATTAAAATTATGTAAATAAATTAACCACGCTACAATATTTTATTGGAAAAAATACAGAATTAAACGAGTTTTCAAAATATATCAATAAATTCTTTTTACTCGTTATAAACATTTAATTGGTAAAAACTTTAAATGAAAATGAACTTTATTCTTTAAAAAAAAAAAACATACCGAGATTTTAATCGAAGATAAAAAATGAATATAATGATAGAAGCGATTATTCCTTTAATGCGATAAAAAAAAATGCTTAAGATAATATTGAAAATGGCATTTTCTCGAAGAATATTTTTCTTTTTTATCCTGATACATTACTTTAATAAACACCCTGTCAAAAAAGATGAACAAATGTAAATAATTTTTACTCATCTTCTCTCTAAAATGGATTATATAATCAAAAGATTATCTATCAATTTTAAAATTTACCTAATTTTTTTCTTTGACACAGGTATCTTATTACGCTTTGTCTTCAAATTTATAATTTTTTAAGATAACAAGTGAAGAAATTTGTTTAGGATAAAATTACCTGATATTGTTTAATAACGGGATTTGTAGGCTATTTTTTAGACGTTAAATTATGGGAATTAAACGTTTGGATAGAGAGATATCTTATGTAATATAATTACTATGATGAAAAAACGAAAGAAAAAAATAAAAGATAATTTTTAATTACTATGATGTAAATATCTTTTGATGAAATATTCAGTGTCATTTTGTAAATTTTATTAAATTGAAATTATCAAATTACAAAACTGTTTTAGACGCGTAATATTCTTTTTAAAATAAAACAATTTCTACTGCCCTTACTGCAATGGAAAAATTAAAGGGATATTGCAATATGGACAGTAGAATTTGTTTTATTTTAAAAAGAATATTACGCGTCTAAAATAGTTTTGTAATTTGATAACAGATGGCGCGCTAGTGCATCGTAATAAAATTGAAATTATATTTGCAATATTTTAGATATATATCGTATAACTTGGAATATTCGAAAGTTTAATTCGAAAACATATTTAATTCGAATATTTATCTTTACCCTAGAATTTTCTATAAATACACAGTGTGGCAAATAATTTTTAAGAATGGGTTTGTAAAATAAAACAGAAACAAGCTAATTCAATTTCTACTATTTTTTTATTCAAAATAATCCCCTCCGGATTCAATACATATGTTACAACGATTTAATAAGGAATTAAATGCCTCTTGCAGGCCACTTTGAGGAATCGCCTCCAAAGTGCACGTCGCAGCTTTCTGGATGGTCGGGATATCATAAAAAAAAACAACCTTTTAACTTCAATTTTATTTTTAGGAATAAATAAGAGTCACATGGTACTAAATAAGGCGAGTACGGAGGATGATTCAACACACAGACCTTATTTTTGGCCAAAAGCGACGAACAATGAGTGAGGAGTGACTCGGTGCATTATCATGCAGCAAACACCAACTGTCTTCATCGAGATATTCTGGACGAATGCGACGAATTTTGGCAATCAAACGTTTCAAAACGTTTAAATAATACTCTTCAGTAATGGTTTGTCCAGCGGGAACAAATTCTTTGTGGATAATACCTCTACTATCGAAAAAGGTAATCAGCATTGTTTTGATTTTTGATTGCACTTTTCGCGTTTTTTTTTTTTTTGGCTTGTGGAGAGTTTTTTGACTTACATTCGGCACTTTGGCGCTTTGTCTATGGGTCATACTGAAAACACCATGTTTCATCACCCGTAAAAATTGATTTCAGGAAGTTTGAATCATTTTCATAGGCAGAAATGATGTCCCTGTAATGTTCAATTCTCAATGATTTCTTCTCGCCCGTTAAAGTGTGTGGAACAAATTTAGCACAGACTTTAGTTTTACCCAAATCTTCATGCAGAATGGTTCGAGTCGGTTCTTTGTTGATGTGTAAAACCTCTGCCATCATTCTCAGGAATACACTGCGATTGTTTGCAACAAATTCTCGCACTTTTTCTATACTTTCTGGTGTCTTCGAAAAACTTGGTCGTCCAGTATGCTTATCATCTTCTAGCGTATTTCTTCCATTTGAAAAACGTTTGAGCCAAATGAAAACATTTGATTTACTCAAACATAACGTACCATAAACTTGCTTCATCAAAATATATGTTTCCGATGCACTTCTACCAAGTTTTGCATTAAATTTAATAACCGCTCTCTGTTCCATCTGAGAATTCCGACGAACAAAAAATTTTACTTTTAAAAAATCGCCTGTATGGTTTTAAAAAGTTAACCAAAATGGCTGAAACGAAGCCACGAGCTAGATAAGGCTTCGAATATATATACGCATGTGCAATTTCATAACTGGCTCTGCTATTGGCTTTTATCTAGCGCGAGTCTTAAAAATTATTTGCCACACTGTGTAGAATTTCCGTTTTTAATTCGAAATTTTGGATTCTTTCGAATTTTCTTTTGATCCCTTAGGTTTCAAATTATCCAAGTTCACTTGTGTTAATTATTAATATATTTATTTTTAAAATTAATACATATTAATAAAATTAGTCATTGCCATTATACCAGCTTAAACATCTGTTTGGTAAATTCTACCGACTTCATTACCCCTCTAATAGGATATAGTAAAATTGAAGTCACCTCTGTACTGAATAGGGGCATAGCCGCCGGAAATCATGGTATACAGGTTGGCTTTTTGTCTGAATTTTCCAAAACTATTGTGGCTCATTCGTTATCAACACTAGCAATATGTTGACTAGGGTAATGCGGTTCAATCGTTCTTTTACATTTGGTACCTATAATAATATAAAATGAAAGGATTTAAAACCACGAATGTTTCTTTTATACATAATACTAACTTCTACTGCCCTTACTGCGATGAAAATAAATATTGGAAGGGCTTATTCATGAGTGGTGAACCGTACCAGCGGTTTCGCCAATTTAATCCACCAGACCGCTTCTCATAGCTCTAATACTGTATTGGACGATTCTGCTTATATACGCAGCACTGAAGGATGGAATCTCAGAAATGGTTTTCAAGAAAACTATGGACTAATTTATGTATAAAAGAAACATTCGTGATTTTAAATCCTTTCATTTTATATTTATAGATGGCGCTTTATTGCTTTGTGTTTACATATAATAATAATATATTAGATATACAATACGTGTATTTATTATATATACATAATGTCAAATAATTTTAATGAAGAATCGCATTTCATTTCGTTCTTTTACTTAAGGAATGGGAACCTTTCTAAGTTCAGAAGTGGACTGACCTCAAATAACATAACTTGTTCTTTTGTATAATAAAGTATTCTAAACCCAAAACCTTTATATCATAGAACATGCCCTCTTATTAAGTCCTTAAGTATAGCAGAAATTGATGATGTCCACTTATATCTTATTTGGATTGAATTATTCTTGTTCTCGTATCTGTAGATGTTCCATTTTATGTTGTAAGGAATAAAACAAAATGTAATTATAAAAAAAATAAGACAAAAGGGAAATTTGTACTTGAAATATTGATGCAATTAATGAAATTGAACTGTAATCAGATGGATATATACAAATGAAGCATTTCCTATCCGTGAAACCGAAAATTTACGATGGCTTGCGTCATCTATCTGAATAAATTTCAATCGTAGATTTTTAATCATTCCAAAATATTTTCTGAAAATTATATATATTTTCATATTATTTTGCATATTCGCGCACATATGACCGTAAATACTCATTCCTTCATTATTAATCAAGCCTCTAGTATAAGCTTTTTAGGTGTTGAGATACATCCATGATAACTAGGATCAGAAGTATGAAATAGCTACAAGGTGTTGGCATTTTTTTTTTTTGATAAATCAAGAAAGAATATTTTGTCAATATTCTGAAATAAATTTTTAAAAAATCAACGATTAATTTTTATTTATTCCGATAGAGAGCGCATGATATCAGCAAGATTGAGTTTTCTTGAAGTTAAAATTCATAATATATTCAAATACAAATAATATTTTAAAAAATAAATAGCAGAATATAATTTCAAATAACAATTCTAAAATACATTTATTTTAAAAGGTATAGTTATAATAAGGTAAAAATATATTTTTTAAAAATATTTTACAAAAAAGAAAGATATTTTTTGAATCCAACTTGCTATCCTATATTTAATAAGGAATTCCCTTGTTGAATGCATCTAACATATATTGATATACTGCACACTGATTGGCTTATAGGCAGAAAATGATTGACAGATCAAAGTCACGTGGTAGTGAATAGCGAATAATATGAAATATAAATTCACCTATAAGCATAACATACAAAGAATATAAATTGGAATATATATATAGAAATAATATAGAAATAATCTTTCAAATTATAGGTATTCTATAAACAAAAACGGAGAATATAGATAAAATACAATTTAATTACCAGACGATATTCTAAATTTAATTTTTCCCTTTAACTAATGTAGTTAGAACACCAATGTTTCCGAGTTTTATCTTGTATTATCCTGGGTATCCATTAATATAAATTAAAGTGAGGTTTCCACGTCATAACACCGGATGCTGAGAAACTTTTCTCTATTTTTTTTTTTTTATCTTTTGGTTGATTTAAAAAATAGGAAGAAATGAAACTTGAAAAGATAGAAAATAAATTCATTGTAGAAGTAAAAAAAAGAGAAGTACATTTTTCTTAAAAAAAAAAACTTAGGAATTGTTACGACCCTGGTTGGCCAACAAATAAATATAAAGTCAGAGGAAAGTCACTGTTAGTTTAGGGTTAAAAAATAAGGTTCCAGAAGGTAGTTTGAAATCAATAAACCTGCTCTATCTCTTCTCCTTCTATGAAGTATGGTTTGCTTTAAATTAAATTAAGTTAGTGGTCTCTTTCTTTTTTAATAAAAATATTTTAAAATGGTTTTTCTTTTTAAAAAATCAATTTCTTGTTCACGTTTAATAAATTTCACTTTTATATATTTTTAAATAATGATGTATGTATCTGGACTATCTAGCTTTAAATTGGTTAATTTTATGGTTGGTTTGAGTGATATAAAATTTTACATTTGTCTTTTCTTTCAGAAATCGTAAAGTACCACTATCAATTTTGGGTAAGTTTAGAAATAAAATAATGCCCTATAAATATAATTTTGAATATCTCTTGAATATATTTTTGTTCACGAAATATATACTTTTTCGATATATATATATATGATATGAATAATTTGTTTGTTGTTAGATAAAGGGTTGAAAAGACAAAGGATTGATAAGATAAAGGGTTGAGGGGCAGTCGTAATAAAAGAAAGATAATTATTTACCATCAAGTAGCTTTTATTTTCAATTACTTGAGGAAATATTACACTTTAGTTATTTTCACCATATATAAAATTTTTGCAGTTAATTCTATATAAACGATTCAAAAAGATAGATATGTTAACTACGCATATTTACAACAAAACTGAAAGTCTAAAGAGACAAAGGTCGCCTCTCCCGTCAAAATAGACGTCAAAACTAGACGCCATCTATTGACCGTCACCGCAAACTAGCGGCCTCGGGTCGGTGACAAAGCCACAACACCAACTTTGGCAAACTGAAAAGCGTCCACCTAGAGACCATGGTTTCGGGCTAATGGCCCTCGTCAGTCTAGAGCGGACTTTATTTCATGAGATCCACACGGGATCTAATGGAATCTTGACAATCTGCCAAAGAGGTGTTTAGCTGGCAAAGTGGCTGGGCCAAATCTATGGCTAAAATATAGATGGAAATTTTGCCGGGAGGATATTGATCTAAAGACACAAAGGCCGCCTCTCCCGTCAAATTAGACGTCAAAACTAGTCATTCTAAAAAATGACGATAACAAAAGTAGAATTATCAATGAATAAAAATAAAATATATATATTTTTAAATATAGAAATATTTGAGTTTATAGATTTATAATAATATATATGTTATATTAAAATATTATTCTATTTAAAATTATATTTCATAGATCCAAATACTCTGTTAAATCGACCGCCAGAGATCATGTTTCCCCTATAAAAACTCGTTGTTCTTCTTTCCCGATGGCTGGCTAAACCTTTTGTACATTATGTAAATAAGTATTTATTTTTTTATTCTTACGCCTTAAGACAGGCAGTACTTTTATCAAACCATGTTTTTCATATATTCCTTTAGCGCAATTAAAGCTATTTTTGATAACTAATTTTATTATAATCTCTTCCACGACTGCATACCAAAATCAAGCAAATGACCAATAATTCCTCTACAAGTAATTAATCTCAAAACAGCTGAATATCTTTATTAAATATAATATATATATGTTATGAATATTTTGTGTTGTTGTTAGATTAGGCTTGATAAGACAAAGGATCGATAAGATAAAGGGTTGAGGTGCAGTCGTGATAAAAAAAATAAATATTTACCGTCAAGTAGCTTTTAATTTCAATTACTTGAGGAAAGATTACACATTTGTTAGTTTTCACATTATATAGAATTTATAATTTAATCCTATATTAGTGATTTAAAAGGATTGATTGGTTAACTACGCATATTTACAACAAAATTATACAACGAAACTAAACAACTAAACTAAAAGTCTTTCTAAAAACGATGATAACAAAAAATAAAAATTATCAATGAATAAAATGAAATATATATTTTTAAAATATAGAAATATTTAGAGTTTTTAGATTATATAATATTTTTAGATTATATAATATTTCCCCCCTGTGAAAAGATTCTAAAAAAATAAAATTTTAAAATAAAATTGGTAATTAAAATAATTAATTAAACGAAATCAATAAATCTTTAGAAATAATTAAAAATGAAACAATAAAAATCAATACGCACATTTTTTCATAATAAACAAAAGAAAGTTTGTTTACAAATAATTTATATAATTATGAAATTATAATAAAAGTATATATAAGAAATATTAATGAGCGAAATATATCAAAAATGTATATGAAGCAAAAAAAAGGTATTTAAATTTGAGTAATTGTTACATTATGCTAGGTACACTTCAAAATATCAAAAGCGTAGAAAATGTTATTTTTACATGATTGAGTAATGAAACGCTAATAGATGTATGGAGTGACATTAAGTTAATTGTGAAGGCTTAAGAATTTGTGCTGATATTTGTTCTTCATTGTCCATGTCCAAAATATGGCCTTCCTGTAAAAAACATGGTTTATCATCAATATCTATTAACTTTGTGTTAGAATTTTGGTTTACTATAAAGTCATTTTCTATGTTAGTGCTATAGTGAAGTAAAAAATCTGTTTCTGGATAAAATAATTTAAGCTTATTTGAGTGTATAATTTCTGTTTGTTTTCTTTGGGATATATTAGGCTTATCTATTTCATATGTGACTGGAGAAAGTTGTTTTAAAATTGTAAATGGGCCTATATATCTTTGTGTTAATTTACCAGTGTTTGGATAAATAAAGGTTTTTACTAATACCTGATCTCCTTCTTTAAAAATGGGTTCTGGGTGTTTAATATCATAAAGTTGTTTGCTGTGTTCATGGGATTTTATGGTTCTTTCAATGGCTAATTTTCTTGCCTTTTCTATTGGTGTATGTGTTTCTGTGCAATGTTCTATATACTGTGGTTGTATTCCATAGTATAAGAATTTAGGTGTAAAGCCTGTTGTGGTATGTACTGTTTCATTATAGCTTTCAGTAATTTTAGGAATATATTTTGTCCAAGGAATCTTTAAATTATCATTATATTCACATCTTAACCTATTAATGATAGTGGAATTTAGTCTTTCTACTTTTGCATTTGTTTCTGGGTGATGGGAACTGGTGAGTAGATGCTTAACATTATTTCTATCTAAAAAGTGTTTAAATTTTCTGCTAAGAAAAGCTGCATTTCTGTCAGTTATTAATATTTCAGGTTTATTAATTTGGAATAAATTTCTCAAACAAGTTATATAAGAATCAGTTGATACAGATTTTGTTGGAAAAGCCCAAAGGAATCTACTATGGTGATCTACTATCATATGGATACTGTGTCTAGTTGTCCCATAATTATGTAACCCGCCCAATGTATCTAAAGAAAAAATGTGATTTGGGTGTGTAGCTATTGGCATCTGTTGTAGTGGTCCATAAACAATTCTGTTATCCCTAGACTTGTTAAACTGGCAAGTTTCACAATGTTTGGTGTAATTAGCAATATCCCTAGACATATGTGGCCAATAATAGTGTGGAGAAATTATTTTAGTCATTTGGGTTGTTCCAATATGTCCATGCTTTGTATGTACTTTGCTTAATAATTTCTGTCTTAGTGTTTGTGGTACATAAGCTCTTTTAAAACCCTTTTTATGTATTATATAAAGGCCATTTTGTATTCTAATTTTAGTACTACTAATTTTTTCTGTGGATTGGTGTTCTTTTAACTCATTATATGTTAGGTAAAATGAGACAGGTGCTCTTGACAGCATGTCTGCTTCTATATTATTTAATCCTTTAATATGTTTAATGTCAAAGCTATATTGAGATAGGATTAAAGACCATCTAAATAACCTACCTTGTGGGTTTTTTACATTTTTGATCCATTTTAAAGGTAAGTGATCTGTGTGCAAGGTAAAATGTATGTTGTGTAGATATGTGTGAAATCTTTGTACTGAATTAATGATAGCTAATGTTTCAATTTCTGAGGCAGTATAATTCTGTTCATATGGATGAAGTTTTCTTGAAAAATAACCTATGGGGTGTAAAATGCCTTGTTCATCTGGTTGTTTAAGAACTCCTGCTACTCCTAGACTTGACGCGTCTGTGAATAAATGACATGGTTTTGATGGGTCATATATATATAGTACAGGTTGTGATATGAGTGAATTTTTAAGTGTTTGGAAGGCTTGTTCATGTTTCTCACTCCATAGCCAAGGAGCATTTTTTAACAAAAGTTCATTCAAAGGTGCCCTAATTTGCGCATAATGGGGAATAAATTTATTATAAATATTTATGGTGCCTAAAAATCTCTGTAAGGTTTTAATATTATATGGTCTATTTAATTTTAAAATTGCTTCAATATTTGTGTTATTTGGTGTATATTTTCCTGAGTTAATAGTGTATCCTAAGAATTGTATTTCTTTTTGTAAAAATTTGCATTTATTGAGATTCAGCTTTATATCCTCTTGTTCGAATATACCTAATATGTCATCTAAATGCTTAATGTGTTCTTCATAAGTTTTGGAGTGTATAATAATGTCATCAAAATAATTTAAGGCATAGTGTATATTATGCTTAGTGAAAACTGACTTCATAATCCTTTCAAATTGTGAAGGTGCATTTTTTAGACCATATGGAAGTCTGTTCCATTCATAACATCCTAATTGTGTTACAAAGGAAGTTTTATGCCTATCTTTTTCATCTATGGGTATATGCCAGTATGCATTTTTAACATCTAGAATAGTATATATTTTTGACTGTGATAACCTATCTATAATTTGTTCTATAAGTGGAATTGGTGTATGTTCTGGAACTGTTTTTTGATTAAGTTTCCTATAATCTATACAGAGTCTTGTGGGGTGATTTGGGGTATCAGATATTTTATTCACTAATAATGCAGGAGAACTATAGGGGCTAGATGAGGGCCTAATAATATCATATTTTAATAATTCAGTTATTTGTTTTTGTATTTCAGCATTATTGTAAAAATATGTCCTATATGGCTTTTGTGCTATGGGAATATTATCTAAAAGAGATATGCAAATTGGGTTAGTCTTTATATGTCCTATATCAAAATTGTGTTTAGAGAAAACATTCTTATATTTATGCAATATATCTGAAATTGTTTGATTTGAGAAATTTGGATTAATATCTACTTTGCTAAAGTCTAAATATGAATTATAATTTGTTATAGAGTCCGGTTGTCGCATACTGTGATATGAGTTATAATCAATAGTGGGATTTGAAGTAGGATCTATAAGTTTAACATTTGTAGTTGGTATATCAAAAGAATTGAAATTACACAATGGGTTAATCTTTAAAAGAGATGAATTTTTAACATAGTATGGGTCTGGAATACATAGGGTAGTGGCATATGACTTCTGATTATCAGTTTTTGGATTAAAGGAATACAAGAATTTATAATTTTGGAAAAGAAGGTTTTTTGAAAAATCTATTTGCAACTTAAATATATAAAATGTTGGTAAACCTAAAATAAGATATTCTATTGGACTATCACAAACAAACATTTCTTGATACTTTGTAATTTTACCTAAGCTAAGCCTAACCAATATTTTGTATAATGGGTAAGTAAATCTTTCTACCTGGCCTATTCTTTCTTTTGGGGAATTATCTAATATTTTATAATAAATATGATTTAAGTATTTTAAAGGGATAATAGATATGGATGATGCAGTGTCAAGTACACAAGGTAAGGATATTTGGTTTATAAATACAGAAAATAATAATAATGTTCTACCTGGGTTGATGCGCTTCGGATGATTATTGTTCTTAAGTGGGCAGTCTCTATGGAAATGGATCTGGTTGGGTAGCTGGTGAGATGCACATATCTTGCAGGGGTATGGAGGCTGGTTTATGGATTTGTAGGGTTCTTGCTGGTGGTGAGCTGCTGCTGCTGTCCTGGGAAAAGGCTGGTACTGATGAGCTTTGGAGGAGTTGGAGTTAAATCTTTTTACTGGAGTGCTTGTACTGGTAGAGGGTTGTTGGGGTTTTTCTTCTTTATTTGTTGATAATTTTAATTGGGTTGTGATTTTATACCATTCTGAAGGTTCTTGTACTCTTGCAGCTATTAGATATTTTTTTAGGTGATCTGGCATTCCATCTGTAAGTGCTTCTAATAAAAGTGTTTTTTCAAGATTAAGTTTATTGGCTAAAGCAGATTTTTCCTTTAAATATTGTTCAAGATCATTATTATTATTATATTTTAAATTTAGAAACCTACTGAATAAATTTGAATCTTTAATTGTGAAATATGATGTTAATTTTTGTTCAATTTCCCCCCAATTATCTATATCTTGTAACTCTTCTATATAATAATTGAAAGCTTCACCCTCGAGATAATTTGATATATTATTTTGTTTAAAATCTTCATCAAGATGCTTCTGTAAACATTTTTTGTTAAAGAATTTGAGCCAAGATATTATGTTTAAATTTTGACCATTAAATTTCGGTATTTCTATAGTATTTGGATATGGCGTCATGGCGTGTTCTATATTCCTTTGTTTGCGAGACATTTTGTAAAAATAGTTTTATGAAATTTGAATAATTAATAGAGCAATTAGGTTGAAAATTCAGGTAATCCTGTCGACTTATTGTTATGAATATTTTGTGTTTTTGTGTTGGCTTGATAAGACAAAGGATCGATAAGATAAAGGGTTGAGGTGCAGTCGTGATAAAAAAAATAAATATTTACCGTCAAGTAGCTTTTAATTTCAATTACTTGAGGAAAGATTACACATTTGTTAGTTTTCACATTATATAGAATTTATAATTTAATCCTATATTAGTGATTTAAAAGGATTGATTGGTTAACTACGCATATTTACAACAAAATTATACAACGAAACTAAACAACTAAACTAAAAGTCTTTCTAAAAACGATGATAACAAAAAATAAAAATTATCAATGAATAAAATGAAATATATATTTTTAAAATATAGAAATATTTAGAGTTTTTAGATTATATAATATTTTTAGATTATATAATATATATATATATGGTGTGGTTAATTAACGACAATCCACATAAACATTTACCTTATAAAATCAAGCCTTTTTTATTACAATCACTATGGCTACACCTCGCTATTGCTATTATATTCAGACAACCAAAAGAATGAGAAGAAGAAGAATGAATTCAATTAAATAGAAAAAAATATATATATATAAATTTAGATAATAAAATTTGCATATTTGCAACGAACAAATATTAATTTTCAAAAGCAAATTAAATTTACATAAAATAGAAATACAAAACAATAATTTTTACATGTCCCCTACATATATAACAACATAAAGTAACCGTAGGAATATATTCATGTACATATAGAAGCTTCACTCCCTATAATTATGTATTGGAACGATGGCATTGTGCCCTACCATAGTAGAAATATTCACTAGTGATGATAAAAAATGAGCGACCACACCAGTTATGTCAAATGAAAACAAATATTAAACCTATATACCCTGGTTTCGGGCTTTGGCACTCATCACTACAAGGGCAACTTCGATTTCATAACATTATAAGAGAGGTTATATAAAAGGGCGTACCTGGATCTGTAAGAAAAAAAAAAGTTTTTTATTTTTTTCTTTACAGATCCAGGTACGCCCTTTTATATAATCTTGACTGCTTTTCACATGTGTAGACATGTGGTGCGCTTACAGTAAAAGCAGTCGCTAACTACCCACCGTGATTATCATTGCCTGTACATTTTATTAGGGATAATTAAAAAAACATATATATATATATATATATATATAATCTTAATTATTGGATCGCCTTTTGACTCAATTATAAGAGAGGGTTTTGAAATTAGTCGAATTCCCCAAATATGTATTTAACCAGGTGAAATATTTTATACAGGAATAACATCCTCGTGAAACTTCATGTTGTATTTTTGCCTGAGAATCGGCTCTTATCAATTCCCAAGATGAAACACCGGTTGGTAAATTCGAACGACTTTATAACCCTTCTCGTAGGATGTTATAAATTCAACACCGCCCTGTACTGATGAAGGCCAAAGAAAGAAACGATGGTGTACAATTGGGAAATTTGCCTAAAATGGCTACAACTTGAGTTGTCGCTCTTTCTTTATCATCACTAGTAAAGTTTATTTTACTAGGGTAACCGTGACATCGTTCTGATGGACAATTAAAGGGAGAGGTGCCTCTTCTGGTACATATATATGTGTTTAGATAATAAAAGGCATATATTGGATTTAATAAAATATTTATTTTGCCAATATTTCGGCTGGCTGAACGCCAACCTTTGTTGAGGCATTATATTTTTGTATACACAAACTCACCAGCCGAAATATTGTCAAAACTGAGTTTGTGTATACAAAAATGTAATACCTCGATAAAGGTTGGCGTTCAGCCAGCCGAAATATTGGCAAAATAAATATTTTATTAAATCCAATATATGCCTTTTATCATCTAATGAATTAAGTATGGATTGCTCTATTTTCGAAATATATATGTTTATATGAAGAAATGCCTTCATTTAAATTAATTCAAAAATACAAACAAAATATATTAACCAGGCAAACAACATTATATAAGAAAGGCGGTGAAGCATTAGAGAAAAGCATACGGGGCCCCTCAAGGAAATGCTAATTGACAGATTCCAGGGAAGGGGACGGACGAGCAGTGTAGCTGGGAGTCATGTGGAAAAAAGCCGCTAAAGCCGTTGGCCTGAAAGCAGGTTTGTTCCCCCAGA
>CP092878.1:42586879-42625243 GCA_030710605.1 Cordylochernes scorpioides
AAAAGGAAATGAAAATTCTTCCCAAGAATTGTAGTTCATATTTCTGAGATTGCTTTTTTCGCTTTTATAAACGCTTTGAACTTTATCGACTTTTTGTTGAGTACTTTGTGACAAGGAAACGATTGTTGTATTTCAATAATTAAAAAGAAACTTTCATAGCATCAAATATTTCCTCGTGAATCATTTTCCATTTGATTATTTTTCTTGAAGCCATGTTTTAAAGTAACTTCAAGTTAGCCTTCATAGACTATTCTCTGGAACTGCTGTTTGAGAATACAATAATTTTACATCAAGTTGGTTCATAATTAAAACGATCTTTTCAGCATAACTGATGCATTTTATCTCTAAAAGATATAATAGGAAATGAATTAAATGAAATTGATTTTTTTTTGTTTTCAATGATATGTATACATTAAATCACGAGGAGCATGTGAACAAGCTCAAATTACAACCAACAATATAAATTATTTCTGAACGGATACATTAAAACTTACACAAAAACTTTGAACGCGAAAAAAATCTAATTATTCACTTTGAGAAGAATATTTAGCAATTGCACGTTTCAATTGACAAATTGGCTTCAACATTACCTAGGTGGATTTGAAAAATGGTTCATAATAGTATAGAGAAGACATAGATACAGCACACACTATACACTAGAGAAGGTCGTATTCTTGAAGATATATATATATATATGGGAAATGAGCGGAAAATTGCGCAACAAAACTCTCTTCAATGGGATTGTATTTGAAACATTTTTTTTTTTCAAATTATATCTTAGAAAATACCTAGAACACACACACACATTTTCTGATATTTATAATGCATGTTTCTGTAAAATTTGTTGAATGAATATGAATAAAGAGACGGTATTTTTGATGAGGAAAAATGTATTTTTCCAGAAAAAACAATGTTTCTACAAACCTGTTGACAGCTTCGATGACTAGGAATGTTAAGCATTATCAAATAATTCAATTTCAATATTCCAGTTGGATAACACAAAACTATATCAAGGTACAACAAGGATTTGTATGGGTGAACTCAGCATTACATACCTTCAATATTTATGAAAATAAGGCTCGACTCTTCCGTTAAAAACAAACGCTAAAACTATACGCGTCATATATTGACCGTCTCTGCAAACTAACGGACTCAGTTTTGAAACAAAACCTGGAGACTATGTTTTCGAGCTAATGAGCCTCGTGAGTCCAGGGTGAACTTTATTTCATGAGATAAAAATATGGGATCAAATGAAATATTCTTTATATTTATAGATAAATATCCTCACATCAAAATTTCCATCCACATTTCGGCCATATATATCGCCTAGAAACTTTAAAATCTAAAAACCTATTTGACAGATTATGAAAGTTTCATTTGATCCCTTGTGAATTTCACATGGAATCAAGTCTGCCCTCTACTGACGAGAGCCATTAGCCCGTACTATGTAACTGAGTTCTAGTACAGGATTTACTGTTTTTTTCCTCAGCCTACTGATAGCGATCCTGACGGAATGGACAGCATTGGTGATTGGGACATAAGCTTCACCTGAGACAGTCTTCGAGCTGTCGCGGCAATGTCAGGTTCATACATATTTCCTCTTCAAGGCATTTTTTTCCGGAAAAGCTGCAGGTGTACATTTTGTGCTAGAAAATTTATATATTCTTATTCATTTTTCTCAGAGAAGCACCATACATAGTGACATACTTTCCGACAACTCCAACCTTCTTTGTGCGCTTGGCCATCATATTTATGAAATATTTTGCGGATATTTTAACGATTTGGGGTAATCTATTTATATCAAGTTACAAAAGTCTATGCATTATACCGGATATGGTTATAGTTATTCATAAATATCCTAATATACATAGTTTTGTTATCAGTGTTAATAACCCTTCTTAGAAAACCATGCGATGTTATAGGATTTGTATTTGAAACGCAAATCTTGACGTTTAGCTGACAAAAATATAGATCCTAGTATTAGATCCAAGTATTTTCATTTACAATGAAAAACGTATATTAAATTCAATACCTTTTGCAGATATAATTTGAATTATTTAGCAACAAATTATATTTTATATTATATTCGTTGTAGATATTGCCAGACATTTCTTTCTTTTGTACAAAAGTTCTCTGTTCTCGTTAAATTTTAAGAACTTCATTTGTCCTTAGAATGTTTAAACTCTTGTATACATTTTTGTCTTCTCTTCTAATGTTAATAATGATAATTGAGCAAATATTTTATGTAAATATATGATGGAAATGCTTTATTTTTTTCTTTCCCCTTCTTAATATCATATAACGTTTCTCTTTACGGCCTATAATTATTGTATATATTGATGTATAAACAAATGCAAAGGCATACATGTATGACAGCGCAAGTGTCCCCTAGGAGAACATAGCGCTTCAAATTGAAATAAATGAATGAATTAATTAAATATAGATAACGATAATTACGAAAATTTTAAACAAAATTTTACGAAAATCGTTTTTTTTTGTGTGTTGTTTTTGGGAGAGATCGCCGAGCCAGGTCAGTGTGGGGACAGGGGGAGGAGATGCGGGGGAGAGATTTTGGGCCATTAGACCAGATCAGGTCCGGACGGATTTGGGCGAACTTCCTTTTTATCTCACCCGGTAGAAGAGGCGACCAATTTGTAAATTGTCCATAATCCAAACAGAATTATAATAATTAATAAAATAATTATAAATGGTAATGAAAAATATTCCCAAGTGCTGTGTTTCATATTTCTTAGATTATTTTTTTCTCTTTTTATACGCTTTGATCTTTATTCTATTTTGTTGAGTACTATGTGAAAAGAAAACCATTGTTGTATTCCTATATTCATAAATAAATTTTAATAGCATTCATATATTTTCTTTCGGATCGTTTCTGAGTTAAAAAAAAAAAAATTATAAGCCATGTTATCAAGTAATTTGAAACAATTATAGAACTGGCTTCATAAATTATTCTTATGGAACTCCGCACCTTTGAGAATACAATAATTTTATATCAAATGGTTGAAAAATAATATAATCTTCCATTGATGTATTTTATTGTGAAAAAAATGATAAAAAATGATTTGTAGCGAATGAAATTTCTTTTCGCTTTCAAGAAACTGAAATGATACTTGAAATCTAGAAATAGCTTTTTTTTATCTTGTAAAAATACATAAAATTCGGCTAATATCGACCGAATCTAACCCAGGTAGTTGTCAACCTTTGTATATTCCACCGTTATTCACAATTACTCAGTTCAAAGGACAAATCAAACTTCTTTAAGACTTCAATAATTTCTTTAATAATATATGTATTGTGATGCATTAGCGCGCAATGTGTTATGAAAATTCGAAACTATTATAGACGTGTATGTTTATTTTTAAAAATTAAACAATTTCTACTGCCCTTACTGCAATGGAAAAAAATTAATGGGAGGGCCTGGCCTATCAGTGATGAACCCTTTCAGCGGTTTCGTCAGTTTGATATACCATAACATATCAGTATGACTATAAAGGAAGATTTAAAAATGCAATATAACAGCGGTATGGTAGATTAAACTGGCGAAACCGCTATGAGGGTTCACCCCTGATGAGCCAGGCCCTCCCATTCATTTTTCCATTGCAGTAAGGTTATATATAACAAATGAAAAAAATTAATACGCGAATGTATCTTTCACAAATAAATCAAACTTTTACTGTCCTTACTTCGGTGAAAAAATATTGGTAGGGGTTGGCTCATCATTGATGAACTCTACCAGCGGTTTCTCTAATTAAATCTACCAGATCGCTTCTTAGAGCTCTATTATTGTATTGGATCATTCTTCATATATATTCTACACTGAAGGGTGTAATCTTAGAAATGGTAATCAAGCAAACTCGGGACATAAACTTTCAGAACAGTATAATTATATTTAAATATTTTCATCCATCAATGCTGTTCCACAAACAATAAGAACAAGGCCAGTTAGGCATAAATCAATACAAAGCATTAACGCAATATATATATATACAACAATGAAAACATTAAGACGCAAAGGTTTCTTCCACAAATAAATCAACCCTTTCTACTGTCCCTACTGCAATGGAAAAATATTGAGAGGGCTTAACTCATCAATGGTGAGTTCGTCCTGCGTTTGCAATGTTTCAATTAACAACTTAACTTCTGCATAGCTTTTTTTCTTCTATGTTTTTAGATCGGTAGTGTAAATATATATATATAACATATGCTATACATCAGATTCAATTATATTATAATTATAAACATGCTTTTATTTTATCTTCAAAGTCACAATGAGCAATAACTGAGCCAACATATTTCAGAGCTTCTGTAATATTTGAATATTTAATATGGACAAAATAAAACTTAGCGTACATTTTGAATTGTACATTGATAAATATTGTTATTTAATAAACTGAAATATTTAGAAGTGAATTATTTTATCATGTTTAGAATTTTTTTAATCATCGCAGCTCTTAGCTGGCTTTTAGGAATATAGTTTAAGTGTAAAATTACATTTCAATCAAAAACTGAGCGCCTATTAACCGTCTCCAGTAAACTAGCGGACTCAGGTCGGTGACAACCATACAGATTCATAGCTTCTGCAAACTGAGAAACATCCACCTAGAGACCATGATTTTGATCTAATGATCCACGTCAGTCCAGGGCGGACTTTATTTCATGAGAACTAAATGAGATCAAATGAAATCTTCTTAATATTTATAGATCAATATCCTCCTAGCAAATATTCCATCTATATTTTGGCTATAGATTTTGCCTAGAAAATTTACCATCTAAAAATATCTTTGAAAGATTATGAAGATTTCATTTGATCCCCTGTGGATCTCATGGAATAAAGTCCACACTGGAGTAACGAGAGCCATGGTCTCCAGATGGATGCTTCTAATTTTCCAAAGATGGTGTCGTGGCTTTTTTATCGACCTGAGTCTACTTGTTTGCGGGGATGGCCAATAGATGGCTTCTAGTTTTATCGTCTGTTTTGAAGCGAGAGAAATATTCATTTGATATTGTTACATAGTATTTATTAATATTATTTATCACAAAGCAATAACGCGCCATCTATATATATAAAATAAAAGGATTTAAAAGCGTGAATGTTTCTTTTAAATTCTTTTATTTTAAATATTATTTATGTAAAATAGTATTTATTAATTTTATTATTTTTTATTTACAGAGTGGTCATTTTTTTTATATTTATATCTTGCGACTCTGTAAATTATCCTCGTGGCTTATCTTTTGTTTACCTTTCTTAGTTTGTCCTTCCCTGAAATAAATTGTTGTCTCATCCTGAAGTATTTTGTCTTCCCTAATTTTCCACGTGGCAATATTATTATAGTACTATCTATACCGTCAATATGATATTTATAAAATTAGCTCCAGTTATAAACATTAGTGATAATTTAAAAAGGATTATTGGCTAATTTTCTATAAATAAAAAAAATAACAGCTAGTTGTTTTTTCTTTTGATAGATAGCGGTCATCTATTAGCGACATTCATATATATGATGTTAGGAGGTGCCCTCCAATTATAATGATTAAATGAAAAATCAAAATTCTCCAGGATCATGATTTTATTTCTCTTCTGGAGAGGTTCTCGGCTGGGTGGTGGGACTTCGGCGATTAGACCAAATCGGGTCCTTGCTGGCTCGGGCGGCACTTCTCCTCTTCCTTCCACGTTGCAGAAGACAGTAGCTTGTAGATCATCCAGATCCCGAAGATGATTGTAATCATCAATAAAATGATTAAAAATGGAAGTGAAAATTCTTCCCAAGTATTGTGGTCCATTTTAGTTTTAGCTTGTATAGTTGCTTCTTTCGCTTTTAGAACGCTTTGAACTTTTAGGTGTCGATAACTTTGTGATAACAATGGATTCGTGTTATTTAGCATGCCCTTTTTACCTATCAAAATATTATATGGCGGTGTGAAGATATATCTTCATGAACCATAATTCACTCAAATCAATTGCTTCACATTTGCACAATTGCATCAAAAGCTTCACAGCTTATTTGTTTGCAATGCGGTTTCGAGAAAACAATAAATTTTATAATGTTTGCTCCTAAATGACTTCATCTGAATGAAGTTTGATTCATTTAAGAGCCTATATATACGAATGAATGTTTAGTTTTAAATAAGTGTTTTGTTTAAAAAAAAACTGAAAGATTTATAATATCGCGAGCAGCGCGGGCACAAGGTAATGCTTATTAATCCATGTAAAATTACATTATATTTATAGGATTAAACAAATGTAATGCAAACAAAACAAATGGCTCTTATAACATCGGTTTGCTTGTATGACGCCTTTTTTCTCTACCTTGGCTTATTATAGAGATGATCTTTCACGATTAATAAAAATTATAAACTATTATAGACGCAATTGACTTTCAAAATTGAAGTAATTTCTACTGCCCTTAATGCAATGGAAAAAAATAATTAATTCCATTGCAGTAAGGGCAGTAGAAATTGTTTAACTTCAAAGAGAATATTACGCGTCTAAAATAATTTCTAATTTTTATAACAGATGGCGCGCTAGTGCATCATAATATAAATGTTCTAATAAAAGACACAAATTGATATTTGCGGAAGAGCGATTGCTCGAAGCATATTATATATTTATAATTGTATGTAATTCTACTGTCTTAAAAGCTTATGTCCATAGTCAATCTAAAGTACCCATTCTAAGAGTCTAACAACAGTATCACTCTAAAAGGAAGATTGAAAAATGCAATATAACAGCGGTATGGTAGATTAAACTGGGGAAACCGCTGGGAGGGTTCATCACTGATGAGCCAGGCCCTCCCATTAATTTTTCATTACAGAAAGGGCAGTAGAAATTGTTTAATTTCAAAAAGAATATTACGCGTCTAAAATAGTTTCTAATTAATATGTTATAATACCTTGATAATAACTTGATCCAATATATGCCTTTTCAATTAAATATGTATTTATGGATTGCTCTATTTTCAAAAATTAAAATTATGTAAATAAATTAACCACGCTACAATATTTTATTGGAAACAATACAGAATTAAACGAGTTTTCAAAATATATCATTAAATTCTTTTTACTCGTTATAAACATTTAATTGGTAAAAACTTTAAATGAAAATGAACTTTATTCTTAAAAAAAAAAAACATACCGAGATTTTAATCGAAGATAAAAAATGAATATAATGATAGAAGCGATTATTCCTTTAATGCGATAAAAAAAAATGCTTAAGATAATATTTAAAATGGCATTTTCTCGAAGAATATTTTTCTTTTTTATCCTGATACATTACTTTAATAAACACCCTGTCAAAAAAGATGAACAAATGTAAATAATTTTTACTCATCTTCTCTCAAAATGGATTATATAATCAAAAGATTATCTATCAATTTTAAAATTTACCTAATTTTTTTCTTTGACACAGGTATCTTATTACGCTTTGTCTTCAAATTTATAATTTTTTAAGATAACAAGTGAAGAAATTTGTTTAGGATAAAATTACCTGATATTGTTTAATAACGGGATTTGTAGGCTATTTTTTAGACGTTAAATTATGGGAATTAAACGTTTGGATCGAGAGATATCTTATGTAATATAATTACTATGATGAAAAAACGAAAGAAAAAAATAAAAGATAATTTTTAATTACTATGATGTAAATATCTTTTGATGAAATATTCAGTGTCAATTTTGTAAATTTTATTAAATTGAAATTATCAAATTACAAAACTATTTTAGACGCGTAATATTCTTTTTAAAATAAAACAATTTCTACTGCCCTTACTGCAATGGAAAAATTAAAGGGATATTGCAATATGGGCAGTAGAATTTGTTTTATTTAAAAAGAATATTACGCGTCTAAAATAGTTTTGTAATTTGATAACAGATGGCGCGCTAGTGCATCGTAATAAAATTGAAATTATATTTGCAATATTTTAGATATATATCGTATAACTTGGAATATTCGAAAGTTTAATTCGAAAACATATTTAATTCGAATATTTATCTTTACCCTAGAATTTTCTATAAATACACAGTGTGGCAAATAATTTTTAAGAATGGGTTTGTAAAATAAAACAGAAACAAGCTAATTCAATTTCTACTATTTTTTTATTCAAAATAATCCCCTCCGGATTCAATACATATGTTACAACGATTTAATAAGGAATTAAATGCCTCTTGCAGGCCACTTTGAGGAATCGCCTCCAAAGTGCACGTCGCAGCTTTCTGGATGGTCGGGATATCATAAAAAAAAACAACCTTTTAACTTCAATTTTATTTTTAGGAATAAATAAGAGTCACATGGTACTAAATAAGGCGAGTACGGAGGATGATTCAACACACAGACCTTATTTTTGGCCAAAAGCGACGAACAATGAGTGAGGAGTGACTCGGTGCATTATCATGCAGCAAACACCAACTGTCTTCATCGCGATATTCTGGACGAATGCGACGAATTTTGGCAATCAAACGTTTCAAAACGTTTAAATAATACTCTTCAGTAATGGTTTGTCCAGCGGGAACAAATTCTTTGTGGATAATACCTCTACTATCGAAAAAGGTAATCAGCATTGTTTTGATTTTTGATGGCACTTTTCGCGTTTTTTTTTGGCTTGTGGAGAGTTTTTTGACCTACATTCGGCACTTTGGCGCTTTGTCTATGGGTCATACAGAAAACACCATGTTTCATCACCCGTAAAAATTGATTTCAGGAAGTTTGAATCATTTTCATAGGCAGAAATGATGTCCCTGTAATGTTCAATTCTCAATGATTTCTTCTCGCCCGTTAAAGTGTGTGGAACAAATTTAGCACAGACTTTAGTTTTACCCAAATCTTCATGCAGAATGGTTCGAGTCGGTTCTTTGTTGATGTGTAAAACCTCTGCCATCATTCTCAGGAATGCACTGCGATTGTTTGCAACAAATTCTCGCACTTTTTCTATACTTTCTGGTGTCTTCGAAAAACTTGGTCGTCCAGTATGCTTATCATCTTCTAGCGTATTTCTTCCATTTGAAAAACGTTTGAGCCAAATGAAAACATTTGATTTACTCAAACATAACGTACCATAAACTTGCTTCATCAAAATATATGTTTCCGATGCACTTCTACCAAGTTTTGCATTAAATTTAATAACCGCTCTCTGTTCCATCTGAGAATTCCGACGAACAAAAAATTTTACTTTTAAAAAATCGCCTGTATGGTTTTAAAAAGTTAACCAAAATGGCTGAAACAAAGCCACGAGCTAGATAAGGCTTCGAATATATATACGCATGTGCAATTTCATAACTGGCTCTGCTATTGGCTTTTATCTAGCGCGAGTCTTAAAAATTATTTGCCACACTGTGTAGAATTTCCGTTTTTAATTCGAATTTTTGGATTCTTTCGAATTTTCTTTTGATCCCTTAGGTTTCAAATTATCCAAGTTCACTTGTGTTAATTATTAATATATTTATTTTTAAAATTAATACATATTAATAAAATTAGTCATTGCCATTATACCAGCTTAAACATCTGTTTGGTAAATTCTACCGACTTCATTACCCCTCTAATAGGATATAGTAAAATTGAAGCCGTCTCTGTACTGAATAGGGGCATAGCCGCCGGAAATCATGGTATACAGGTTGGCTTTTTGTCTGAATTTTCCAAAACTATTGTGGCTCATTCGTTATCAACACTAGCAATATGTTGACTAGGGTAATGCAGTTCAATCGTTCTTTTACATTTGGTACCTATAATAATATAAAATGAAAGGATTTAAAACCACGAATGTTTCTTTTATACATAATACTAACTTCTACTGCCCTTACTGCGATGAAAATAAATATTGGAAGGGCTTGGTTCATGAGTGGTGAACCCTACCAGCGGTTTCGCCAATTTAATCCACCAGACCGCTTCTCATAGCTCTAATACTGTATTTGACGATTCTGCTTATAGACGCATCACTGAAGGATGGAATCTCAGAATGGTTTTCAAGAAAATTATGGACTAATTTATGTATAAAAGAAACATTCGTGATTTTAAATCCTTTCATTTTTTATGTATAGATGGCGCGTTATTGCTTTGTGTTAACATATAATAATAATATATTAGATATACAATACGTGTATTTATTATATATACATAATGTCAAATAATTTTAATGAAGAATCGCATTTCATTTCGTTCTTTTACTTAAGGAATGGGAACCTTTCTAAGTTCAGAAGTGGACTGACCTCAAATAACATAACTTGTTCTTTTGTATAATAAAGTATTCTAAACCCAACACCTTTATATCATAGAACATGCCCTCTTATTAAGTCCTTAAGTATAGCAGGAATTGATGATGTCCACTTATATCTTATTTGGATTGAATTATTCTTGTTCTCGTGTCTGTAGATGTTCCATTTTATGTTGTAAGGAATAAAACAAAATGTAATTATAAAAAAAAATAAGACAAAAGGGAAATTTGTACTTGAAATATTGATGCAATTAATGAAATTGAACTGTAATCAGATGGATATATACAAATGAAGCATTTCCTATCCGTGAAACCGAAAATTTACGATGGCTTGCGTCATCTATCTGAATAAATTTCAATCGTTGATTTTTAATCATTCTAAAATATTTTCTGAATTTTTTTTTTCATATTATTTTGCATATTCGCGCACATATGACCGTAAATACTCATTCCTTCATTATTCATCATGCCTCTAGTATAAGCCTTTTATGTGGTATGATACACCCATGATAACTATGTTAAGAAGTATGAAATAGCTACAAGGTGTTGGATTTTTTTTGATAAATCAAGAAAGAATATTTTGTCAATATTCTGAAATAATTTTTAAAAAATCAACGAATAGTTATTTATTCCGAAGATAGCGCATGATATCAGCAAGATTGGGTTTTCTTGAAGTTTAAATTAATAATATATTCAAATACAAATACTATACTAAAATACATTTATTTCTAAAAGTATAGATATAATAAGGTAAAAAATATATTTTTTAAAAATATTTTTACAAAAAAGAAAGATATTTTTTGAATCCAACTTGCTATCTTATATTTAATAAGGAATTCCATTGTTGAATGCATCTAACATATATTGATATACTGCACACTGATTGGCTTATGAGCAGAAAATGATTGACGGATCAAAGTCACGTGGTAGTGAATAGCCAATAATATCGCGAATAATACGAAATATAAATTCACCTATAAGCATAACACTCAAACATAAATTATAATATATATATGGTAATTTAAGCCAACAAACCCATATTGTATATAACTTATAACAAGATTTTAATGTTGATATAAATATTCTTTAAAAATATAGGTATTCTATAAACAAAAACGGAGTATATAGATAAAATACTATTTAATTACCAGACGATATTCTAAATCTAATTTTCCCTTTAACTAATGTAGTTAGAACACCAATGTTTCCGAGTTTTATCTTGTATTATCCTGGGTATCCATTAATATAAATTAAAGTGAGGTTTCCACGTCATAACACCGGATGCTGAGAAACTTTTCTCTATTTTTTTATCTTTTGGTTGATTTAAAAAATAGGAAGAAATGAAACTTGAAAAGATAGAAAATAAATTCATTGTAGAAGTAAAAAAAAGAGAAGTACATTTTTCTTAAAAAAAACTTAGGAATTGTTACGACCCTGGTTGGCCAACAAATAAATATAAAGTCAGAGGAAAGTCACTGTTAGTTTAGGGTTAAAAATAAGGTTCCAGAAGGTAGTTTGAAATCAATAAACCTGCTCTATCTCTTCTCCTTCTATGAAGTATGGTTTGCTTTAAATTAAATTAAGTTAGTGGTCTCTTTCTTTTTTAATAAAATATTTTAAAATGGTTTTTCTTTTAAAAAAATCAATTTCTTGTTCACGTTTAATAAATTTCACTTTTATATTTTTTCAAATAATGATGTATGTATCTGGACTATCTAGCTTTAAATTGGTTAATTTTATGGTTGGTTTGAATGATATAAAATTTACATTTGTCTTTTCTTTCAGAAATCGTAAAGTACCACTATCAATTTTGGGTAAGTTTAGAAATAAAATAATGCCCTATAAATATAATTTTGAATATCTTTTGAATATATTCTTGTTCACGAAATATATACTTTTTCGATATATATATATGTTATGAATAATTTGTTGGTTGTTAGATAAAGGGTTGATTAGACAAAGGATCGATAAGATAAAGGGTTGAGATGCAGTCGTGATAAAAGAAAGATAATTTTTTACCATCAAGTAGCTTTTATTTTCAATTACTTGAGGAAATATTACACATTAGTTATTTTCACATTATATAGAATTTATAAAGTTAATCCTATATTAGCGATTCAAATAGATAGATATGTTAACTGATATCTAAGTAAAACGTTTATGGAGATGAGTATCTTTTATTCTGGTCTTCTCAAGCTTTCGGGCTTGTCCGCCCTTCTACAGGAGAAACATATACTATATAACGAGAAAATATAACGCCGCTTGATGCTAAAACTATTATGATTCTATGTACATATATACATATATATATATATACACTAGGATGTTTTTGCATATTATTTTTTACTTAAGATATGTTTTTTATTTGGTTAAAGTATTTACATATTTTACTATTGTTTGTTATATTTTATGAATTATCTTATAGGTTCGGAATTCTAATATTTAAGTTAGTTTTATAATGGTTATTGGCTATTGCATATAAGTTACTTATACTATTGTTGATATTATTAGCTGGTACTAGGATATATTGTGCTATATGTTTCGTGCAAATCTATTTTTCTATTAATGCTATTGTGTTTCCTGGATAATAAAGATTCAATTATAAGCCTTTGATATTTGCTGTTTATGTTATTGTAATGTATTATGGGTTCTTCTAATGCGAAAGTGTGGCCTGTTTCTTTGCAGTGTTGGAAAATTAGGGATCTATTGTCTTGATTTATTATGTTGCGTTTATTGAGCAAAATCAATCATTCCTCCAGGGAAGAGTGTCTTCTTCAAAAAACATTTTATTGTTCTCTAGCTTTCGGGCACGGACGCCCTTCTACAGGAGAAAACATGGTATAATGACACGCCAATAGAACACGAGTTAAATGTAATGATACTATTTTACATATTTTTATGAAGATATAAATATTACTTTTACATATTAACTATTATATAATTGAGACAAAATATTTAAAATATATATATATATCTCTAATAAGAGGACAAACAACCGAATAAAATATAGGCCACCAGAAAAAAAAAAAAACCAAGGAAGCAAGGAATACATAGCCAGGCTGTAGTTATCACTATCAGGAGATGTCTGCCTGGTTACCACTGCTGCTATTCTGAGATGATTCTTGTATTTGGATGACTTGGGGTGAGCTCAGGGAATAGTATATTATAAACTTCTGGAATATCAACTCTTCTGTTAATACTATTGTGTTTTCTTGATATAATGGATTCTATGATGAGTCTCTGTTGTTTATTGGGGATGTTGGAATAATGGGTTATTGGTTTGGATAATGCGAAGGAATGACCTGTTTCTCTTACATGATGGTATACTAGAGATCTATTGTCCTGGTTTTCGATATTTCGTTGATGTTCAGATATTCTTACATTTAAATTTCTACCTGTTTCACCTACGTATTTGGTTTTGCATTCGTTGCATTCTATAGAGTATATGGCATTCTTAATATTGCAAGGATAATTAAGGCTATTGCTTTTTGTTATAGGGTTTCTTAGTAGTGAACTTAAACTTGGTGAGTTGCAGAAGAAGGTTTTAACGCCGAATTTTTTTTTTTTTTTTTTTTTTTTTTTCAGATGACGGGCTAATGATATGGATACAGGTGAGTAGGGAATACTGCAAATAGATTTGTAAACTGGGGGATTTCGCATTTCAGACGGGCTATGGAAATGTCTTAAAATAAATGATAAAGGATATTGGCAGGTTTTTAGATTTCTTAAAATATTATGGGTCTCTTCTGTTTTGAAGGTCTGAAGTGAGCAGTGGCTATGGATACGTTTGGTAAGGGTCTTTACAGTATTGATTTTATGGCTGAGAGGGCAGTAGGAGGAAAAACGGATATAGTCGGGGTTGAAAGATGGTTTATAGTGAACGGTTGTTTGGAATTTATTCTCTATACGCATGATTTTAACATCTAAAAAAGGCAGGCTATTGTTTGTTTCTTTTTCATAGGTGAAATTTAGGTCGGGATGGTAACTGTTCAGTTTTTCCAGAATTGTATTGGCTTGGGTTTCGGGACAGATACAAAATATATCGTCGATATATCGACGCCATAATATAATATCGGACGGAAATAGTGAATTTATCCACCTGTCAATGCGGCGCATGACAATTTCTGCCACTGATGTCGAAAGAGAGCTACCCATGGGAGAACCCTTTGTCTGTTTGTAGGTTTTGTGATTGTATGTTATGATATTTGTTTCAAGGCATAAGGCTATAAGTTTCGTAATTTTCTTTACAGTGATCGGATCGATAGGATTTTCTTTCAAGTATTCTTCTGTGCTGTTTAATATAAGTTGGTGTGGGAGACTGGGGTACAGGGATTTGACATCAAAAGAAACCATGATCTTGTCTGATGGGGCTTGGCATTTGAGTACCTCTTCTATGAATATGGAGGTATTAAATATGGAGTATTGGAAGCTTTGTTGTTGTATTATTGGTTTAAGAAATGCTGAGATAAATTTGGAAAGAGGTGCTGTTGGGGAATGGTAGAAGGCAACTATGGGTCTTAGAGGGACATCCGGCTTGTGAATTTTGGGGAGGCCATATATATGGGCATCGGTCTGCATGTTGGATAGGAAGTATTTTAATTCTTCGTTCGTAATTTTATTTTCCCTATTCATTTTTCTAAGTTCTTTTTTATATGAGGAGTATATTCGGGTTTTTTCTTCTCCAGAAATGTGCTTGAAGGTGGTTGGTTTTTTTTTTTTTAGAGATATATATATATATTTTAAATATTTTGTCTCAATTATATAATATTTAATATGTAAAAGTAATATTTATATCTTCATAAAAATATGTAAAATAGTATCATTACATTTAACTCGTGTTCTATTGGCGTGTCATTATACCATGTTTTCTCCTGTAGAAGGGCGTCCGTGCCCGAAAGCTAGAGAACAATAAAATGTTTTTTGAAGAAGACACTCTTCCCTGGAGGAATGATTGATTTTGCTCAATATTTATGCAAGGGATTATTTTATAGAAATGTTGCGTTTATGTTCATATATTCTATTGCTGACTCTCCTTCCTGTCTCCCCCACGTATTTGGCTTGGCAGTTGTTGCATTCTATGGAATATATTGCTTCTTTTTTGTTAGTGGGTTTTATGATATTAGAATTATTTTTAGATAGTGGATTTTTAATGATGGAGCCTATGTTAGGGGAATTACTGTAATGTGTTTGGATGCCGAAGTTTTTTAAGTAGTTGGCTATTGTTGTAGCTGTTTGTGAGTATGGAATGTAACATATTGCTCTGTAAATATCTGTGGTTTTGTTTATTGGGTTATTGATTGTTATATTTTTGTGGAAATGTTTTAATATAAAGGTAATTGGGTATCCTGCTTGCTGGAGATTATTTATGATGTTCTGTGTTTCAATCGTTTTTGAATTCTGTTGCGAGCAATGGGTGTGTATTCTTTTGGTTAGTGTTTTAATTGTGTTTATCTTATGGCTTAGTGGGCAATATGAGGTGAAATGTATATAATTTGGTTCGAAACTTGGCTTGTAGTATACGGAGGTATGTAATCTGTTTTGTGACCTTATGATATTAATGTCTAAGAATGGTAGTTTATTGTTTTTTTCAAATTCTATTGTAAATTTGATTTTAGGGTGGTAGTTATTTAATGAGGTTAATATGTGGTTAACTTTGTTAGCTGTGCATATACAGAATATGTCGTCTATGTATCTTTTATATATTATTATGTCTGTGGGGAATTGTGTAGTTATCCATTTGTCTATTGTGTTCATAACTATTTCGGCTAACGGGGAAGATAGTGGGCTGCCCATGGGCGATCCTTTTATTTGTTTATATGATTGTGAGTTGAAATTAAAGATGTTCGATTTTAATGATATGTCTATTAATTCTATTATTTTGTTTATGACTGTTTGGTCTAATCTATTTTCTATTAACAAGGATTTAGTGTTTTCTAATATTAATTGGTGAGGGAGACTAGGATAGAGAGCCTCAACATCGAAAGATACTATTAAGTGATGGTTTTCTATATTTGTGTTTAAAATTTCTTGTATGAATGTGGGTATGTTTGCTATTGATTGAGTGGGTGTGTGTGTTCTGACTAATGGCTGTAGGAATTTGGTTAAAAACTTAGCTATTGGAGCAATGGGGGATAGGTAAAATGCGACTATTGGTCTTAGCGGTATATTTTGCTTGTGCAATTTTGGTTTTCCGTATATGTGGGCTTCAGAATCGCTATTACTAAGGAATGCTTTATGTTCGTCTTCGGTGATTATTTGGATTTCTTCAATCTATTGATGTCCTTTTTTATATTTAAGTAGACTTGGTTTCTTTCAGTATCTGTCAGAGGCTCGAAGGTGGTGCTATCTTTTAGTATGTTTTCCATTTTGTTTTGGTATTCTGTTTTATTCATTATTACTGTGGTTCCTCCTTTGTCTGCTTGGGCTATTACTATTTCTTTCCTGTTTTTTAAGTTTCTTAGAATATGTTTCTCTCTTGGGTTTCGTAGGGGCTGGTTTGGTGGGTGATTCAATGTACTGGAAACTTTTTGTCTTATTTTTTCTTTTTCTTGGGTGTTCAGTTTCGATATTGCTACTTCTATTCCGCTGATTATCTTTATGGGGTCGGGTTTAGTGACTGGTCGATATTTTAAGCCTTTAGATAGTACAGCTATTTCTTCATGTGTTAATATGGCCTGTGATATGTTGACTACTTTTGGTGTTGTTTCACTTCTTAAGAGATTTGGTTCTTTATATTTGTTTGCCCAAAATTTTAACTTCTTGTCCTGTCTGTTCTTTATGTTGGATTTCAGTTTCATTATTTCTGGGATGATGTCGGTTATTATTCTGTGGAATTCGGATTCTGGGATGTGCTGGGATATTATGCATATGAGTTCCTTGATGGATTTTGATAGCAATCTGATGTTCGAGTGACATCCTTCTTTTCTGACTTTTAATAATCTCGTTTGGGTTTCTTTTATGACTTTTTCTGAGAATGGGTTCTTTACCGGATCTCTAATTCGTAGTGATGGGGGGATAAAATTGGCTTCTATGCATATCTTGTTGAAACTCAAGTGGCTTTGCCATTTGGCTAGCTGTAAAGATTTCTTGCGGAATATTTTCAGATAATAAGTAATATCATGTTAACTACGCATATTTACAACAAAACTGAAAGTCATTCTAAAAAACGACGATAACAAAAGAAGAATTATCAATGATAAAATAAAATATATATATTTTTTAAATATAGAAATATTTGAGTTTTTAGATTATATAATATATATATATATTATATAAATATAAAAAGAGATTTCTGTTGTATTTTGATTATTAGAGTTATATAGAATTAATACTTGATGCTGATTATTTTGAGAATAGAGATATTTGTTGAGAAGCCGTGTCATAAATATTGAAAGAATGATAATAAAATAATTTTGATCAGTAATTTAATTGAACTAAAGGAATATATAAAAGAACATAATTTGATAAAAAGTAATGCCTGGCTTAAGGCGAGTAGAATAAGAAAAACAAAAGATTTACATAATGTACAAATGTTTTGAGCCGGCCAGCGGGGAAGAACAACAACGAGTTTTTATAGGGGAAGCATGACCTCTGGCGATCGATTTAACAATATTTGAATCTATGATATATATTTTAAAATAAATATATTTTTATATAACATATATATGTTATATAAAATTATTATTTTATTTTAAGTTATAATTTGATAGATTCAAATACTCTGCTAAATCGACCGCCAGAGGTCATTCTTCTCCTATAAAAACTCGTTGTTGTTTTTTCCCGATGGCCGGCTCAAAACTTTTGTACATTATGTAAATAAGCTTTTCATTTTTTTTATTCTTACGCCTTAAGCCAGGCATTACTTTTATCAAATTATGTTTTTATATATCTCATAAGCTCAATTGAAGCAATTTTTAATCTTTACTATTTTTATTATTTTATTTTCAAGATTCTTGCCACGACTGCATTACCATACTATACTCCTCAACATGATCAAAATTCAAGCAGAAAATCTATAATTTTTATTTATAACATATATATAACAACATAAAGTAGCCGTAGGAATATATTCATGTACATATAGAGGCCTCACTCCCTATAATTATGCATTGGAACGATGGCATTGTGCCCCACCATAGTAGAAATATTCAGTAGTTATAATAAAGAATGAGCGACAACACCAGTTTTGTCAAATTAAAACAAATATTAAACCTGTATACCATGGTTTCGGGCTTTGGCACTCATCACTACAAGGGCATCTTCGATTTCATAACATTGTAAGAGAGGGTTTTCAATTTGTCGAATTCCCCAAAATATGTATTTTAACTAGCGAAATATTTTTGTGAATGAATAACATCCTTGTGAAAATTCATGTTATATTCTTGCCTTAGAATCGACTCTTGCCACTCCACCAGTTTAAACACCTGTTTTGTAAATTTGACCAATTTTATAACCCTTCTCGTAGGATGTTATAAATTCAACACCGCCCTGTACTGATGAGGGACAAAGAAAGAAACTATGGTGTACAAGTTGTAAATTTACCTAAAATGGCCAAAACTTAAGTTGTCGCTCTTTCTTTATCATCAGTAGTAAAGATTATTTTACTAGGGTAACCGTGCCATCGTTCTGATGGACAATTAAAGGGAGAGGTGCCTCTTCTGGTACATATATATATGTGTTTATATGAATAAATGCCCTCATTTAAAATAATTCAAAAATACAAACAAAATATATTAACCAGGATAATTGAGTTTTAAGTTGAAATGCCAAAAAAATTAAGATTTCTCAGGCGTTATCTTATCATCAGGCCAATTGTTTCGCAAATACCTACAATATATTGAAGCACAAAACACAGTGAAGCAAACAATATTATATGAGAAAGGCAATGAAGCATTAGAGAAAAGCATACGGGGCCCCCGAAGGAAGTGCTAATTGACAGATTCCAGGGGGCGGGGACGGACGAGCAGTCCAGCTGAGAGTTGTGTGGGAAGAAGCCGCTATAGCGGTTGGCCTGAAGGCAGGTTGTGAAACCAGATAGCATTTTAGTGTGGGATAGAATATGTGTCGACATATGCGGTAGAAGTTGCGAGTTGCCTCCGGGCGTGTTGATGATCCTACAAGACGGTACCAGGATAGCCTGTCATCGGAGCGGCCTACAAGGCAGTGTAGCCCAGGCTAGACATGTACATTGTGAAACGGGACGTTTCATAAGAGTGACATTCACGGCGCCATAAATCCTTCTGACGAGAAGGTTGAAGGCAAATCCACTTATTGTACTTATTCTGTTTCGGGCGACGTATAATAAAGCCCTAACCTTTTCTGCATTCTCTTAGAACTCACGTGTGTTATCTTTATGCCATCCTCATCAGACAAAGAACACGAACAAGGTCTGGGTACGACGTAACACTATGTATAGATGTGCATAGGCAATTTACATAGGCGATATGGTGATCAATGTGGAAATCAATTGAAGCGCGATTATTGTTAGAGTTGAAATTTATACCAATGCATTAATATATACAGTTATCAGGGTCATGCATTCTTTCTTAATTCTGTCACCGTTTGCTTTTGGTTCAGTGGTAGAATGCTCGCCTGCCACGCGGGCGCCCCAGGTTCGATTCCCGGCCGATGCATTTTTTTTTTTTACAATTTTTAAAACTCATTTATATTCTTTAAAAATTAGACTATAAAATAAACTATACAATATATTATACAAGAAGTATACAAGAAACTATACAAGAAGTATACAAGAAGTATACAATAAACTATACAAGAAGTATACAATAAACTATACGATAAGTATACAATAAACTATACAATATATTATACAAGAGGTATACAAGAAACTATACAATATATTATACAAGAGGTACACAAGAAACTATACAATAAGTATATAATAAATTATACAAGAAGTATACAATAAACTATACAAGAAGTATACAATAAACTATACAAGAAGTATACAAGAAGTATACAATACACTATACAAGAAGTATACAATAAACTATACAAGAAGTATACAATAAACTATACAAGAAGTATACAAGAAACTATACAAGAAGTATACAAGAAGTATACAATAAACTATACAAGAAGTATACAAGAAACTTTACAAGAAGTATACAAGAAACTATACAAGAAGTATACAATAAACTATACAAGAAGTATACAATAAACTATACAAGAAGTATACGAGAAACTATACAAGAAGTATACAAGAAACTATACAAGAAGTATAAAAGAAGTATACAATAAACTATACAAGAAGTATACAAGAAACTTTACAAGAAGTATACAAGAAACTATACAAGAAGTATACAATAAACTATACAAGAAGTATACAATAATCTATACAAGAAGTATACAAGAAACTTTACAAGAAGTATACAAGAAACTATACAAGAAGTATACAATAAACTATACAAGAAGTATACAATAAACTATACAAGAAGTATACAATAAACTATACAATAAGTATACAATAAACTATACAATAAGTATACAATAAACTATATAAGAAATATACAATAAACTATACAAGAAGTATACAATAAACAATACAAGAAGTATACAATAAACAATACAAAAAGTATTCAATAAACTATACAAGAAGTATACAAGAAGTATACAATAAACTATACAAGAAGTATACAAGAAGTATGCAATAAACTATACAAGAAGTATACAATAAACTATACAAGAAGTTTACAAGAAGTATACAATAAACTATACAGGAAGTATACAAGAAGTATACAAGAAGTATACAATAAACTATACAAGAGGTATACAAGAAGTATACAATAAACTATACAAGAAGTATACAAGAAGTATACAAGAAGTATACAAGAAACTCTACAAGAAGTATACAAGAAACTATACAAGAAGTATACAAGAAGTATACAAGAAGTATACAAGAAACTATACAATAAACTATACAAGAAGTATACAAGAAGTATACAAGAAACTATACAATAAACAATAAAAGAAGTATACAAGAAGAATACAAGAAGTAATTTTATTTTATTTTATTTTATTTCTATTTTATTTTGTTTTATTTCGTTTAACAGTCGTTATTCATACTTAGTTTCTGTAAAAGCCATGTATTGAATGTTTTATACGTTTATTTACTTGCTTTGCTTAACTTTTATGAATGATCCTCCAATATTATGTTAATTTTCTCTGGCACAATTTTACATATCTGTCTTATTTTATTACTTTTTGTATATATATATATATATAGCTGAATGTCACTAATAATTTTGTCTCGTTTTACACCAGTAGAAGGGTGATTGTGCCCGAAAGCTTGTGATCTAATTTTGTGTAATAAAGAAACTCTTTCCTCATCAAGTATTTCGTTCTTAAAGTTTAGTGAAGGAATTATTACTTCAATATACAAGAAGTATACAAGAAGTATACAATAAACTATACAAGAAGTATACAATAAACTATACAATAAGTATACAATAAACTATACAATAAGTATACAATAAACTATACAAGAGGTATACAAGAAGTATACAATAAACTATACAAGAAGTATACAAGAAACTATACAAGAAATATACAAGAAACTATACAAGAAGTATACAAGAAGTATACAATAAACTATACAAGAAGTATACAAGAAACTATACAAGAAGTATACAAGAAGTATACAAGAAACTATACAATAAACTATACAAGAAGTATACAAGAAACTATACAAGAAGTATACAAGAACTATACAATAAACTATACAAGAAGTATACAATAAACTATACAAGAAGTATACAATAAACCCTACAATAAGTATACAAAAGGTATACATGAAGTATACAATAAACTATACAAGAAGTATACAAAAGGTATACAAGAAGTATACAATAAACTATACAAGAAGTATACAAGAAGTATACAATAAACTATACAAGAAGTATACAAGAAGCATACAATAAACTATACAAGAAGTATACAATAAACTATACAAGAAGTATACAATAGTTTATTGTATACTTCTTGTATAGTTTATTGTATACTTCTTGTATAGTTTATTGTATACTTCTTGTAGTTTATTGTATGCTTCTTGTATACTTCTTGTATAGTTTATTGTATACTTCTTGTATAGTTTATTGTATACTTCTTGTATACCTTTTGTATACTTCTTGTATAGTTTATTGTATACTTCATGTATACCTTTTGTATACTTATTGTATACAAGAAGCATACAATAAACTATACAAGAAGTATACAATAAACTATACAAGAAGTATACAATAAACTATACAAGAAGTATACAATAAACTATACAAAATATACAAGAAGTATACAATAAACTATACAAGAAGTATACAAGAAGTATACAAGAAACTATACAAGAAGTATACAAGAAGTATACAATAAACTATACAAAAGGTACACAAGAAACTATACAAGAAGTATACAAGAAACTATACAAGAAGGATACAATAAACTATACAAGAAGTATACAATAAACTATACAAAATATACAAGAAGTATACAATAAACTATACAAGAAGTATACAAGAAGTATACAAGAAACTATACAAGAAGTATACAAGAAGTATACAATAAACTATACAAAAGGTATACAAGAAACTATACAAGAAGTATACAAGAAACTATACAAGAAGGATACAATAAACTATACAAGAAGTATACATTAAACTATACAAGAAGTACACAATAAACTATACAAAAAGTATACAATAAACTATACAAGAAGTATACAAGAAACTATACAAGAAGGATACAATAAACTATACAAGAAGTATACAATAAACTATACAAAATATACAAGAAGTATACAATAAACTATACAAGAAGTATACAAGAAGTATACAAGAAACTATACAAGAAGTATACAAGAAGTATACAATAAACTATACAAAAGGTATACAAGAAACTATACAAGAAGTATACAAGAAACTATACAAGAAGTATACAAGAAACTATACAAGAAGGATACAATAAACTATACAAGAAGTATACATTAAACTATACAAGAAGTACACAATAAACTATACAAAAAGTATACAATAAACTATACAAGAAGTATACAATAAACTATACAAGAAGTATACAATAAACTATACAAGAATTATACAATAAACTATACAAAAGGTATACAAGAAACTACACAAGAAGTATACAAGAAACTATACAAGAAGTATACAATAAACTATACAAGAATTATACAATAAACTATACAAGAAGTATACAATAAACTATATAAGAAGTATACAATAAACTATACAAGAAGTATACAATAAACTATACAAGAAGTAAACAATAAACTATACAAGAAGTATACAATAAACTATACAAGAAGTATACAAGAAGTATACAATAAACTATACAAGAAGTAAACAATAAACTATTCAAGAAGTATAAAGTAATACTTAAAGCCTCCCCGCATAAGTTTCTTTTTTTGTGAAAATCAATATTAATTTCAAAGAGAAATATGTACTATTTCTAACTTTTTGGATGACGTATGAAAATGTTGAATATATGAAGAGTAATGGTCTATATATGATTGGATGACGTATGAAAGGGTGAAAATGTGAAGAGTAATGGCGAACGGACATGGCACCTGCCCGGTAAGCAGAAGGTTGTGGGTTCGATTCCGTCCCTGGACACTTTTATTTTTCCGTTCGCCATTACTCTTCACATTTTCACTCTTTCATACGTCATCCAATCATATATAGACCATTACTCTTCATATATTCAACCTTTTCATACGTCATCCAAAAAGTTAGAAATAGTACATATTTCTCTTTGAAATTAATATTGATTTTCACAAAAAAGAAACTTATGCGGGGAGGCTTTAAGTATTACTTTATAATCATACACCGCAGTCCTTTATATTGTATTAAAAAAGTTACTTTAAGTATTAGTTACGAACGGAAAAATACGTCCAGGGTAGCCTAGTGAACATGGCACCTGCCCGGTAAGCAGAAGGTTGTGGGTTCGATTCCCGCCCCTGGAAAATTTTATTTTTCCGTTCGCCATTACTCTTCACATTTTCACCCTTTCATACGTCATCCAATTATATATAGACCTTTACTCTTTATATATTTAACCTTTTCACACGTCATCCAAAAAGTTAGAAATAGTACATATTTTCTTTGAAATTAATATTGATTTTCACAAAAAAAAAAAAGAAACTTATGCGGGGAGGCTTTAAGTATTACTTTATATTCATACACCGCAGTCCTTTATATTGTATTAAAAAAGTTACTTTAAGTATTAGTTACGAACGGAAAAATACGTCCAGGGTAGCCTAGTGGAAATGGCACCTGCCCCGTAAGCAGAAGGTTGTGGGTTCGAATCCCGCCCCTGGACACTTTTATTTTTCCGTTCGCCATTACTCTTCACATTTTCACCCTTTCATACGTCATCCAATTATATATAGACCATTACTCTTCATATATTCAACCTTTTCATACGTCATCCAAAAAGTTAGAAATAGTACATATTTCTCTTTGAAATTAATATTGATTTTCACAAAAAAAAGAAACTTATGCGGGGAGGCTTTAAGTATCTACTTATATATTTGCCTTATTCTGTCTGTTTGTCTGTTTGTCTGAAGCTCACGGATAGAATGCGCGCCCATTGGCTGCCAGCGAACACGTGGCCTCCCTGCCCCCCCTCTAGACAACCCTGTTATCAGCTGTGCGATACATACACCTGTCTATAGTGGCCACTTTAGACAACCCTGTTATCAGCTGAGTGATACATTCACCTGTCTATACAGACCACCCTGTCATAGCGGTCACCCTAGGCAACCCTGTTATCAGCTGTGTGATACATCCACCTGTCTATACAGACCACCCTGTCATAGCGGTCACCCTAGGCAACCCTTTTATCTATTGTGTGATACATCCACCTGTCTATACAGACCACCCTGTCATAGCGGTCACCCTAGGCAACCCTGTTATCAGCTGTGTGATACATCCACCTGTCTATACAGACCACCCTGTCGTAGCGGTCACCCTAGGCAACCCTGTTATCAGCTGTGTGATACATCCACCTGTCTATACAGACCACCCTGTCATAGCGGTCACCCTAGGCAACTCTGTTATCAGCTGTGTGATACATCCACCTGTCTATACAGACCACCCTGTCATAGCGGTCACCCTAGGCAACCCTGTTATCAGCTGAGTGATACAACCACCTGCTATACAGACCACCCTGTCATAGCGGTCACCCTAGGCAACCCTGTTATCAGCTGTGTGATACATCCACCTGTCTATACAGACGACCCTGTCATAGCGGTCACCCTAGGCAACCCTGTTATCAGCTGTGTGATACATCCACCTGTCTATACAGACCATCCTGTCATAGCGGTCACCCTAGGCAACCCTGTTATCAGCTGTGTGATAAATCCACCTGTCTATACAGACCACCCTGTCATAGCGGTCACCCTAGGCAACCCTGTTATCAGCTGTGTGATACATCCACCTGTCTATACAGACCACCCTGTCATAGCGGTCACCCTAGGCAACCCTGTTATCAGCTGAGTGATACAACAACCTGTCTATACAGACCACCCTGTCATAGCGGTCACCCTAGGCAACCCTGTTATCAGCTGTGTGATACATCCACCTGTCTATACAGACGACCCTCTCATAGCGGTCACCCTAGGCAACCCTGTTATCTGCTGTGTGATACATCCACCTGTCTATACAGACCACCCTGTCATAGCGGTCACCCTAGGCAACCCTGTTATCAGCTGTGTGATACATCCACCTGTCTATACAGACCATCCTGTCATAGCGGTCACCCTAGGCAACCCTGTTATCAGCTGTGTGATACATCCACCTGTCTATACAGACCACCCTGTCATAGCGGTCACCCTAGGCAACTCTGTTATCAGCTGTGTGATACATCCACCTGTCTATACAGACCACCCTGTCATAGCGGTCACCCTAGGCAACCCTGTTATCAGCTGAGTGATACAACCACCTGCTATACAGACCACCCTGTCATAGCGGTCACTCTAGGCAACCCTGTTATCAGCTGTGTGATACATCCACCTGTCTATACAGACCACCCTGTCATAGCGGTCACCCTAGGCAACCCTGTTATCAGCTGTGTGATACATCCACCTGTCTATACAGACCACCCTGTCATAGCAGTCACCCTAGGCAACCCTGTTATCAGCTGAGTGATACAACAACCTGTCTATACAGACCACCCTGTCATAGCGGTCACCCTAGGCAACCCTGTTATCAGCTGTGTGATACATCCACCTGTCTATACAGACGACCCTCTCATAGCGGTCACCCTAGGCAACCCTGTTATCTGCTGTGTGATACATCCACCTGTCTATACAGACCACCCTGTCATAGCGGTCACCCTAGGCAACCCTGTTATCAGCTGTGTGATACATCCACCTGTCTATACAGACCACCCTGTCATAGCGGTCACCCTAGGCAACCCTGTTATCAGCTGAGTGATACATCCACCTGTCTATACAGACCACCCTGTCATAGCGGTCACCCTAGGCAACCCTGTTATCAGCTGAGTAATACATCCACCAGTCTATACAGACCACCCTGTCATAGCGGTCACCCTAGGCAACCCTGTTATCTGCTGTGTGATACATCCACCTGTCTATACAGACCACCCTGTCATAGCGGTCACCCTAGGCAACCCTGTTATCTGCTGTGTGATACATCCACCTGTCTATACAGACCACCCTGTCATAGCGGTCACCCTAGGCAACCCTGTTATCAGCTGTGTGATACATCCACCTGTCTATACAGACCACCCTGTCATAGCGGTCACCCAAGGCAACCCTGTTATCAGCTGAGTGATACATCCACCTGTCTATACAGACCACCCTGTCATAGCGGTCACCCTAGGCAACCCTGTTATCTGCTATGTGAAACATCCACCTGTCTATACAGACCACCCTGTCATAGCGGTCACCCTAGACAACCCTGTTATCTGCTGTGTGATACATCCACCTGTCTATACAGACCACCCTGTCATAGCGGTCACCCTAGGCAACCCTGTTATCTGCTGTGTGATACATCCACCTGTCTATACAGACCACCCTGTCATAGCGGTCACCCTAGGCAACCCTGTTATCAGCTGTGCGATACATCCACCTGTCTATACAGACCACCCTGTCATAGCGGTCACCCTAGGCAACCCTGTTATCTGCTGTGTGATACATCCACCTGTCTATACAGACCACCCTGTCATAGCGGTCACCCTAGGCAACCCTGTTATCAGCTGTGTGATACATCCACCTGTCTATACAGACCACCCTGTCATAGCGGTCACCCTAGGCAACCCTGTTATCAGCTGAGTGATACAACCACCTGCTATACAGACCACCCTGTCATAGCGGTCACCCTAGGCAACCCTGTTATCAGCTGTGTGATACATCCACCTGTCTATACAGACGACCCTGTCATAGCGGTCACCCTAGGCAACCCTGTTATCAGCTGTGTGATACATCCACCTGTCTATACAGACCATCCTGTCATAGCGGTCACCCTAGGCAACCCTGTTATCAGCTGTGTGATACATCCACCTGTCTATACAGACCACCCTGTCATAGCGGTCACCCTAGGCAACCCTGTTATCAGCTGTGTGATACATCCACCTGTCTATACAGACCACCCTGTCATAGCGGTCACCCTAGGCAACCCTGTTATCAGCTGAGTGATACAACAACCTGTCTATACAGACCACCCTGTCATAGCGGTCACCCTAGGCAACCCTGTTATCAGCTGTGTGATACATCCACCTGTCTATACAGACGACCCTCTCATAGCGGTCACCCTAGGCAACCCTGTTATCTGCTGTGTGATACATCCACCTGTCCTATACAGACCACCCTGTCATAGCGGTCACCCTAGGCAACCCTGTTATCAGCTGTGTGATACATCCACCTGTCTATACAGACCACCCTGTCATAGCGGTCACCCTAGGCAACCCTGTTATCAGCTGTGTGATACATCCACCTGTCTATACAGACCACCCTGTCATAGCGGTCACCCTAGGCAACCCTGTTATCAGCTGAGTGATACATCCACCTGTCTATACAGACCACCCTGTCATAGCGGTCACCCTAGGCAACCCTGTTATCAGCTGAGTAATACATCCACCAGTCTATACAGACCACCCTGTCATAGCGGTCACCCTAGGCAACCCTGTTATCTGCTGTGTGATACATCCACCTGTCTATACAGACCACCCTGTCATAGCGGTCACCCTAGGCAACCCTGTTATCAGCTGTGTGATACATCCACCTGTCTATACAGACCACCCTGTCATAGCGGTCACCCTAGGCAACCCTGTTATCAGCTGAGTGATACATCCACCTGTCTATACAGACCACCCTGTCATAGCGGTCACCCTAGACAACCCTGTTATCTGCTGTGTGATACATCCACCTGTCTATACAGACCACCCTGTCATAGCGGTCACCCTAGGCAACCCTGTTATCAGCTGTGCGATACATCCACCTGTCTATACAGACCACCCTGTCATAGCGGTCACCCTAGGCAACCCTGTTATCAGCTGTGCGATACATCCACCTGTCTATACAGACCACCCTGTCATAGCGGTCACCCTAGGCAACCCTGTTATCTGCTGCGTGATACATCCACCTGTCTATACAGACCACCCTGTCATAGCGGTCACCCTAGGCAACCCTGTTATCAGCTGAGTTATACATCCACCTGTCTATACAGACCACCCTGTCATAGCGGTCACCCTAGGCAACCCTGTTATCAGCTGAGTGATACATCCACCTGTCTATAGCGGCCACTCTAGACAACCCTGTTATCATCAGTGTGATAAATTCACCTGTCTATACAGACCACCCTGTCTATAGCGGTCACTCTAGGCAACCCTGTTAACAGCAGTGTGATACATCCACCTGTCTATACAGACCACCCTGTCATAGCGGTCACCCTAGGCAACCCTGTTATCAGCTGTGCGATACATCCACCTGTCTATACAGACCACCCTGTCATAGCGGTCACCCTAGGCAACCCTGTTATCAGCTGAGTGATACATCCACCTGTCTATACAGACCACCCTGTCATAGCGGTCACCCTAGGCAACCCTCTTATCAGCTGAGTGATACATCCACCTGTCTATACAGACCACCCTGTCATAGCGGTCACCCTAGGCAACCCTGTTATCAGCTGAGTGATACATCCACCTGTCTATAGCGGCCACTCTAGACAACCCTGTTATCATCAGTGTGATAAATTCACCTGTCTATACAGACCACCCTGTCTATAGCGGTCACTCTAGGCAACCCTGTTAACAGCAGTATGATACATACACCTGTCTATACAGACCACCCTGACTATAGTGACCACCCTTTATGAAAATCCACAATTCTAATTTTATATTTTCAAGACACACACAGTTTGGGGCGGGAAGTTTCACGAGAGAGACATCCACGGTGCCAATTTATAATTGTTACGAATAGTATTTTAATTAAAACATTTCTAAAATATATACGCACTCGAGTAAACCCCGGGCGTTGCCGGGTTTTACGTCTAGTTACTTTATAATCATACATCGCAGTCCTTTATATTGTATTCAAGAAGTATACAATCAATATATACAGTTATCAGCGTCATGCACAATTCTTTCTTAATTCTGTCACCGTTTGCTTTTGGTTCAGTGGTAGAATGAGCGCCTTCCACGCGGGCGCCTCGGGTTCGATTCCCGGCCGATGCATTTTTTTTTTTTTACAATTTTAAAAATCATTCATATTATTGAAATATATGTGCTTTTCCTGTCTATGTACAGATTTATTGTCTATGTACACAAGTATACAAGTATGTATACAAGTTATTTGCACATTGCGTGGCTATTTGCCCTTTCGCTCGCAAGCAGCGCCTCTAGCGGTAAAGATGGGAGGTAATATCAGCTGACCTAATGGACATGTAAAACGTGTTTCAACAGGACATAGAGAAAAATCTGGGAAAATATATTTTTTCGGATTTTTAGTCAAGAAAAATAAATTGACAGGTTCTGGGAAAAAAAAGTAGTTGTTTTTTATTCTGAAAATGATGATGACAATATTGTTGTATCATTAATATATACAGTTATCAGCGTCATGCATTCTTTCTTAATTCTGTCACCGTTTGCTTTTGGTTCAGTGGTAGAATGCTCCCCTGCCACGCGGGCGCCCCTGGTTCGATTCCCGGCCGATGCATTTTTTTTTTACAATTTTTAAAACTCATTTATTTTATTAAAATATATGTGCTTTTCCTGCCTATGTACAGATTTATGGTCTATGTACACAAGTATACAAGTATGTATACAAGTTATTTGCAAATTGCGTGGCAAATTTGCCCTTTCGCTCGCAAGCAGCGCCTCTAGCGGTGAAGATGGGAGGTAATATCAGCTGACCTAATGGACATGTGAAACGTGTTTTAACAGGACATAGAGAAAAATCTGGAAAATATATTTTTCGGATTTTCAGTCAAGAAAAATAAATTGACAGGTTCTAGGAAAAAAAAGTAGTTGTTTTTTATTCAGAAAATGATGATGACAATATTGCTGTATCATATTTAATTATCAGATACAAAATTATATCCGGAAAAATTCCAAAAAGCAGAGACCACGGGTGAAGCCAGTTCATTTCCAGTATGCAGGAACAAAATTCTAACAGAAAAACATTCATTCGAGCAGAAGACACAAAGCCAGATCATCTCTTTATAAAATATCGCTTCTCAGACACAAAGTTTGGAGCGGGACGTTTCACAAGAATGACATCCACGGCGCCAATTTATAATTGTAACGAATAGTATTTGAATAAAAGCATTTAATCGGGTAAAACCCGGGCATTGCCCTTTCTTAATCAATTCTGTCACCGTTTGCTTTTGTGAATGGAATAATTACCCAAATATGGACATTTCTCATAACCATCGGTGGTTTAGTGGTAGAATGCTCGCCTGCCACGCGGGCGGCCCGGGTTCGATTCCCGGCCGATGCATTTTTTTTAAAACAATTTTTAAAACTCATTTATATATTATACAAGAATGACATCCATGGCGCCAATTTATAACTGTAACAAATAGTATTTGAATAAAAGCATTTAATCGGGTAAAACCCAGGCATTGCCCGGGCCATTCGGCTAGGATTTACATATACAGAAATTTTGGATGATATCTAAATTATTCTATATAAAATTTAAACAATTTAGGTATTTCAATATAATCAATATGAACAGAGCTAGTATTAAGATTATGTGCTAACACACCATTTAGTATGAGGAATCAACATTATTTTTGATGCTTATGTTTCTTTTTGTAAAAAGATGTCTGCGCTTACATTAATGATAAATTAATGAGAAGGCCTGGCTCATCAGTAGTCAACCCTTCCAGTGGTAGATTAAACTGGGGAAACCGCTAGAAGGAATAACCACTGAGCTAGGTCTTTCTATCAATTTATAATTGCAGGAAGTGTAGTAAAAATGTGTTTCATTCACAAAAAATTCCATATAATCAATATGAACAGAGCTAGTATGAACATTATGTATTATCACAATATCTGGTATGAGGAATTAACATTATTTTTGATGCTTATGTTTCTTTTCGAAAAAAAATGTTAGCGCTTACTGTAATGACAAATTAATGAGAAGACCTGGCTAATCAGTAGTCAACCCTTTCAGTGGTAGATTAAACTAGGGAAACTGTGGTGTATTTAGGTTGATTTAAAAGTTGAACTATATTTTAGGCTTTATTTATTTAAATGGCTTTTATTATATTACACCGTATTAGATACAAGCTTAATAATTACAAGTTAACAATCGAATATATGATGATAAATTATATGTTATGATATATACAATATTTCACAGAATAATAATCTGTATATTTAATATTATTATTATATTAATATATTATATACAATATTAACACAAAGCAATAACGCGCCATCTATACATATAAAATAAAAGGATTTAAAAGCGCGAATGTTTCTTTTATACATAAAACGACAGAAACCGCTTGCAGGGTTAACCACTGAGCTAGGTCTACCCATTAATTTATTATTGCAGTAAGGACAGTCAAATATGTTTTATTTCAAATGAATAATACGAGTAAGAAATAGTTTAAATTTTCTCATCTTAGAGCTAATATTGTAAAAAAATAAGTAACTCGGTGTGTCTACAATGAGAGTGATAAAGTTTCTCAATAAATTATGCGATTCAGTAAGTGAAGTGAGGGGAAGAAGACAAGACCTGTGAACACGTGTGACAAAGACAAATTGATGTTCAATAGAGGAGCGGATCAAATGACGCCTCAAAAAGTCATGTCAGGTCAATATTGGATATTCCTGTCGATCCTGATTCCACAAGCAGACATCACAAACTTGTGGTTTATTTATTCACCTTTTTTTCATATCGATTTCTCTATACTTTTATTTATAACTTAGATATTGTTTTTAAAATAAATTTTCATCCTGTTTTATTTTTATTTCAATATAGTTTATCAATATTTATTTTTTCTCAATTGTATATACCTATTTGTTTTATATATTTTTCTAATATAATTTACATACAAAGCACAGCATTTTAGGTTGAAAACACAAACTGTTAATTCAGATTTTCTTCTAGAACATTCTTCAAGAAAGAACGAGCTGACTCACTTCGATTCAATTCGATTTATTTCAAACAACAAAAAAGAAGTACACTAAGATTTAATGCGATTTAGTTGTATTATAAAATAAAAGAAAAAGAGACTATATTAACACAAAGAAAAAAAAAGAAAAAACAAAAAGAATGATGATAAGTAACAATAAAAAAATTCTATGAATATGAATTATAATTAATCAATAAAATACAATAATAATAATAATAATAAACCTGACAATGTTTTTTTCAATCAATAAATTGGTGTGTGTGTGTGTGTGTGACAATTGACAATTAAACAATATTTATTGTCATCTTAGACAATATTACATCTCAAAGAGAAAGATAGAAGAGAGGGGAATATACATTAGGTTAGCGCTTGCCGCGGTGACGTCTAGTCTTGGGAGCCAAGGCCCTCCAGAGCTCGGACAACCCGCTGAGGATCCTGGGATGGGAATCCCGAGCGCGCTCGATGGCCGCCTCGAGAAAGACAGCGTAGTTTTTCTTCAAAATAGGCGAGAGTCTCGCAAGGAAAGGCGCCCTAGAATGGGAATGTAGGATGGCATCAATGGCGTCGGTCCAGGAGATTTCATCATCGACCAAGGGTCCAACGTCGATTTTGGAACTGATGATCTCTGTTAAAATTCTATGGATGCAATCACCCGAGTTCGGCGGCAGGTCTTCCTCCATCGGGGTAGGTGGTGGGGACGGAGGTGTCATAGCCGGTGTCGGATCCTCTTTGTGGGGAGCAGATGGTGTCGGCCCAGCAGGCTGAGGCGCAGGCAGTGGGGGTGTTGAAACTGCGGCTGGTGAGGGAGCAGAGGGCTCCTCAGTGGTGGTCATGTCGACATCCGGTGTGTGCGTCGCAGGTCCGAGGGTCCCCTGTGCAGGCGGAGGGCCACACGGGGCAATGAAGTCCGGCAGGGCGGGAGGCGTCGACTCAGGACGCGACGCCGCCGAGCGAGGGCCCATGGGATCTTCAGGTGAAGGTGTCATTGGTGGAGGAGCTGGAGTCACCGCCTGCATGGGTGAGGCCGGCGGCGCTGGTGTGGATGGCCATGGCGCCGCAGATGATAGAGATACAGCGCAGGAATCAGATGGGGCGCGGGAAGCCTTATTAGATGGGCTGGGAGGCGCGGCCGAAGACTGCCTAGGCAGCCCAGGCGCGGTCGATGGTGGGAGGTCGGTGGAAGGGGGCGGTGAAGCCCGTCTGGCGGTGGCAGAGCGCCCATGGAGTTGGGGGCAGTTAGCTCTTCTGTGCCCTTGGCCGTGACACTTCGAGCATTTTATTCCATGAGACAGGAAGGCTGGCCAGGCCTCACCCTTGATCCTGATCTCAAATCGGGTGGGCAGTTTGTCGATGGTGATGCCGTCGTGGAGGAGGATGAAGGCCTCCCGTCGGCCGTCGGTGTATGTAAACTCTCCAGCCTTCAGCAGCTTGGGGGCGATGGAGGTTATGCGCCCATAGCGGGAGAGGGCGTCAATGATGGCGGCGTCCGCCACAAAGAAGGGCAGGTTTCCAACCGTTATTCTGGTTGAGCTCTTCCTGAAGGGGAAGGTCCTGATGAGGGTTCCCTCGATCTCGAGGCCTTCCCGGACTAGGTGTTCCGCCAGAGATTTGCTGGCGAGTCCCAACAAGTAGTGGCCGTTGATCTTTGAGAACTGGAAGATGTTTTTGTGTCCTCCGACCACTCTCTCGATAGCCCTAAGATATTGGTAGGACTGGTAATCCGGGCAGTACTCGAGATATAGGTACTGCTCATCGGTGCAGGATGCCTGGCGAGCCCTGGCCTCCATGACATGTGCCGTCGTGGTCCTGATCTCCTGGACCGGAGGTATCCATCCCGTCGACGATCGCTGTCGGCGAGAAGCTCCAGCGTTGTTGGACTGCGCGGCCATGGCAGGCAGAACCGGCGAGTCGCGGCGCCTTTTCTTGGTTCTTACGACGGTAAAAGCGTCGTTGTCATCCATTTCCGCCAATTCGCTATCTCCCCAAATGAGCGGGGCCGGGTTGGCTGTTGAAGCGCTGCAAGAAGCAGCAATCAGCGGCGCCGTGACGTCATCACGCGCGGCGGCCGGGCTTGCATGCGCCTCGCGCGCCGGCGGATCCGCGTTCCTTTGGAATTCCATGGAAAATTCTTTGGAAGAATTCTTTTCAAATCGTTCTTTCGGTGATATCTTGTCACCTGGTTGAGATTGAACGCTGGGCCTTTCAGGCACTTGTACAGCGGATTGAGGGCTTTCAGCCAGTATGAATTTTAAATTTTTTCGCGATGTTCTTCCGCTCGCCAGAGGCGAAAACGGCGGAGCTAAAACTAGCGTGGCCGCACGGTCGGCGTGTGTGTGTGTGTGTGTGTGTTAGCGTACAATATCTATCTACACAAATATTTCCCATCCACCTGAAAATTTCTTAGTTCCGTAATGTATAATACAATCGATCTATCTCTATTCAATAAATTTATAGTATCAAATGGCAACTTCAGTTTAAAGTATCATTTAGCACTGATGAATTAAAACATTTAAAACACTACTTGATCTTTGCCTTCTCTTCTTTCAATTGTATTTATTGTTGTTTAATGTACGAGCATATAGAAATATTATATACGTATATATATGTAATATTTAACGATTACCTTTTTGAGATTGATTGAGTTGATTGATGATTGTGGTGGGCGCAGTCGTTTGCTGAAGTAGTAAGGTATTCACACAGGGGAAAAATAAAGAGGACACAGGGTTGGATTGAAAAAGGCCAGCGACCAAGGGAGAAAGGGGTTTAAGCTATTTGGCGTATTTGACTATTAGCTATGGCTGTTCACATTATTGAGGATTGGACTTATCTGATTGTTGAGAAGATGGTGGCTGGACTTGTTTCGGTGGTGCCGAGCTCCTAACTAACTAAACTGAGTCCGCGATTTGAATGTAAACTTCTCATGCTTTGATTGGCTGATTGTCGATTCGTGTAAGTTTTCCATTGGTTCCAAGCTAATCCTCCTGGACTCTGATTGGATCTTTGCTAATCCTTTGTCCTTGTCTTGTTCTAACATGCTCCCGGAAACGAAGGTTCTTGAACTCAGTTTTTATGAGTTCCTGGATAATAAAACCTGCTAATGACCGTTTCCTCTCTGATGGCCTTTCTCCCAGATTTCTAAGCCTTGTCTTTATTAAAAATCTTTAGATCATGCATTGCATACATATTGTGGTGGGATTACATCCAGTTATGTACAAATTATGACATATATATATGTCGTAAACCCGGGTAAGACAACAAGTGAGTTGGAAGCAGTCGGGGTTGAGTGGCAAGGCGTGCAGAGTGGGAAGTCCGCACGGGACAGTAAGGACAAAGTTTGGGATCAAAAGACGCTTTCCTAGTCTCACGTGGCACCAGGACCAGGGGAAAGTTGAGGATTAACTGAGGAAAGCTCGGCGTCCTGCATGAAGCCGCGGAGGCAGGGAGGAACCAAAACGGCGGCCACGAGGGCAGCCGTGAGACCTAGCACTGAGCGGGCTTCTCCGAAAATATCCACTGTAACCTAAATAACTGTCAACATCCGGGCCAACGCCCTTTTTGTCCCTCTCTGGATCCCCCGGGTGTCCGGTGGCAAGCTAGTGTCATTTTGAGACAACTAGAAAAAACGTCATAGTTTATTACTTACATATCACATTGTTTAAATTACGATATATATATATCTTATATTCGGGATGAGAATATCAAAAAAGTAATTAATTATTAAAAAGTGTTTAGATTGTCGAATGCAAATTTTACTTACAACAAAAAAAAAAAGAAGAATGAAATATCAATTATTAGAAAATATTCTTATTTTATTTTAAACAAATTTAACTATATAATATTATATTTTTGACAAATTAATTTATTAAAAAACACATTTAACCAACCCAAAAGAAAATACAAATTTATTTACAACAGAACACAATAATAATAATAAAAAACATTTTGTTTTTTGGTCAAATTATAAAAAAATATTTATATATTTAAAAAAAATTGAATATAAAATATATATATTTATGTGTGTGTATTATGTTATATATTTCTCCTATTTAAATTTATCGTATGTCTCTTTTTTTTCAAAGAAAGATTATTTTAGGAATTAGCTAATCAATTTTGAACCCTTTCAATGATTTTTTCAGATTTAAAGATAACAATTATAAACATATTTTAACGCTACATTTCTTCAAAAATATTGTAGAGATGTATTTATTTATTATATATTATAAACAAAAATGAAATATCTTGACCTCTTACATGACCATTTTTAGATGGCAGAGCGACATCTAGTGGAAAAATATCAACTAAACTTTTATTCAATCTGTTCCGTGATACATTTGACCAACTCAATTTCTTGATAAATCAAGAAAGGCTAACCACGTACACGTTTCGGGCTGTTAGTCCTCGTCAGCATTGGTGGGAGCTGTACCTCAACCACTAAATATTTATTTCAAGAAGCTTCTTGAGAAATTAAGGGTATGCTATTTTCGTTTTAAATATCAACATGTGACCTTTCTATATTAATATATACAACAATATGTATATATGTAGTATATTTTGAGTTAGATAGTTCACAACCTTCTTCTAATATTTATTATAACCCCATATCTATATGAAAATATGTATCGACCTTGTAAAATTGGATGTAACAAATAAACAAAGAGGTAAAGGTAGACCAGACGGCGACAACGACCAACGGCGCCAGAAGGTGGCGTGATTACAGGAGCCATTCAGGACTCACCGCCATATGCGGGGGTCCAGTATAAAAGGGCCCAGAAAATGAGACAAAGTAGTTGTTTTCAGAGTGGCGCCGTTATACGGTCGGTCGGTATATCAGTCCGACTGCCTTCGTCCGTGGTCTATCTCTACCTCTTGGAGCTACCATCTAGACCAGCCTCTGTCCCTTGCTGTCCCCGTGCGTGAATCCCATCACGCACCCACGACCACGACAGTACATTCCACGTCGGCTTGGTCGGGGTTACTATATATATATATATTATAAATAAAGATGAATGAGATTTTCTGCTTGAATTTAGACCTTGTTGAAGATTATGGTATGGAAATGCAGTCGTGGTTAAATCTTGAAATTATGATAATAAATGATAGTTTTTATAAGATATTTATTTATTTGAGCTGAGGAATATATAAAAGAACATTATTTGATAAAAGTAATGTCTGGCTTAAGGCGAGTAGAATAAGGAAAACAAAATATGATTTACATAATGTACAAAAGTTTTGAGCCGGCCATCGTGATACAACAACAATGAGTTTTTAAAGGGGAAGAGTGACCCCTGGCGGTCGATTAAGCAGAGTATTTGAATCTATGAAATTATAATTTTTTAAATAAAATAATATTATAATATAATATATTTATATATATTTGCGCACGTATGTATATGAAGAGTATCATGAATTAGTGAAGTGTAGAATAGTATTGCGTATACGTAACGTATAAGTCGTGTATAAAGTAAATTGTTACACTGTTGCTATCATATGGTGTTTAGAAGTGTTATACGATATGT
>CP092878.1:42625343-42667833 GCA_030710605.1 Cordylochernes scorpioides
TGGCATTTCAGTATGGGATAGAACGGATAGTCTTGTGACATCGAAATATGCGGTAGAAGTTGCGAGTTGCCTCCGGGCGTGTTGATGATCCTACAAGACGGTACAAGGAGAGCCTGTCATCGGAGCGGCCTACAATGCGGTGTAGCCCAGGCTAGACATGTACCTTGTGAAACGGGCCGTTTCATAAGAGTGACATTCTCGGCACCAAGAATCCTTCTGATGAGAAGGTTGTAGGCGAATGCACTTATTGTACTCATTCTGTTTCGTGCGACGTATAATAAAGCCCTAACCTTCGATGCATCCTATTAGAACTCTCGTGTGTAATCTTTATGCCATCCTCATCAGACAAAGAACACGAACAAGGTCTGGGTACGACGTAGCAATATGTATATATAAAAGATCATAGGCAATTTACATAGTCGATATGGTGATCAATGTGGAGATCAATTGAAGCGCTATTATTGCTAGTTGAAACCTTATACCAATACATATTTACATATACAAAAAGTTTGAATGATATCTAAAATATTATATATATAATTTAAACAATATAATTTTTCAATTTAATCAATATGGACAGAGCTAGTTATTAAGATTATGTGTTAGCACACCATTTGGTATGAGGAATTAACATTATTTTTGATGCGTATGTTTCTTTTTTGAAGAAGAAAATGCCTGCGCTTACTGCAATGATAAATAAACAGAAGGCCTGGCTCATCAATGGTGAACCCTCCTAGCTGTAGATTAAACTGGGAAAGTTGCTAGAAGGATTAACCACTGAGCTAGATCTTCCCATTAATTTATTATTGCAGTGAGGACAGTCAAAATTAGTTTCATTTCAAATGAATAATACGAATAAAAATAGTGTACATTTTCTCATCTTAGAGCTAATATTGAAAAAAATAAGTAACTCGGTGTGTCTACAATGAGAGTTATAAAGTTTCCCAATAAATTATGCGATCCAGTAAGTGAAGTGAGGGGAAAAGGACAAGACCTGTGAACACGTGTGACAAAGACAAATTGATGTTCAATAGAGGAGCGGATCAAATGACGCCTCAAAAAGTCATGTCAGGTCAATATTGGATATTCCTGTCGATCCTGATTCCACAAGCAGACATCACAAACTTGTGGTTTATTTATTCACCTTTTTTTCATATCGATTTCTCTATACTTTTATTTATAACTTAACTATTGTTTTTTAAATAAATTTTCATGCTGTTTTATTTTTATTTCAATATAGTTTATCAATATTTATTCTCTCAATTGTGTATGCCTATTTGTTTTATATATTTTTCAAATATAATTTCGATACAAAGCACAGCATTTTAGGTTGAAAACACAAACTGTTAATTCAGATTTTCTAAATTTTTTAAAACATGTTTGTTAGCACGTTTTCTTTGAACATTCTTCTAGAAAGAACGAGCTGACTCACTTCGATTCAATTCGATTTATTTCAAACAACAAAAAAGAAGTACACTAAGATTTAATGCGATTTAGTTGTATTATAACAAAAAAGAAAAAGAGACTATATTAACAAAAAGAAAAAAAAAGAAGAAAAACAAAAATAATGATAATAAGTAACAATAAAAAATTCTATGAATATGAATTATAATTAATCAATAAAATACAACAATAATAATAATAATAATAATAATAATAAAAACCTGACAATGTTTTTTTCAATCAATTGGTGTGTGTGTGTGTGTGTGTGACAATTTTGACAATTAAAAAAATATTTATTGTCATCTTAGACAATATTATACATTTTCAATCATAGGGAGAGAAAAAGAAAAAAGAAGATGAGAAGAGAAGAGAAATATATACAAATATGAAACATATTTTACAAGATGGTGATGGGAGATGGAGGAAGAAAACCTCGGCGCTGGAGGGTCCTGGACCAGGCGATGAGCGGGTCTTCCACTGCTTCTCCGAGCCCAACCTGTACAAAGTAGCGATAAATTCGCAACTTTGCCGACGCCAAGATGGAAAGGGCGTCGTCCTCAAGGCCGGACCCGCCGAAGATCCAAGCCTGCAGGTCAGGGGGCCGCCCTATGATGTTGAAGGCCTCTCTGATGAGAGGCCTGATGGAACGGCAGCACCAGTAACGGTGGCCGAGGGAGCGGTCGATGGACCCACAGGCAGGACAGGAGGGGCCGACCGAGGCAGGATGGGCCGGATGGCGGCGAGGCGCGGGCGATCCAGGGCCCGTCGGGCCGAGCGGGTCGTGAGGCCGTTGAGGAACGGCGTAGCCGTCCCTCGCAGCACCACGGCCGCAGCTAAAGAGCTAGATGAGGGTGCAGACTCCGCCCCGAAGCCCACGGCGTTCTCGGAGGTCAGCCTCCGACAGAAGGCGCCCAGGGTCGCGGCGTCAGCCAGGACGGAGCGCGTAGGGCGGGCGATGAGGTGGCCCTCCGCGAGAAGGTCCCGGACTCGGGCTCCACGCCAGCGGGCGGGGGGCCAGGAGGTCGGGAGGGCGGAGGAACCGGCAGCCGCCGATGATGGGGAGGTCCAGCAGCTGAGCCGTGGGGAGCGCCCGGTGGTTGAGGCTCAGGATGTTGGAGGCCTCCTCCCAGAGCTTCAGCAGCCGTAGACGGCGGGGCTGGAGACGGGTGCCGTCCGGTGGAGGGTGAATCCAGGCCTCACCGCTTTCTACCAGCCAGCTGAAGGCATTTCTGCCTCCGCGGAGCGCGACCTGCACCCCCTTGAGGCAGGCGAGCTGGAGTTGGGTTGCCAGGTCGAGGAGGCCGAGGCCTCCGATGGCTACGGGCCTCGCCATGACGGCGGCGGGAAGCCACGCCGTATGCTCGGGCCCCCAGACGAACCTCGCTAGTCTGGCCTGCAGTTTGGCGATGGTCGGGGGTGATGGCAGGTACCCGTGCAGGTGATGCTGGATGGTGGAGCTCACCAGCGAGTTCGCCGCTCTAGATCGTCCGACGAGGGATAGGCCGCGGGTGAAGGGCGTCCATCTGCGGCAGGCGGACTCCAGAAGGGCGAGAAGATGCTGCTCCTGATGGGCTACGGAGCTCCTGGGGGCGATGTCGAGCCCGAGGACCCTGATGGAGGTGGTCGACCAGGAGGCGCCGAGAGGGGAGTCGCCGCGGTTGCGCCAGGCTCCGCACCAAAGGCCCGCGCTCTTCCCGAGGTTGACGGCGATACCGGAGGCCCGCTTGAAGTCTTCGAGGACGGTCGCCACCCGCTCGAATTCTTCGTCGCGATGGAAAAGGAGGACGATGTCGTCGGCGTAGGCGATGACGTTGCCCACGCCGAGGGTCAACTCCAGGCGACGTAGCAGCGGCCCCGTAGCGATACTAAAGAGAGCGGCACTCACGGCGCAGCCCTGCCTTAGGCCGTTGAGGAGGGGGAAGGCGGTGGTGTGAAAGCCTCCAGCCCGGATCGTTGCGTCCGCCCCGGCGTACAAGATGTTAATCCAGCCCATGAAGGCCGGCGGGAGGCGGAGGGACGTCATCAGGGACTCCAGGAAGCCGCGGTCCAGGGAATCGAAGGCGGACTCCAAGTCGATGCCCATGACGGCCAGCGGCGAGCCCATGGCGGTTGCCTCCTCAACAGCATCCGTCACCTTAGCGATGTTCCAGGACGGGGACCTCCCGGGGACGGCGTACGTCTGGCATTCCGGCACAAGGGTCCGCAGGTGGGGCTTGAGGCGCCGGTGAAGGATGGCGGCCAGGACCCTGTAGTCGGCCGAGGGCAGCGCGACAGGCCTGTAGCCATCAAGGCCGCGACCTCCGCGGGCCTTGGGCACGAGGCAGATGGAGCTGCGCCGCGTCGACGGAGGTAGGGCACCGCGGAGCCGTGAAGCCGCGAACACCCGGGCCAGAGCTTCCGCGAAGAAGTCCTCGTTGAAGGCGACGAGGAGTTCGCACGGCAAGCCGTCCCAGCCGGGGGCCTTTCCGCGAGGGAGGTGCTCGATGGCGTTGGCGATCTCGCTGGGGCTGATGTCCGGCCGGTGGAGCGGGTCCTCCTCACTCAGCTCGCAGGTGGTGGTGGGCGCGCTGCTGGCGATGAAGACAGCTCCCGCAGCTGGATCGGTGGTGGGACGGGCGAAGCGGGGCCGGAAGGTCGCGAACGCCCTCCGCCGAAGCCTAGGGGCCCTCGATGACGTTATCTTCGTCGTCCCTGATGACGCTGACCGGGCGTCGGAGGCGGATGGCGCGTGACAGGTCCGGCAGCGATGGGTAGTCGGCCCGGATGGAGGAGGCCTCGAGCTGCGCCGCGATGTAACGTCTCGCCCTGTAGACGTAGCTGTCGCTGGCAGCGTGGCGTGGGTCGTGCAGGGATCTGGCCTCCGCTAGCAGCCCCGCCTTGATGGAGGTCCACCTATCCCAGAAGGTCCCGTCGTCGTCATCGTGCGCTGCGTCTTCCTCCAACTCCCGGATGTAGCCAGCCAGATGTTCGAGAGCAAGGCCCGAGCGGAGCATCGCGGCCAAGCGAGGCTGGGTGGGGAGGAGACGGCGGTGGTGGGCGGGCCCACCTGGAGCAGCACGAGGCGGTGGTCCGAGAGGTGGTAGTGGCTGGTCGCGTAGATGGACACGCGATCCAGGACTCCAGCAGGGACGAGGATCCGGTCCAGGCGGTTCGATTCGACTTGGTCGCCGTGCATGGCGACTCTGGTGGGCAGGTGGGCGGCGTCGAACTGGGTGGCCACGTCGACCAGCGCGGCCAGGTCCAGAAGAGCGGCGAGGGCATCCGATGATAATGATGATGAGGGGCCCTGATCCCTGATGTTAAAATCGCCGATGATCCAGCAGGCCCCCTCCTCCTCCTGTGCCGCTGTCGCCGCCAGAAGCTCCAGTTGCCGGTTTCTCTCCCGGGGTTCATGCGCCAGATGAACGACGATGGCCGTCATCTCCTCGCCGTGGACATCTATGGTTGCCAAGGCGTTGTGGCCCGGCCACAGGACGCGCTGTTGTATCACGGCTACGCCTGGCCCGAAGACGCAGGCGAGTCCGGATCCCGAGATGGCTACGGGATGGGCCAACACAACAGCGTTGTAGCCGAGGCAGAGGTCTTGGCCGCTGCCCAGATGAAATGCGTTTGTCTCCTGGACAAACGCGATGTCCACGTGATGTTGCCTTAGGAGATGACAAAGGGCAAGGCTCCTCCCCCGAGTGGCGAGCCCTCGCGCGTTGATGGTGGCGACGCGGTAGTTCATTGGCGCTGTAGGCCTCGCAGGAACTTCTTGGTCTTCTGGAGGGTCTTGCGGATGGTGGAGTTGGAATCTGGGCACGAGGCCTTGAAGGTTTCGTGCAACTTGTCGAGGGTGGCGACCTGTTCGTCTGTCAGCGTGGGCGCTATCCTCTTCATGGTGGTTTCAGAGGTGAGGAGCTGCTGTGCGTCCTTGCAGTTAAGGCCGGGCAGCTTGTCCCAGTCGATGGAAAGGGTGGGGGTCTCCTCGATGTGCTTCAGCAGCTGTTTGAGTGCGGATTCTCCCCGGGCAGGCGTGGAGGGAGGTGAGGTCATCTTCTCCACCGCCATCTTGTGGTCGAGCGAAGGGATGCCAGGCTCGAGGGGCCGCGGGGCAGCCAGGAGAGCAGGGAGGGCGGCAGGGGCGGGCTGGGCGAGATCCATCGGTTCGGCAGGATGGGGCGCCGAGGGGATCGCCTGAGCCTCGGTTGAAGTCTTCGCCGGTGTTGCGGGCGCAGGTGCCGGCTTCCTTGGTCGCTGAGGAGGAGGGAGGGGGGGGCCTTGCGTCGATGGGAGACGCTGCTTGCCTGGGGCTGCTGTTCCCTTGCCTGGCGAGCGATGGGCAGCTAGCTCTGCGGTGGCCCTGCCTTCCGCATTTGGAACATTTAATTCCGAAGGAGAGGAAGGCAGATAGGGTGTCTCCCTTGGACTCGATGGTCAGTCGGGCGGGCAGGGTCTCCAGCCTTACGCCCTGGTGGAGCAGGATGAACGCCTCCCGGCGGCCGTCGCTGAAGGCGAACTCCCCCATTTTGATCATGATGGGGGCGATGGAGGTGATGTCTCCGTATTTACGCAGAGCCTGCACGATGGTGGCGTCCTCTACAAAGCCGGGGAGATTGGTCACGATGATCCTTTCGGCCCTCTTGCGGAAGGGGAAGACCTTGAGGAGTGTTCCCTCGATGTTCAGGCCCTCTTCCACCAAACGGCTCGCAAGGTTCTTGCTCGCGAGGCCCACGATGTAGTGGCCGTTCATCCTGCCAAAGTGGGTGATGCCTTTGGGCCCTCCGACCAGGTCGCCGATTGCCCGGAGGTAGGAATAGTCCGGGATGTCAGGGCACAGCTCCACGAAGATGTAATTTTCGTGGTTGGTAGTGGCCTGCCTCGCCCTGGCGTCGGCGATGTTGGCGCGCGTCGCCTTGATTTCCTTGGGCAGCACTGCTCTCGGCCCTGTTGGCCGCTTCTGCTGCTGGGAGCTGCGCTGGTTTCCAGGCTTGTTGGGCTGCCTTGCAGCGTGCTCAGGTGAAGTTGAGCCGAGGCGCCTCTTCTTGCCCTTCACGACGATGAAGCCCTCGTTGTCATCCACCTCCGCCATCTCGCTGTCGGCCCAGTTGAGTGAGGCCGGGCTAGCTGGAGTTGCGCTGGTCGTAGCAGCAGTCTTCGGCGCCGTGACGTCACCACGCGCGGCGGCCGGATTTACATGCATATCGCCTGCCGGCGGATTTGCATCTTTTTGATTGTTAGAAGAAATTTCAATTGTATTCTTCATATTTATGTCTTTTGGCGATAATTCCTCGCCTGTTGGTAGCAGGATGCTGGGCCTTTCAGGCACTTTTACAGCACATCCTGGGCTTTCTGCCAATACCACACTTTCCAGATTAAGCGCCCTTTACACGCACTCAAAAGGCGAAAAACGGCGGAGCTCGCGAAAGCGTGGCCGCACGCCCGAGTGTGTGTGTGTGTGTGTGTGTGTTAGCGTACAATATCTATCTACACAAATATTTCCCATCCACCTGAAAATTTCTTAGTTCCGTAATGTATAATACAATCGATCTATCTCTATTCAATAAATTTATAGTATCAAATGGCAACTTCAGTTTAAAGTATCATTTAGCACTGATGAATTAAAACATTTAAAACACTACTTGATCTTTGCCTTCTCTTCTTTCAATTGTATTTATTGTTGTTTAATGTACGAGCATATAGAAATATTATATACGTATATATATGTAATATTTAACGATTACCTTTTTGAGATTGATTGAGTTGATTGATGATTGTGGTGGGCGCAGTCGTTTGCTGAAGTAGTAAGGTATTCACACAGGGGAAAAATAAAGAGGACACAGGGTTGGATTGAAAAAGGCCAGCGACCAAGGGAGAAAGGGGTTTAAGCTATTTGGCGTATTTGACTATTAGCTATGGCTGTTCACATTATTGAGGATTGGACTTATCTGATTGTTGAGAAGATGGTGGCTGGACTTGTTTCGGTGGTGCCGAGCTCCTAACTAACTAAACTGAGTCCGCGATTTAACATGTAAACTTTCATGCTTTGATTGGCTGATTGTCGACTCGTGCAAGTTTTCCATTGGTTCCAAGCTAATCCTCCTGGACTCTGATTGGATCTTTGCTAATCCTTTGTCCTTGTCTTGTTCTAACATGCTCCCGGAAACGAAGGTTCTTGAACTCAGTTTTTATGAGTTCCTGGATAATAAAACCTTTAGATCATGCATTGCATACATATTGTGGTGGGATTACATCCAGTTATGTACAAATTATGACATATATATATATATGTCGTAAACCCGGGTAAGACAACAAGTGAGTTGGAAGCAGTCGGGGTTGAGTGGCAAGGCGTGCAGAGTGGGAAGTCCGCACGGGACAGTAAGGACAAAGTTTGGGATCGAAAGACGCTTTCCTAGTCGTACGTGGCACCAGGACCAGGGGAAAGTTGAGGATTAACTGAGGAAAGCTCGGCGTCCTGCATGAAGCCGCGGAGGCAGGGAGGAACCAAAACGGCGGCCACGAGGGCAGCCGTGAGACCTAGCACTGAGCGGGCTTCTCCGAAAATATCCACTGTAACCTAACTAACTGTTAACATCCGGGCCAACGCCCTTTTTGTCCCTCTCTGGATCCCCCGGGTGTCCGGTGGCAAGCTAGTGTCATTTTGAGACAACTAGAAAAACGTCATAGTTTATTACTTACATATCACATTGTTTAAATTACGATATATATATATCTTATATTCGGGATGAGAATATCAAAAAAGTAATTAATTATTAAAAAGTGTTTAGATTGTCGAATGCAAATTTTACTTACAAAAAAAAAAAGAAGAATGAAATATCAATTATTAGAAAATATTCTTATTTTATTTTAAACAAATTTAACTATATAATATTATATTTTTGACAAATTAATTTATTAAAAAAACACATTTAACCAACCCAAAAGAAAATACAAATTTATTTACAACAGAACAAAATAATAATAAAAAACCTTTTGTTTTTTGGTCAAATTATAAAAAAATATTTATATATTTAAAAAAATTGAATATAAAAAATATATATTTATGTGTGTTTTTATGTTATATATTTCTCCTATTTAAATTTATCGTATGTCTCTTTTTTTCAAAGAAAGATCATTTTAGGAATTAGCTAATCAATTTTGAACCCTTTCAATGATTTTTTCAGATTTAAAGATAACAATTATAAACATATTTTAACGCTACATTTCTTCGAAAATATTGTAGAGATGTATTTATTTATTATATATTATAAACAAAAATGAAATATCTTGACCTCTTACATGACCATTTTTAGATGGCAGAGCGAAATCTAGTGGAAAAATAATCAACTGAACGTTTATTCAACCTATTCCGTGATACATTTGTCTAACTCAATTTCTTGATAAATCAAGAAAGGCTAACCACTTACACCTTTCGGGCTGTTGGTCCTCGTCAGCATTGGTGGGAGCTGTACCTCAACCACCAAATATTTTTTGAAGAGGCTTCTTGAGAAATTAAGGGTATGCTATTTTTGTTTTAAATATCAACATGTGACTTTTATATATTAATATATACAACAATATATATATATATATATATATATATATATATGTGTGTTATGAATATTTTTGTTTAGTTGTTGAAAAAGATAGAGAATTGAAGGTGCAGTCGTGAAAAAGTAAAGATAATTATCTGCCCATCAAGTAGTTTTTTATTTTTAATTACTTGAAGGAAATTACACCTAGAATTATTTTTCACAGTAATATAGAATTTATAAAATGAATTCTCTATAATCGTCAATTAAAAAAATAGGTAGGTCAACTCTATACATATTTATAACAATATTTAAAGTGGTATGTTCTAAATCTATGGTCAGAAAATGTAGAATAGTCAATGAATGAAAATAAAATATATGTTTTAAAAAATAAAATATTTGCATTTTAGATAGTCTAATATATATTCGCGCACTTATGTATATGAAGAGTATCATTAATTAGTGAAGTGTAGAATATTATTGCGTATACGTAACGTATATAAGACGTGTATAATGTAAATTCTTACACTGTTTCTCTACATATGGTGTTTAGAAGTGTTATACGATATGTCCTTAGATTAAACACTGGTCCGAGCTTGGTAAACTAGTTAGTGCCGTCTTCCTCCAGTCGCCTCTGTTTCTCATTTCCATCCAAATGGTCTGATGATTCTTGTAGGCTTGTCTCTCCAGGTATACTGTGCTACAGAATAGCTCCTTCGATAAATTTAAAATTCTATAGAATTTTCTCACTCTGCGTCACTTCTATATATAGTAGAACCTCTTTTTAGCGGACACCTCTTCGAAAAGGACATTTTTTATTTGCAAAATTACCATTTTTATAATTTAGAAACTCTACGGTAAGAGGACACCTCTCTCTAAAGAACACTTTGGCTCTGAAATTAGGTGTCCTTTACAGGGAGGTTATACTGTATTGCCCATATAGTTAGTAGAAAAAATTGAATAGTATAAGAAATTGAACAATTAAGTTCGATCTTTCCTTTTAATTGAAACAACCTATTACCGTTCTCTTAATCCGATGTAAAATATTAGGAGGGCCTGGCTCTTCAATGTGGAACCTCTCTTTGATTTCTCTCTCTGTCTTTCTCTATCTCTACAGCTTCTTTGTCACCTTATCATTCTAATATATATTATACATTATATTAGGTATTCATATTTATATATATATATATATAACTCTCCAATAACACGCCATCTATATATAACGAATGAAGACATTAAAACGCGAGTGCTTCTTTTCACAAATAAATTGAACTTCCACTGTCCTCCCTGCGATGAAAAAATATTGGGAGGGCTTGGCTCATCAGTGATGAACTCTGCCAGCTTTTGCCAATTTAGTCTACCAGACAGCTTCTCTAGAGCTCTAATACTGTATTGGATCATTCTGCTTATATATGATACACTGAAGGATGGAATCTTAGAAATGGTATTTAAGCAAACTATGGACATAAGCTTTTAAGACAGTAGAATTTTATTCAAATATTTGTATTGAGCAATGCTCTTCCGCAAACAATAAGGACAAGTAAGGCATAAATTAATACAAAGTAATAACGCGCCATCTATATATAACAAATGAAGACTTTGAAACGCAAATATTTCTTTTCACAAATAAATGAATATATCTTTTGAAAGGATGATAGACATACTACATATATAAACTAGAGCTTAATTAGTTACGCAAGAGATGGATGAATACAAATTTATTGCCTAAGATGCACTACCTTTAGTATGAGGGGTACAGCGGCCGTAGTTGAGACAAGTCTTAGAAAAAAACTTTCACTAAACAACATACAAAAGAGGAAGGACATGTATTCTTTTAATGATTGATCAGCTAGATAACTAATCAAATAGGGTTCTAAACTAAAAGCAAACAGCCATAAAATATTTCTTTGATTTATAATTTTTTTTTTTTTATAATTGTTTTGTCTTTTTCCTTATTTTTTTCGATATTTATTCACTTTCACCCCATTTCCTTCATTAACTTATATTAAAGAAGTATCATAAGATACCTAATTACATAAAATGATTAATTTGATGTATTTGCGCGCCATCTATTAAAAGAGAATTGAACCATTTTTTGGCGTGTATGATTCTTTTAAGAATCGATTTATTAAAAAAAAATCAAACGCATCAAAAAGATCAAATTTCTCATAATTTCTTACTAATTTAATCTTAATGAATGAAGAAAATGGGATGAGAGTTTCCCTAAAACACATAAATTCGAATGTTCTTCTTATATAATATATATATATATATATATATTACTCGAAAATATAAAGAAGGTATATTTTGACCACGAGCATATGTGCTTTTTAGATGGCAGAGCGCCATCTAGTGGAGCAAAAATAAACAAAACGTTTATTTAGCTTGCTCCGTCATATTTGGCCAACCCAATTTCTTGATAAATCAAGAAAATCCTTCCACGAACGCGTCTTGCGCTATATATATATAATATATATACGCTAAAAGGTATAACTTCCCTAAGTTTTATCTATGAGTGTTTATTAGCGGCCAATGCAGTTAACCATATACCTGTACATATACGCCGAGTTCCTGGATAAAAGAAAGTCAAATAAAAAAAATATTGAAGAAGCTAATCGCAGTAAAGAAAGAGGAAATTATATAAATACATATTGTAACGTAGTATTTATTAATTTTATTTATGTAACATAGTATTTCTTAATTTTATTATTTTTTATTTAACAGAGTGGTCATTTTTATGTTTTATATCTTGCGACTCTGTAAATTTCCCTCGTGGCTTATATTTTGTTTACTTTTCATAGTTTGTCCTTCCCTGAAATAAATTTTGTTTCCTTCTGAAGTTTTAGTCTTCCCTAATTTTCCACGTGGCATTTTGGTGGAGATGCTGGGTAAGTTAGGGAAGACAAACTGAAGATCGCCAAGAAGACCTTGAAGCCATGGGTGCTGTGATCTACATTTTCGGAGACTGACATCAGGATTCCACCGCCGTGCTAAAGTCAAGACTTCCCTCGAAGATGACGATGTCCCTATAGACGACACGACGACAAAGCCGCTCTTCACGCCGCAAGAAAATGGACGCAAAGGTACTAGGGACAAAGTTCCAAGACTTCGATGGAATCCTTGGCAGAAGCACGTCAAATCCATGTCAGTATCTACAATAATTGCTAGCTGTGGGTCACAGCTCCCATAGGGAAGAAGCTATGTAACGTATTATTTATTAATTTTTTTTATGTAACACAGTATTTTTTAATTTTATTATTTTTTATTTAACAGAGTGGTCATTTTTATGTTTTATATCTTGCGACTCTGTAAATTTCCCTCGTGGCTTATCTTTTGTTTTGTTTTCATAGTTTGTCCTTCCCTGAAATAAATTTTGTTTCCTCCTGAAGTTTTTGTCTTCCCTAATTTTCCACGTGGCAATATGCTTTAAAATATATAGCATAAGAAACAAAATAAATATAATATATTGCACCATCATATGAATGTATATTTAAATAAATAAAACTGATTTAGGTGAAATAATATTATAATCTATCTTAGCTTTGTTATAAATTTTATGTATGAAGATATATAACTTTCCGAGGAGAAATCTAAGACGTAGGTAGATAAGCCTACTTTATTTAATTAATAAAATCTATTGTAAAGAAATTCGGATATCTTACATTTGCAGCCTAATTTGATATTGAGGATTAGATTATGGAATATTATTTAGAGAGGCTGAACTAAGTTCTAATATATCTTTCGAAACATAATTTTCCGAATTGAAAAATAACATAAGTATTTATATTATAGGATTTCAGAGTTCTAAATGGCTGATAGCTCATGATAATATCCGTTTTATTTAACACTAGCGGATGTGTGCTCGGCTTCGCCCGGGTTTTATCCGAGTGAAAGTTTGCCTAACGAATATTATATATTATGAAGTATAATAAACAATGTTAAAGATTAGTTTTAATTATTAATCAAGATTGTGTGTGAATATGTGAGAAAGATGTAATATCGTTGTTGTTTTCTTGGCCGACTGTTTTACATATGGTGTTATCTTAAAATTGCTTGTTTTGAATATTTTTTTAGATTGTGTTGAATGAATTGCTGAATTTATTTTTTTGTATTTTTATATAAATAAAATTAACTCTGTTGATTTTTTTGTATTTAATCGATAACAGCGAAGTTACGCATGTTAAAGTTAGGAAAATATTTTGATGTTAAGCAAAACCTGCTCCATCTCGTTTTACATAAATGTTGGAAATTTGGTCGAAATTGATGCATTGTAACGAAAGTTTTTAATGAACAACACTTATGAAATTTGCATTTTATTAATATAGATATATATGAAAAACAATAGAAAAAAAAAAAGATAAGTGGATCAGGTGTTGATATTAAAAATAAAGAAGGCATCTCCTAGTAGACGTCTACTCCACGCTGACGAGCGCCAACAGCGCGAAACGCGTTCGTGGATGACTTTTCTTGATTTATCAAGAAATTGGGTTGGCCAAATATCACGGAGCAAGCTAAATAAACGTTTAGTTTATTCTTGCTGCACTAGATGGCGCTCTGCCATCTAAAAAGCACATGTGCTCGTGGTTAGGAGATGCCTTCTTTATTTTTAATAGATATATATATTACACGTTATTTGTTTTCTTGGCCGACTGTTTTACATATGGTGTTATCTTAAAATTGCTTGTTTTGAATATTTTTTAGATTGAGATTATTAGCTAGTATGTAAAAAAAATTAACTCTGTTGATTTTTTTTTGTATTTAATCGATAACAGCGAAGTTACGCATGTTAATGTTAGGGAAAAATATTTTGATGTTAAGCAAAACCTGCTCCATCTCGTTTTACATAAATGTTGAAAATTTGGTCGAAATTGATGCATTGTAACGAAAGTTTTTAGTGAACAACACTTATGAAATTTGCATTTTATTAATATAGACTAGACGAATTACTTAACCTCGCTTTTGTTTTGCCGTAATGGATATTTGCACATAAAATATTGTTTTGCAAAGTGCATTATAATTATTAGGAGTTGTGTGTGATAGAGTAAAAGTAGCGAAATATTCATCAATATATTGTAACCACGATTATTTCTATCACAGAATATGCTAATCAATCCGTTATCAGGTCAATTAGAGTATTCTGGTATTGAAATTATGACAAGAAATTCCTTTCAGTTCTAAATCTATATATAGGCAAGTTTCATTCAGACATACGTCAAATATTGTGGATATACCTATGCGAGACACAAAGGATATGCAACTTTTAAAAGTTAATTTGCATATCCCTGGTTTGAAACTATGACAATGTCTCCTTTTAGACCTGAATATCTATAAAGAAGAGAATGTTTTGTCCTTGCAAACTTTATTATAGTCTTCTCTAGTTGCCTTGCCATCTTGAATACCTCGGGAGCAAAATTAGTCTTGATTATCGTAATATGATATAAAGAAGAGGTTCCATTCAGGTATCTAAATAATGCCTGAGAGTATTCCAAACAAAATAAATATGAAAATTTTGGACTATTATTAAGTTAATATGTATATTCGGTGTTAAAAAACACTATGACAAGGGCGCCTGTCAGATCTCCAATTTTATATTAGAAAATTTTCATTCAGATATTCGCCAAATATATATTGTGGACACCTATGCAGAATAAAAAGAATAGGCAACATTCATCTCATTATTGTTTAATTAGGATAATCAGGGTTCGGAACACTATAATAATGACTTCCTTTCAAGCCTATGTATGAATTCTATTAGAAAAAGATCCGACCTTTTATTTTGCGAAAATCTGGTAGAATTCAATAAAGTTCGCTCGCATGAGTCGAATTTGAATCTTCATACGTATTCCTGAATTTTTCAAGCCTGTCAATAGCGTCAGTTGATGTCAAGCAGCATTTGAGTGAGGTAGTGTTTAGTGCTCTCGTCGAATTTTCATTGTAAAGAGAATGACGGCACGACTGGAGAAGCTACTTCATCAAATTTTTCCAGAAACTTCGCGACAGCCAGGCGGAAACCATTAGAAAGATTCAGATTAGATGGCCGCATATCGGTGGATTGCGAGCCACCCTCCGTCCGACCTTCAAGACGAAAAGACCAGGTCATTGGCAATGTGAACTCTGTGTTGATTGGGACCTTCGGATGACTATCCGAGAAATTGCGGAAGGGTTGGGCATCAGCACTTTTTCGGCATATATCATTTTTACCTAAGATTTTACAATGAAGAGAAATGAAGGCGAAATTCGTCCTGAAGCTGCTGACAGAGGAGCAACTTCTTGTTGAAGTCTCACACGTCTCACAGGACATTTTGGACTCTACAAAAAATGGCCCAGACTTGATGAACACCATAATAACTGGTGTGGAGTCCTTAGTTTACGTATACGATCCGGAAACCAAATCTCAGTCGTCACAGTGAAAGAATTCCACGTCACCAAGACCAAAGAAGGCCCACCAAGTAGGCAGCAACGTCAAATAATTGCTAGCTGCTTTCCTTTACTCCCGCAGGGTGGTACACCACAGGTATTTACCACAGGATTAAACAATCACCAAAGAGTACTACAGGGATATTCTCCGTCGCCTACATGATGCTGTGCGAAGCAAGAGATCGGAGTTTCTTTCAACTCCAGCACATTCCTTGCACTTGAATCAGATTTTTTCGGCGATAACCAAAGACTCCGGTTGTTCCAATGGTTCCTGCTTTACTAATATGGCTCCATGCTACCTCTGGATGTACAAAAACTGAAGAGGCCATTGAAAGGAAAGATATTTCAGACAAAAGAGGACTTTAAAACTGCAATGACAGCTGAGCTAAACACCATTCTAAAAGAGGCTACTCGGAATGTTTCCAACAATGGCGACACTGCTAGAAGTTTGTGAAGTTTGTGGAGACTACTTTGAGGGTGATTAGGTTTCCAGCGCTCCAGGTATGCCTGTTTTTATTTTCCGCCCGAAGGTCGAATTATTTTATGGCAGATCTCGTAGAGGAGAAGCTTCATTCAGCTATGTCAAATATGTTGTGAACGTATGCCGAACAAACAAGCACACAAATTTTATAGATTTATTACATTTGCGAGATCCTACTTTAATATATATTGTATTTAATACAAAGAATTTCAAGTTGCGTTTCCAAAATATCTTTGTATGAAAATTAGTGTTACGTGATATTTATTGACGACACAATAGATAATTAAGTCTGAACAAAATTGCCTCTGTCTCTTCAAAAAAAAAAAAACAGACGACCGGTGAAATCAAAGACTTTCCACTTTCTTAAATTTTTCCATGAAGGTATAATAGGTTTGTTAAATCAATATAGGATATTAATATAATGTACTAGAGTGCCATCTGGCATATATAGGAAATATGAACTAATCTCAACCACCATTTCGTAATCGTAGAGCTAGGGAAAAAACGGGAAAATAGGCATTGACTGATAGCTGAGCAATAAAGTGGTAATTCTTGATTCTAATATTAATCTGATTTGAGACCTGATATTTTCGACTATATTCTGAATCGAATACATGTGTAGATTCTTTCCCGCCTGTCAATAGCGCCAGTTGATGGCAAACAGCATTTGAGTATGGAAGTGTTTAGTTGTCTAATGTATTTTCATGGTAAGTGAAATGTGGGAACGACTGGAAGAGCTAATTCATCAAATATTGGCAGAAACTGGGCACATCACACGCACAGACACATTTTCAACTCCAACATAATTGATATAACAGAATATCATCTACCTTAGCTATTGACTATATATATACATATGTGGTAGCCAGTACTATGCAGTCATGGGCCCAAAGTGGGTAGCACAAAAGGAAGAGGCAAGATGAATGTCACCCAGAAGAGGCCATCACCGAAATTTATTTTCTAACGATTTTGAGAGTCTAAACATCTCTACTATGTTATTTTCTTTACACCAATTTGATTCTGTATCACAAATCACATATTCTATCATTCTTTATATATTGTTCAACTTTGTTATTTATTGTTATGAAATAGGACAATAGATAAACGAAAAAAGAGAAGACATTTTTGTTAATTAAGTCAAGAAGTTTTGCAATTCTCCACCAGAATGCCATTATAATTGTACGGAATAACAGAGGGTGAAGAAATAAATTGTAGATGGGGAAACAATCGATCTTTTTGTATTCCCTTTCTTTCTTTATTTGTAAAAATTATAAATTGCCTCAACTGAGAGGTCGCTCTGATCGTTAATCATGGAAGAAAAATGAATTATGCCAATCCCTTGACGCTATGGATATCTTTCTTTCTTCTTTTTCTAATTGCACCAAGTTTTAGCGTCCAACTTTTTTTTTCCTTTTGCTATTGAATTATGCAATGAATTGCATTTTCTTCTATTTAAATCGTTTCTATAAATAATCGTTTTATTTTTTCAGATTATTTTCAAATTTATTATAAATCAATGTGTTTAATATATGGGCCACTGATAATGATAATACTGTTTTAAATTTTTCCAATAGTGGATGTGGTTCTTTAGAAAGTTTAATTTTATTTTATTTAACGTGAAGGAATCCTAAGGCACCGATGTGTCCCCTGTTGTTGCGGTCGTGTTCAATGAAAAGCCTCAGATGTCCCCATACACTCTATCACAGCAATCACAATGTTTTCTATCTTGGGTGTGCAAATCTGCTGTTCTGGGTTCATGTCGTTTTTCTGCAGGCTGCGGCCATTGCTAGGCATGAGAATGTGTATAGGTGTTAGTTCCACACCGGAATAATTTCTGCATGTCCTGTAAGGTATTGTGCCATCTGGATGTATTGTCATTCCTTTGTAGTGTTTCATTCTGAGTCTTGTTTTTGATCCCCCACGAAGAAGGGGAGGTTGCCCACCGTGATTCTCTCCGCCCTCTTGCGGAACGGGAAGGCCCTGTGGAGAGTTCCCTCCACCTCGAGGCCCTCGTTGACGAGGCGCTCGGCCATGCTTTTGTTTGCCAGTCCCACCAGGAAGTGGCCGTTCATCTTGGTCACTTGGAAGACCTCCCTGGTGCTCCCAAACATTCGGTCTATGGCCCTGATGTAATGGTAGGGCTCCAGTTCAGGGCTGCGCTCTACGTAGACGCAGTGGTCTTCTGTTGAGGACGCCTGCCGCGCCCTGGCCTCCACGATGTGCGCTCGGGTAGTCCTGACTTCCTGGGCGCGCGGCGCCCATCCTGCCGAAGATTGCGGACGGCGGTTAGTTCTGGTACCTCCTAAATTGGAAGAAGGTGCGGCCGCTGGAGACGAATTCGCCGAGCCGCGACGTCTCTTTCTTTTCTGGACAATGGTGAAGTTGCCCTCATATTCGGAGTTGCTATCCTCCGTTAATTCTGCCCAGTTTCTATGGGCTTGGGCAGCAGCCTCAGAGGAAGAAGCAGCGGCAAAGTCGGTCGGCGCGGCCGGATTTGCATCCTTGCCGCCGGTAGCCGGATTTGCATATCTTTGATTCTTCGTCGATTTCATTGAAGAATTGAACTTCAAAGCGTTTCTCGCTGGTAACTCCGCACTGGGCTGTGCTTTTGAGCCGAGCCTTGCAGGCTTTTCCTCGGCTTTTGAAGGGCTTTCAGCCCGTGCCAAACTCGGCGTATTGCCAGAACTCATACATCCACCAGAGGCAAAATACGCGGAGCTCGCGCGACGCGTGGCCGCACGGCCGAGTGTGTGTGTGTGTGTGTTAGCGTACAATATCTATCTACACAAATATTTCCCATCCACCTGAAAATTTCTTAGTTCCGTAATGTATAATACAATCGATCTATCTCTATTCAATAAATTTATAGTATCAAATGGCAACTTCAGTTTAAAGTATCATTTAGCACTGATGAATTAAAACATTTAAAACACTACTTGATCTTTGCCTTCTCTTCTTTCAATTGTATTTATTGTTGTTTAATGTACGAGCATATAGAAATATTATATACGTATATATATGTAATATTTAACGATTACCTTTTTGAGATTGATTGAGTTGATTGATGATTGTGGTGGGCGCAGTCGTTTGCTGAAGTAGTAAGGTATTCACACAGGGGAAAAATAAAGAGGACACAGGGTTGGATTGAAAAAGGCCAGCGACCAAGGGAGAAAGGGGTTTAAGCTATTTGGCGTATTTGACTATTAGCTATGGCTGTTCACATTATTGAGGATTGGACTTATCTGATTGTTGAGAAGATGGTGGCTGGACTTGTTTCGGCGTGCCGAGCTCCTAACTAACTAAACTGAGTCCGCGATTTAACATGTAAACTTTCATGCTTTGATTGGCTGATTGTCGACTCGTGTAAGTTTTCCATTGGTTCCAAGCTAATCCTCCTGGACTCTGATTGGATCTTTGCTAATCCTTTGTCCTTGTCTTGTTCTAACATGCTCCCGGAAACGAAGGTTCTTGAACTCAGTTTTTATGAATTACTGGATAATAAAACCTTTAGATCATGCATTGCATACATATTGTGGTGGGATTACATCCAGTTATGTACAAATTATGACATATATATATGTCGTAAACCCGGGTAAGACAACAAGTGAGTTGGAAGCAGTCGGGGTTGAGTGGCAAGGCGTGCAGAGTGGGAAGTCCGCACGGGACAGTAAGGACAAAGTTTGGGATCAAAAGACGCTTTCCTAGTCGTACGTGGCACCAGGACCAGGGGAAAGTTGAGGATTAACTGAGGAAAGCTCGGCGTCCTGCATGAAGCCGCGGAGGCAGGGAGGAACCAAAACGGCGGCCACGAGGGCAGCCGTGAGACCTAGCACTGAGCGGGCTTCTCCGAAAATATCCACTGTAACCTAACTAACTGTTAACATCCGGGCCAACGCCCTTTTTGTCCCTCTCTGGATCCCCCGGGTGTCCGGTGGCAAGCTAGTGTCATTTTGAGACAACTAGAAAAAACGTCATAGTTTATTACTTACATATCACATTGTTTAAATTACGATATATATATATCTTATATTCGGGATGAGAATATCAAAAAAGTAATTAATTATTAAAAAGTGTTTAGATTGTCGAATGCAAATTTTACTTACAAAAAAAAAAAAAGAAGAATGAAATATCAATTATTAGAAAATATTCTTATTTTATTTTAAACAAATTTAACTATATAATATTATATTTTTGACAAATTAATTTATTAAAAAAACACATTTAACCAACCCAAAAGAAAATACAAATTTATTTACAACAGAACAAAATAATAATAAAAAACCTTTTGTTTTTTGGTCAAATTATAAAAAAATATTTATATATTTAAAAAAATTGAATATAAAATATATATATTTATGTGTGTTATTATGTTATATATTTCTCCTATTTAAATTTATCGTATGTCTCTTTTTTTTCAAAGAAAGATTATTTTAGGAATTAGCTAATCAATTTTGAACCCTTTCAATGATTTTTTCAGATTTAAAGATAACAATTATAAACATATTTTAACGCTACATTTCTTCGAAAATATTGTAGAGATGTATTTATTTATTATATATTATAAACAAAAATGAAATATCTTGACCTCTTACATGACCATTTTTAGATGGCAGAGCGAAATCTAGTGGAAAAATAATCAACTAAACGTTTATTCAACCTATTCCGTGATACATTTGTCTAACTCAATTTCTTGATAAATCAAGAAAGGCTAACCACTTACACCTTTCGGGCTGTTGGTCCTCGTCAACATTGGTGGGAGCTGTACCTCAACCACCAAATATTTTTTGAAGAGGCTTCTTGAGAAATTAAGGGTATGCTATTTTTGTTTTAAATATCAACATGTGACTTTTATATATTAATATATACAACAATATATATATATATATACTAGCCGAGTGGCCCGGGCAACGCCCGGGTTTTACCCGACTGGACCCGGCTTCGCCTGTGTAGTGTTCGAGCGAGGTTTACTCATGAATGAATAGAGGCCCCAACTGTTTGTAAACTCAATGTAATGAATTTTCTTTCAGCAAAATGGAGATAAATTGCAAACAGCAATATCGAAAATGCGTGTGAAAAAATCTGAAATATAGGATCAATTTCACATACACATCTAATGAATAGAGTGCTGTTTGGAGGAGTGGTCTAAACTGTTAATTTTTAAAAACCATGACCCGGGATCATTGAATGCAGATTTAGACACTTTGTTCTGAAAAAAAAAATTGCCCCAATGGCCCCTGAATCTTGAAAAAGTCCAACCCCTCCAGTGAGTGCAAGTAACCAAACTGGGCTTTTATTTAAAAAAAAAAAAAGAGCTAATGATTAGTTTGAATAAAGGAAAATGGTCGGCACAACCTGAAAATTTCACTTTGTCCACTTCACTCTCGGCTGTCCAAGAAGAAACAGCCAGAGCAAACATTTTAAAGGGCACCTAATCCGGCATTTACATATCTAAATAGTTAAGCAACTTTTATAAATGTAATATATTTCTGCAATATCGAATTACCTTAACTCGGAAGAATTTTGTATTATTTATTGTTGCAGTTTTAGAAAAGTGTGGGAAATTGGATATTTTAACAAAAGAATACAATTTTTAAAATGGTATATAAAATAAAAAGGAAATTTGCATAATTTTCTAATAGTCAAGGGCAATTTTAAAAATACCAAAAAAGCAAGACCAAATAAAAATATATATATATATGTGTGATGTTTCAGTAACAGCATTGTTGCCATATAAAGACAAAATTACTGAATGTATTCAGTACCTTTGTCTGAAGAAAGCCAAAATGTAACTGAAACCACACATAATGTAATTATTTGTATTCGGTCTTGCTTCCTTTTTTTTTTTTTAATTATCCCTAGTACGCGTGGTACAGGCCATGATAACCATGGTGGGTAGGTAGCGACTGCTTTTACTGTAAGCGCACCACATGTCTACAAATGTGATACATTGCTACCAGCTAAATGCATTTTCACTATGGTGTGATTTCCACATGATGGATCTGTAGACACATTATAATCTCTCCAGAGCTTAAGGTAGCAAACAGTACTTTCACATTATGTAAATATCAATGCCAAAAGCCAGAGTTATGATAGCTGTTGCAGTGTAATGTAGACCTGCAGGATGGGAAAAAGCAATATTATTTCCGGCTTTAATTTTAAAAGTATTATGAAACGTTAAAAATATAATCTTAACTTTTGAAGCATGAAAAAATGCTAACTTGATGTGTATTAATTTAGTCTAAAAACAAACAGCATGTAAAAGTAAGCACCAATCGAAAGCATTTATTAGCTCTAACAGTGCTGCCCCCAGCGGTAAAAGACTGGAGCTAACGCTTCACGGGTTGGTAAAGTTTATGTTAATATTACATTAACTTAACAATATTCCATGTCTTTCTAACACAAATTTTAAAAATAATATGCATAAAAATAATGCAATTCTAAAAATCATAAATGAAGCATCATTAAATTAAATGGGAGAGAAATGGTGCTCCAAAATTTTTTTTTTGTTGTAAAACTTTGACTTTATATTTTTACAAATTCTTAATGTATATAACCCAAACCAAATTGTCTATAAAATTCTGCAAACAAATATAATATTATAGAGGCATGAAAATACTAATGGCGTAAAAATCAAAACAGCAAAGTTATCCTGATAAATGCAATGAGCTATGATAAGGTGTGTTGCAGGCTAACAAAAACCTTAATTGAACCAGAAATGTTGATACCATAAAAAAAAAATAAAAAACAATTTTCAAGAATAGAGTTATGTAAATGAATTAAATGTGAAAAAATTAAAATAAAATAAAGTAAAAAAGCTTTATTGATGAAACTACAGTAGAGCAATAATGATAACAAATTATTCACAAATTATGTAGTTACAAAAGTCAAGCTTCCCAAAATCATTATTCGAAGAAATCTCTTTCAAAATTGTCAAAATCTATATATCAAAGCCCCCTGATAAACAATATTGCGTGTCTTGCTAAAAGTAGAACTAAAGACAAATAAATTTTTAGGGCTGGAAACACGGGAGCATGCTACATAGAATTGCCCATGCGAGAAACAGGGAGACTCAAGATGCACACCAACTACTTGCAATGTTTGACCCTGAAGCATGCTGAACCCTAGAGCTATTGGAACGCTGAGAAAGATTGCTTCTCCTATGGCTTGGCATACCTACAAACACAAAGCATTAGTAAAAATAAAAATAAGGATAACCGAAAAATGTAAAACATCAAGGACTGAGATTGAAGAAAAAAATTCAAAAATAGTGTATTAAAATAAGCGCGACTCATGACTAAGGCCAAAATAAAAAAAAGCATAGAAATAATCTGAAAGGAGGGGAAAAATGCATAAAACTCAGTGAAAACGTAAAACAACTGATTAAAAAAAAGCAAATGGAAGAAGACGTAAAAAAAAAAGTATAAATCGCAGAAAAAATATGCACAATAAATATGAGTAGAACATACATAGATATATATGAGCAGCTACATATTATGAAGCAGATAAATCTAAATACTACCTAAACAAATGACAGCAAAACAAAAAAAAAAAAGACAATGGAAGAAGGCCTAAAAAAAAAGTCTAATTTGGTTGAAAAAACTGCTCAATAAATTGAGCCTATATAGATATATGGACCCGGCTTCGCCCGGGTATTGTTCGAGTGGGGGATGACTCTTGAATGAATAGAGCCCCCAACTGTTTTAAAACTTAAAGTAAAGAATTTTCGTTCAGCACAATGGAGATAAACTGCAAACATCAAAATTAAAAATTCTGGTAAAAATAATCTGAAAAATAAGATCAATTTCAAAAACACATCTAATGAATAGAGTGCATTTTTGGAGGAGTGGTCTAAACTGTTTATTTTTAAAAACCACGACCCGGGATCATCGAATCCAATTTTGGGGAATTTGTTCTGAAAAAAAAAATTGCCCCAATGGCCCCTGATTCTTGAAAAAGTCAAACCCCTCCAGTGAGTGCAAGTAACCAAACTGGGCTTTGGTATCTAAAAAATGAAAAAAAAAATCTAATGATTAGTGTGAATAAAGGGAAATGGTCCTCGCAACCGGAAAATTTCACTTTCTCCACTTCACTCTCGGCAGCTCAAGAAGAAACAGCCAGATTAAACATTTTTAAGGGCACCTAATCCGGCATGTACATCGATAGTTAAGCAACTTTTAAAAATGTAATATATCTGCAATACTGAAATACCCAGATTTGGATTATTTTTTTATTAGGTTATTGTTGGCAGTTTTGGAAAAATGTGGGAAATTAGATATTTTTACAAAAGAATGTACTTTTTAAAATGGCATAAAATAATTAGGAAATTTGCATCATTTTCTAATAGTCAAGGGCAATGTTAAAAATACCAAAAAAGCAAGACCAAATAAAAAATAAACGAAGTATGTGTGATGTTTCAATAACAGCATTGTTACCTTATAAAGACAAAATTACTGAATGTATTCAGTACTTTTGTCCGAAGATAGTAACAATGCTGTTACTGAAACCACACATAATTTATTTATTTGGATTTGGTCTTGCTTCCTTGTGATTTTTATCTATATTTCAAAATATACCTCAATTCTTTTTTACCTAAAAAGCTTTACATATATATTGCCAAGACCATAAATAAAGGTAAAATGTCAAATGAGTTATTAATTAACCCTATATGGGTCAGGACAAGTGAAAATAAGGCCAACAATAGAAATATCTTTCTAAAAAATTAAATTTGAACGCTAGCTTCACAAAGGGCACAAAATTTGCTACCAGCTACATGCGTTCTTTTTTACTATGGTGTGATTTCCACAGGATGGATCTACATTATAATTTCTCCAGAGCTTAAGGTAGCAAACAGTACTTTCACAATAAATAAATATCAATGCAAAAAGCCAGAGTTATGATAGCATGTTGCAGTGTACTGTTGACCTGTAGGATAGAAAAAAAGCAATATTGTTTCCAAAGACTTTAATTTGAAAAGTATTATGAAACGTTAAATACATTATACTTACTTTTAAAAGCATAAAAAAAGCTATCTCGATTTGAATAAATTTAGTCTAGAAACAAACATAACGTAAAATTATGCACCAATCGATCTCTGATTGTATATTTATTTATATAAATGAGTATATTTGCATATATATATATATATATATCTAAATACATTCATATAAAAATATGGTTGTACCATATAAATATATATGAGCAGTCATATATTGTGAAGAAGATAAATATAAACCCTACCTAAACCAATGACAGAAAAAAAATGTTTAGCCAACCCTTAAATAAAGCAGTTACTGAAAATTCATAGCTGCTGCTTACAATATAAATGCTATTAGAGCATAAACATATTACATGGAAAAAACATATAGTAAAATATATGTAGCAAGTTATATTGTAAAACATACTTTTTTCAATAAATATACTTTTTACAACTTTAATAAAAAAAAAAATAATATACCTTATGAGATAAAAAAGTACACTTATCTTTAAAATTGTAGATCGTTATATGTACACTAATTAAAATTAAACGAAGCAAAATATATGAATAAGCTGCGAAATAAATAATAATTCCAATTAATTTAAATTGAAAAAATATTACTAAATGATTAAATAAAATCTACCTTCTAAAAAGGAAAAGAAAGTTTTTCGAAATGCAATTTTTGTGCTTTTAGCCTAAATGTTAAACCAAAACCTCAACTCCCTACGTGCGAAATTTCACAATACAGTTTTAATTAACCCAGGTTCCGGGGGCGTATTTATTTGATAATGATCGATTAAAATTATTTTCAAAGAGTTTAAATATATAAAAATAATCTTACCTTTTAAAGACACATTAATCGGGTAAAATTACAAAATTACAAATTAAAAACAAACAACGTGTAAAATTATTAACCAATCAAATTCATTTATCGTCGCGACCAGTGCGCCGCCAAGCGGTAAAAGGCTTGAACTAAGGAATTTTGGTTTAACATTTTTTAAAAATAGCACATTAAACCTTTTCGTTTTTTGAATAGCCTATATGTTAAACGAAATCTTCAGCTACCTACATGCGAAATTCCATAATGATTGAGTCAGTAGATTTTGCGTGATGCGATAACAAACATCGATTTCGCATTTCATTTTTATAGATATAAGGATATATGTGTGTTATGAATATTTTTGTTTAGTTGTTGAAAAAGATAGAGAATTGAAGGTGCAGTCGTGAAAAAGTAAAGATAATTATCTGCCCATCAAGTAGTTTTTATTTTTAATTACTTGAAGGAAATTACACCTAGAATTATTTTTCACAGTAATATAGAATTTATAAAATGAATTCTCTATAATTGTCAATTAAAAAAATAGGTAGGTCAACTCTATACATATTTATAACAATATTTAAAGTGGTATGTTCTAAATCTATGGTAAGAAAATGTAGAATAGTCAATGAATGAAAATAAAATATATGTTTTTAAAAAATAAAATATTTGCATTTTAGATAGTCTAATATATATTCGCGCACTTATGTATATGAAGAGTATCATTAATTAGTGAATTGTAGAATATTATTGCGTATACGTAACGTATATAAGACGTGTATAATGTAAATTCTTACACTGTTTCTCTACATATGGTGTTTAGAAGTGTTATACGATATGTCCTTAGATTAAACACTGGTCCGAGCTTGGTAAACTAGTTAGTGCCGTCTTCCTCCAGTCGCCTCTGTTTCTCATTTCCATCCAAATGGTCTGATGATTCTTGTAGGCTTGTCTCTCCAGGTATACTGTGCTACAGAATAGCTCCTTCGATAAATTTAAAATTATATTGAATTTTCTCACTCTGCGTCACTTCTATATATAGTAGAACCTCTTTTTAGCGGACACCTCTTCGAAAAGGACATTTTTTATTTGCAAAATTACCATTTTTATAATTTAGAAACTCTACGGTAAGAGGACACCTCTCTCTAAAGAACACTTTGGCTCTGAAATTAGGTGTCCTTTACAGGGAGGTTATACTGTATTGCCCATATAGTTAGTAGAAAATATTGAATAGTATAAGAAATTGAACAATTAAGTTCGATCTTTCCTTTTAATTGAAACAACCTATTACCGTTCTCTTAATCCGATGGAAAATATTTGGAGGGCCTGGCTCTTCAATGTGGAACCTCTCTTTGATTTCTCTCTCTCTCTTTCTCTATCTCTACAGCTTCTTTGTCACCTTATCATTCTAATATATATTATACATTATATTAGGTATTCATATTTATATATATATATATAACTCTCCAATAACACGCCATCTATATATAACGAATGAAGACATTAAAACGCGAGTGCTTCTTTTCACAAATAAATTGAACTTCCACTGTCCTCACTGCGATGAAAAAATATTGGGAGGGCTTGGCTCATCAGTGATGAACTCTGCCAGCTTTTGCCAATTTAATCTACCAGACAGCTTCTCTAGAGCTCTAATACTGTATTGGATCATTCTGCTTATATATGATACACTGAAGGATGGAATCTTAGAAATGGTATTTAAGCAAACTATGGACATAAGCTTTTAAGACAGTAGAATTTTATTTAAATATTTGTATTGAGCAATGCTCTTCCGCAAACAATAAGGACAAGTAAGGCATAAATTAATACAAAGTAATAACGCGCCATCTATATATAACAAATGAAGACTTTGAAACGCGAATATTTCTTTTCACAAATAAATGAATATATCTTTTGAAAGGATGATAGACATACTACATATATAAACTAGAGCTTAATTAGTTACGCAAGAGATGGATGAATACAAATTTATTGCCTAAGATGCACTACCTTTAGTATGAGGGGTACAGCGGCCGTAGTTGAGACAAGTCTTAGAAAAAAACTTTGACTAAACAACATACAAAAGAGGAAGGACATGCATTCTTTTAATGATTGATCAGCTAGATAACTAATCAAATAGGGTTCTAAACTAAAAGCAAACAGCCATAAAATATTTCTTTGATTTATAATGATTTTTTTTTTATAATTGTTTTGTCTTTTTCCTTATTTTTTTCGATATCTATTCACTTTCACCCCATTTCCTTCATTAACTTATATTAAAGAAGTATCATAAGATACCTAATTACATAAAATGATTAATTTGATGTATTTGCGCGCCATCTATTAAAAGAGAATTGAACCATTTTTTGACGTGTATGATTCTTTTAAGAATCGATTTATTAAAAAAAATCAAACGCATCAAAAAGATCAAGTTTCTCATAATTTCTTACTAATTTAATCTTAATGAATGAAGAAAATGGGATGAGAGTGAATAAATTTCTTAAAAATAAGGAAAAATGGCAAAACAATTATTTTATAAAAATAATTGCAAATATTTGAAATAAGTGGGATTCAGTTATTATAAACCTATAAGGATATTGAATATTTCACAGCGAGTAATTACGACAAATTTACAAAACACTTACAAACAAAAACAGAGTCACGACAGAAAAAGATTAAGAACTTTTAACATTTTGGAATATATTTACAAAAAGATGTTTAAACCTAATAGCTGTGTTATTGCTGGAAATTTGTCTCTACACGAATCATATTATAATAAATATAATTATTGAATAAATTTTGTAACAAAAAATTACTGGCAATGTGTTTCTTTTCAATAATATCAAATAACATATCTACAGACCTCACTAAAATTATATGTTATTGAATGAGAGGGCTTAGCTCATCAGTAGTGAACCATCTCAGCAGTTTCGCCAAATTAATCTATAGAAGGCCCTACTATAGTATTGGATTGGTTTGGGATATACCCTGTATTTTATATTGAAGGCAGCCCAGGGGTGTTTAGTGAACTGTATCTGTAGATATAATATTTGTTGATATTATTGAAAAGAAACACATTGCAAGTATATATATATTTTTTGACAAATTTTATCGATAGATGGAAATTCGAATTTATAAATTATTGATATAGTTAATAACAAAATTATATTGAAATAGTTATATGTGTAACTATATTTCGAAAATATTCAGATGAATGTTTGGTTAAAATTGATAAATTATGGTCGTTCTCTAGATATATGTTGTCACTAGGACATTAGCGCGACGTACTTGCGACAAAAAAAAAGCTGAAAATGTCCCATAAAGGTGATGCAAAGCTTAGCTGATGTCTCCCTAAATATTCCGTTGAAATGAAATAAACGAAGTAAAAAAGCCTCCAAGAAGAGAGCCAATCATGTCAGATGTATGTCGCAACACTATATAGTACACTCATTGACAAAACTTAAGGATGTTTCTTATTTTAAGTATAAACCATTTCTTATTTGCTAATATAACGACCTTTTCCCTAAAACACATAAATTCGAATGTTCTTCTTATATAATATATATATATATATATTACTCGAAAATATAAAGAAGGTATATTTTGACCACGAGCATATGTGCTTTTTAGATGGCAGAGCGTCATCTAGTGGAGCAAAAATAAACAAAACGTTTATTTAGCTTGCTCCGTCATATTTGGCCAACCCAATTTCTTGATAAATCAAGAAAATCCTTCCACGAACGCGTCTTGCGCTATATATATAATATATATACGCTAAAAGGTATAACTTCCCTAAGTTTTATCTATGAGTGTTTATTAGCGGCCAATGCAGTTAACCATATACCTGTACATATACGCCGAGTTCCTGGATAACAGAAAGTCAAATAAAAAAAATATTGAAGAAGCTAATCGCAGTAAAGAAAGAGGAAATTATATAAATACATATTGTAACGTAGTATTTATTAATTTTATTTATGTAACATAGTATTTCTTAATTTTATTATTTTTTATTTAACAGAGTGGTCATTTTTATGTTTTATATCTTGCGACTCTGTAAATTTCCCTCGTGGCTTATATTTTGTTTACTTTTCATAGTTTGTCCTTCCCTGAAATAAATTTTGTTTCCTTCTGAAGTTTTTGTCTTCCCTAATTTTCCACGTGGCATTTTGGTGGAGATGCTGGGTAAGTTAGGGAAGACAAACTGAAGATCTCCAAGAAGACCTTGAAGCCATGGGTGCTGTGATCTACATTTTCGGAGACTGACATCAGGATTCCACCGCCGTGCTAAAGTCAAGACTTCCCTCGAAGATGACGATGTCCCTATAGACGACACGACGACAAAGCCGCTCTTCACGCCGCAAGAAAATGGACGCAAAGGTACTAGGGACAAAGTTCCAAGACTTCGATGGAATCCTTGGCAGAAGCACGTCAAATCCATGTCAGTATCTACAATAATTGCTAGCTGTGGGTCACAGCTCCCATAGGGAAGAAGCTATGTAACGTATTATTTATTAATTTTTTTTATGTAACACAGTATTTTTTAATTTTATTATTTTTTATTTAACAGAGTGGTCATTTTTATGTTTTATATCTTGCGACTCTGTAAATTTCCCTCGTGGCTTATCTTTTGTTTTGTTTTCATAGTTTGTCCTTCCCTGAAATAAATTTTGTTTCCTCCTGAAGTTTTTGTCTTCCCTAATTTTCCACGTGGCAATATGCTTTAAAATATATAGCATAAGAAACAAAATAAATATAATATATTGCACCATCATATGAATGTATATTTAAATAAATAAAACTGATTTAGGTGAAATAATATTATAATCTATCTTAGCTTTGTTATAAATTTTATGTATGAAGATATATAACTTTCCGAGGAGAAATCTAAGACGTAGGTAGATAAGCTTACTTTATTTAATTAATAAAATCTATTGTAAAGAAATTCGGATATCTTACATTTGCAGCTTAATTTGATATTGAGGATTAGATTATGGAATATTATTTAGAGAGGCTGAACTAAGTTCTAATATATCTTTCGAAACATAGCGCTTTAATGTTAAATAAATTTTAATTATATATTTTTCCGAATTGAAAAATAACATTAGTATTTATATTATAGGATTTCAGAGTTCTAAATGGCTGGTAGCTCATGATAATATCCGTTTTATTTAACACTAGCGGATGTGTACTCGGCTTCGCCCGGGTTTTATCCGAGTGAAAGTTTGCCTAACGAATATTATATATTATGAAGTATAATAAACAATGTTAAAGATTAGTTTTAATTATTAATCAAGATTGTGTGTGAATATGTGAGAAAGATGTAATATCGTTGTTGTTTTCTTGGCCGACTGTTTTACATATGGTGTTATCTTAAAATTGCTTGTTTTGAATATTTTTTTAGATTGAGTTGAATGAATTGCTGAATTTATTTTTTTGTATTTATATATAAATAAAATTAACTCTGTTGATTTTTTTTGTATTTAATCGATAACAGCGAAGTTACGCATGTTAAAGTTAGGAAAAATATTTTGATGTTAAGCAAAACCTGCTCCATCTCGTTTTACATAAATGTTGGAAATTTGGTCGAAATTGATGCATTGTAACGAAAGTTTTTAGTGAACAACACTTATGAAATTTGCATTTTATTAATATAGATATATATGAAAAACAATAGAAAAAAAATAAGATAAGTGGGTCAGGTGTTGATATTAAAAATAAAGAAGGCATCTCCTAGTAGACGTCTACTCCACGCTGACGAGCGCCAACAGCGCGAAACGCGTTCGTGGATGACTTTTCTTGATTTATCAAGAAATTGGGTTGGCCAAATATCACGGAGCAAGCTAAATAAACGTTTAGTTTATTCTTGCTGCACTAGATGGCGCTCTGCCATCTAAAAAGCACATGTGCTCGTGGTCAGGAGATGCCTTCTTTATTTTTAATAGATATATATATTACACGTTATTTGTTTTCTTGGCCGACTGTTTTACATATGGTGTTATCTTAAAATTGCTTGTTTTGAATATTTTTTAGATTGAGATTATTAGCTAGTATGTAAAAAAAATTAACTCTGTTGATTTTTTTTTTTTTTGTATTTAATCGATAACAGCGAAGTTACGCATGTTAATGTTAGGGAAAGATATTTTGATGTTAAGCAAAACCTGCTCCATCTCGTTTTACATAAATGTTGAAAATTTGGTCGAAATTGATGCATTGTAACGAAAGTTTTTAGTGAACAACACTTATGAAATTTGCATTTTATTAATATAGACTAGACGAATTACTTAACCTCGCTTTTGTTTTGCCGTAATGGATATTTGCACATAAAATATTGTTTTGCAAAGTGCATTATAATTATTAGGAGTTGTGTGTGATAGAGTAAAAGTAGCGAAATATTCATCAATATATTGTAACCACGATTATTTCTATCACAGAATATGCTAATCAATCCGTTATCAGGTCAATTAGAGTATTCTGGTATTGAAATTATGACAAGAAATTCCTTTCAGTTCTAAATCTATATATAGGCAAGTTTCATTCAGACATACGTCAAATATTGTGGACATACCTATGCGAGACACAAAGGATATGCAACTTTTAAAAGTTAATTTGCATATCCCTGGTTTGAAACTATGACAATGTCTTCTTTCAGACCTGAATATCTACAAAGAAGAGAATGTTTTGTCCTTGCAAACTTTATTATAGTCTTCTCTAGTTGCCTTGCCATCTTGAATACCTCGGGAGCAAAATTAGTCTTGATTATCGTAATATGATATAAAGAAGAGGTTCCATTCAGGTATCTAAATAATGCCTGAGAGTATTCCAAACAAAATAAATATGAAAATTTTGGACTATTATTAAGTTAATATGTATATTCGGTGTTAAAAAACACTATGACAAGGGCGCCTGTCAGATCTCCAATTTTATATTAGAAAATTTTCATTCAGATATTCGCCAAATATATATTGTGGACACCTATGCAGAATAAAAAGAATAGGCAACATTCATCTCATTATTGTTTAATTAGGATAATCAGGGTTCGGAACACTATAATAAGGACTTCCTTTCAAGCCTATGTATGAATTCTATTAGAAAAAGATCCGACCTTTTATTTTGCGAAAATCTGGTAGAATTCAATAAAGTTCGCTCGCATGAGTCGAATTTGAATCTTCATACGTATTCCTGAATTTTTCAAGCCTGTCAATAGCGTCAGTTGATGTCAAGCAGCATTTGAGTGAGGTAGTGTTTAGTGCTCTCGTCGAATTTGCATTGTAAAGAGAATGACGGCACGACTGGAGAAGCTACTTCATCAAAATTTTCCAGAAACTTCGCGACAGCCAGGCGGAAACCATTAGAAAGATTCAGATTAGATGGCCGCATATCGGTGGATAGCGAGCCACCCTCCGGCCGACCTTCAAGACGAAAAGACCAGGTCATTGGCAATGTGAACTCTGTGGTGATTGGGACCTTCGGATGACTATCCGAGAAATTGCGGAAGGGTTGGGCATCAGCACTTTTTCGGCATATATCATTTTTACCTAAGATTTTACAATGAAGAGAAATTAAGGCGAAATTCGTCCTGAAGCTGCTGACAGAGGACAACTTCTTGTTGAAGTCTCACACGTCTCACAGGACATTTTGGACTCTACAAAAAATGGCCCAGACTTGATGAACACCATAATAACTGGTGTGGAGTCCTTAGTTTACGTATACGATCCGGAAACCAAATCTCAGTCGTCACAGTGAAAGAATTCCACGTCACCAAAACCAAAGAAGGCCCACCAAGTAGGCAGCAACGTCAAATAATTGCTAGCTGCTTTCCTTTACTCCCGCAGGGTGGTACACCACAGGTATTTACCACAGGATTAAACAATCACCAAAGAGTACTACAGGGATATTCTCCGTCGCCTACATGATGCTGTGCGAAGCAAGAGATCGGAGTTTCTTTCAACTCCAGCACATTCCTTGCACTTGAATCAGATTTTTTCGGCGATAACCAAAGACTCCGGTTGTTCCAATGGTTCCTGCTTTACTAATATGGCTCCATGCTACCTCTGGATGTACAAAAACTGAAGAGGCCATTGAAAGGAAAGATATTTCAGACAAAAGAGGACATTAAAACTGCAATGACAGCTGAGCTAAACACCATTCTGAAAGAGGCTACTCGGAATGTTTCCAACAATGGCGACACCGCTAGAAGTTTGTGAAGTTTGTGGAGACTACTTTGAGGGTGATTAGGTTTCCAGCGCTCCAGGTATGCCTGTTTTTATTTTCCGCCCGAAGGTCAGATATTTCATGGCAGATCTCGTAGAGGAAAAGCTTCATTCAGCTATGTCAAATATTGTGTGAAGGTATGCCGAACAAGCAAGCACACATTTTATAGATTGATTACACACATTCGCGAAATCCTACTCTAAGATTCACTTAAGACAAATAATTTCAAGTTACGCTTCCAAAATATACAAATACTATAGATAGTATTTGTTTGAAAATCCATTAGTGTTAAGTGATATTTATTGAAGACACACGAGACAACTAAGTATGAACAAAATTAGCTCTGTCTCCTCCAGAAAAAAAAAAACAGACGATCGGTGAAATAAAAAACTTTCCACTTTCTTAAGTTTGTCCATTAGTGTATATATAGGTTTTTATATGAATATGAGGAAATAGCGTGCCATCTGGCATATATAGGAAATATGAACCAATCTCAACCACCTTTCTGTAATAGTAAAGCCGGGGAAAATATGGGGAAATAGGCATTGACAGATAGCCGCCCAATAAAGTGATAATCCTTGATGCTGATATTATTCTGATTTAAGACCTGATAGCTTTGACTATGTAATGAATTGAAAACATGCGTATATTCTTTCCCACCTGTTTAGCTCTTTCAATAGCGTCAGATGATGGCAAACAGCATTTGAAAATGGATATGTTTAGTTCTATATATATATATATATATATAATGGATCTTCATGATAATGGAAATGACGGAACGACTGGGAGAGCTAATTCATCAAAATTTGGCAGAGACTGGGCGACATCACACGCACAGACATATTTTAAACTAAAATATAATTTATATAACAGAGAATATCATCTATTTTACCTAGTGACTATATATATATATATATATATATATATATATATGGTAGCCAGTACTATGCAGTCATGGGGCCAAAGTGCATAGCACAAAAGGAAGAGGCAGAGTCACCCAGAAGAGGCCATCACCGAAATTTATTTTCCAACGACATAGAGAGTCTAAACATCTCTACTATGTTATTTTATTCTTCACCAAATTGATTCTGTATCACAAATCACATATTCTATCATTCTTTATATATTGTTCAACTTTGTTATTTATTGTTATGAAATAGGACAATAGGGAAACGAAAAAAGAGAAGACATTTCTGTTAATTAAGTCAAGAAGTTTGCAATTCTCCAGAATGCCATTATAATTGTACGGAATAACAGAGGGTGAAGAAATAAATTGTAGATGGGGAAACAATCGATCTTTTTGTATTCCCTTTCTTTCTTTATTTGTAAAAATTATAAATTGCCTCAACTGAGAGGTCGCTCTGATCGTTAATCATGGAAGAAAAATGAATTATGCCAATCCCTTGACGCTATGGATATCTTTCTTTCTTCTTTTTCTAATTGCACCAAGTTTTAGCGTCCAACTTTTTTTTCCTTTTGCTATTGAATTATGCAATGAATTGCATTTTCTTCTATTTAAATCGTTTCTATAAATAATCGTTTTTGTTTTTTTTAGATTATTTTCAAATTTATTATAAATCAATGTGTTTAATATATGGGCCACTGATAATGATAATGCTGTTTTAATTTTTATCAATAGTGAATGTGGTTCTTTAGAAAGTTTTATTTTATTTTATTTAACGTGAAGGAATCCTAAGGCACAGATGTGTCCCCTGTTGTTGCGGTCGTTTTTAATGAAGAGCCTCCCATGTCCCCATACACCTCTATCACAGCAGTCGCAATGTCCTCTATCTTGGGTGTGTAAAGCTGCTGCTCTGGGACCATGTCAAATTTCTGTTGTTGTCGTGTTCAATGAAAAGCCTCAAATGTCCCCATACACCTCTATCACAGCAGTAACAATGTTGTCTATCTTGGGTGTGTAAATCTGCTGTTCTGGGTTCATGTCAATTTTCTGCAGGCTGCGGCCATTGCTAGGCATGAGAATGTGTATAGGAGTTAGTTCCACACCAGAACAATGTCTGCATGTCTTGTGAGTTATTGTGCCATCTGGATGTATTGTCATTCCTTTGTAGTGTTTCATTCTGAGTCTCGTTTTTGTGTACCCTCAATCAGTAGATTGATCCAATGCCATATTAGTTGATAAATTGAAATCTTATTCCAGTTAGTAGATTCATTTAGGAATTTCCTAGTTAAAATAATGCAGCGGCCTCCCCCTGCCTTCAATATCCTTATGCGGTTGACCTCATAGTAGATCCATCCGCATTGAAAAACCATTTCCAACTTCAAGGCCAGTGGTGAGCACCCTGCATCAAATATACATATATTGATACATTTAAAGATATAAAACTATATCCAAGAAAGGCCTTAAACAGTTGGGAATATATCTATTTCATATTTTGAAAATTATTTCAAGAAATATCCCGGAGACAACTTACCGCTTCCCCTCGCCCACCCAAGACTGTCTGTTCACCTCAATGGGAGCCAGAAATTTTTAATGGAAAATTCTAAATATAATATATATTTTTAAAAACTATATCCATGAGTAAGATGACAATTTGGTCTAGTCGGTTCTTTTAAATAGAATATTTGTGTTGTAATAATAATGCAGTTGTTTCCTTTCGCATTATTATATTGTTGACCTAGTAGTAAGTTCTTTTTTATTTAGAGCATTTTCAACTCCAAAATAATTCATGTAACTGAGAATAGCATATACATTAGTTATTGACTATATATACGTATATATATATGTTGTATGCAGCACTATGCAGTCGTGGGGCAAAGGTGGTTTCAGGCGTCAATGGGTAACGTAAAAGAACGAGGAAGGTTAGATATTTCCTTGAAGAGAGGCCAGCGTCGAAGATGCGGAAATTGTCGAGGAGGGTGTTACCTACATGAGAGGGAGAGATGATCTGTTGTTGTCCGTCTTTTTGTCGGTGTCCAATGGCGGTCGTAAAACTTATTAGAAATATCCTAGAAGGAAATGAACATTCTTGACAAAATTCGACTCTTCGGAACCTTGTCCTGTCTTGGGTGCCGCGAACTCTCAATTAAACTTTATTGCTCTGTTTTGAATTACATAATTGTGTTATAAATTTCCATTTTGAGTAATTTGGAGAAGAAGAAACAGCGTGTTCGAACATATTGTCTGACACTTGAAGTGATTAACATCATGAATAGAGAAATGTTGGAAAGAATACAGGGAATAAAATATTCTGAGAATAGACTATATATTTGTTACATTCTTTATTATAATTATATAGGTACATAAACAGCTCCCTTGTCGTATTTTTCCCTATACTCATTTCTAATTTTTCCCTTAAAAAACTTCTTATAAAATATTAAAAGGTGAATATTAATATTATTAGCCTTTTTAATATTTATAAATTTAATTAATGTTTCACCGTAATCTGTAATTTGAGAAGAAATACACTCATGAACAAAACTTAAGGAAGTTGTACATTTTAGCATGTGTATAGTGATTTAGACAATAACTCTTACAAGATATTTGATTCACAGTGACCATTATTGAAGACATACAAGATAACCAAGTATGAACAGAATGAACAAAAATTGTCTACGTTTCCTTAAAAAAAAAAATCGACGGCAATATCATAAACTTTCAAAATTCTTAAGTTTTGTCCATGAGAGTATAGATAGAGAGATTTGAGATATTGATGCGCAAATGTAAAAACGTCCAAATCTAAAAATCGGGAAAGGTTTTTTTTTAAAGCCACTCCTGATTATGCTTTGGACGTTGTTGAAATACAACATTCTCTAAAAATATTAATTCTAAGTTCCAAAATAACTTTATTAGGTACCGCTCAAAAAGAGTAACCTAGTTTATGATAATTACAACAATGAATCATATGTGAAGGTTATTCACACATTAAACAAAAGGTTAACGCGGGATTCAATCCCGTTTCATGACTGTCGGGAATCGAGGGTGTTACCCACTCGTCCACCAACGTGAAAAAAATGCAATGCTAACATATTAAATAAATATAATAAAATGTATTTCCATATACATCAATAACTATATATTTGTTACATTCTTTATTATAATTATATAGTTACATAATCAGCTCCCTTGTCGTATTTTTCCCTATACTCTTTTCTAATATTTCCCTTAAAAAACTTCTTATAAAATATTAAAAGGTGAATATTAATATTATTAGCCTTTTTAATATTTATAAATTTAATTAAATTACATACCTTATTTTGAAATGCAAATAAGGTTTAAAATTCCAATATAGAAATTCTGTGAAAAATTTTTTTTTTTCTCTAGAGTTTTAATTTATTTGAAAATATTAGAGGTAGGTACCACCGTCTGCAATGTGAAACAAGTGTAATCTATTTGATTAGCTTTTTGTAACTTGATTAAATATTAGTTGTGTTTTCTTTTTTAACCAACATTTCTATAAAAATTTGCTTCTTGAAATTAAAAAATATGTATATTTTATTTAATAATTTATTCACTTGTTATATATCACCTTTTAAAAATATATATTAATACACTTTAATTTGAGAGAAAACCTTTATTGAATTTGTTTTAACAAATAAAAAAAGATTATTTAAAAATTCCCTGCATTATAAAATTGAATTTCTAATTTAATAATTCGAGAGATTCAATTTATATTGCTAGTATGTGAGAGAGGCTATATGTGAATATATTTGAATAATATAGATATATTTTTAAGAGATGAGCCTTCTATAATAATATCTTTAAAAAAAAGGCATATATTGGATAAAAATATCATTTATCCAATATATACCTTTTTATTAAAAATAAAGAAGGCATTTCCTAACCACGAGCACATGTGCTTTCTAGATGGCAGAGCGCCATCTAGTGGAGCAAAAATAAACTAAACGTTTTTTTAACTTGCGCCGTAAATGATTTCTTGATTTATCAAGATATTGGGTTAGCCAAATATCACGGTGCATGTTAAATAAACGTTTAGTTTATTTTTCTCCACTAGATGGCACTCTGCCATCTAGAAAGCACATGTGCTCGTGGTCAGGAAATTATTTCTTTATTTTTAATATCAACACCTGACCCACTTTTCTATTTTTTTTTCTATTGATTTTTCATACCTTTATTTAAGATTCATTTAAAGATTTATTTATGGATTGCTCTATTTTAACAATATCTATATTTAGGAAAAATGTACACATATATACCAAATATAAATATATATTTTTGCAATTTTATCTCATATTCTAATTACTTTATTTTGAATAATATTGTCTTCTGGGAAACGAGAAAATAAAATCTCAGAATGACACGGCAATTAAGTTCATTTCAAAACAAATACATTTTTAAAATAGAGAAGTCCTTTCAACAAATGGGTCAACAATCAAGCCAGTTAAAATCCTTTTTCAAAGTTTTACCCTAATAAATCTAACGAATAAGGCATGTCAAGAAAGACCAAATGTTTTAGACTAAATAATAATCCTTTGATTCATATCATTTGAAATAAATATTCCTCTAGAGAAAGGTTTCTTTAAAATTATACCAAATTGACCACAGCTTTTAAGTCTATAGGGATCCTGTGGATGGCCTTAAACCCGAAATCTTGAATACATTTGATAAAATTTCAGAAATATTTACCCTGAAGAAAAATTTGAGTATCATCTGAGTTGAAATGGTACTTCACACACAGACATCGTATTTGTATATATTTGATGACTATAGATAATAAAGTTAATATAGAATATATACATATGTGTGATATTAGAACTAGTTTGCTGAATTCTACCCAATAATTTAATATTTATCTTTATTTTCCACCGTTTTTTAATGTAATTCCAAAGAGCTTCCTCCTTTAAGGTTATGTAAAATCGCTTAGCCTTAACTCTCAGTAGTTTCTGAGTTGAAATCAGGCAAACCCAAAAGACAGAAATACGTACAGACAGATATCTATAAAATATGACAGTTCACCTGAGTATTTTAGCGGTATATCGCCAAATAGTGGAACAAAAATCAAATAAACCGTGAATTAGGTTTGTTCCATAATATTTACCCAACCTATTTCATGATAAATAAAGCCAACCATGTACGTCTTTCGGGATGTTGTTTGTGTGGCTAAGCCATTTATGGGCCTAGATGGAAATTTTGACTGTAGGAATATGTATCTATTAAAAAGGTCGCCTTTTCCGACAAATAATACGTAAAAAAAACGCTATTCATTGACCATTACATATATAATATTTCCATAGATTTGGCTTTCATCTTCGTCAATACTTAATCTCACCCCTTGTCTAAAACGAATCTTTCAACGCTTGTTCTGATGCTTCCTGTTTCCGACATTCATCGTGTCTTCTTTTAACAAAGGAGAAGCCGCTTGACCATCGACTGCAAAAACCAGATGGTAGATCTCGATAAGCCGTCTAGTTGGAAGGAATATATTGATCTATTTTTAGTTACCGCTTACATGAGAATTTTAGATGGCATAGCGCCATCTATTGAAACAAATATCATATAAAGACACGCATATATATTTATAATTGGATTTCAATTGATAAAATTTCAATTAATATAATTGAAATATCACTTATTTACATTGATATTGCCCAAACAATAAAATATAAACACGAACGCTCTTACATTTTAATTCAATTTGAATGAATAAAAAAATCGCGCACTTTTATTAAATAAAACACTATATTTGAATCTTCAATAAAAATAATATTCGTAGATATACTTAGAATATATTATTTGACGATCACCTATGAGAGACCTTATAAATAGACATATATTAAAAATAAAAAAGCCATATCCTGACCAGGAGCACATGTGCTTTTCAGAAGGCAGAGCGCCATCTAGTGGAAGAGAAAACAACTATTCATTGATTTAGCCTGTTCCCTGATATTTGGCCAACCCAATTTCTTGAAAAATCAAGAAACGCCATCCACGAAGCGTTTCGCGCTGTTGGCGTTCGTCAGCGTGGAGTAGGCTGTACCCTGGGATGTAGCAACTGAAAGTTGCTAGAGGATGGAATTCATTTATAAAAAAGAGGCATCTCTAACGTTAAAAAATATATAAGAAAAATGTTTGATATTAAATTATTAAAATATTATTTTTTATAATTTAATAATCTGTGACTTGTTATTCTGTGGTGTTAAGCATGTATATATATTTTTAAGCTAATATAGATTTCTGAGATAGGTGAGAGGTAATGCATATAAATGTTATTAGAGAGATGTGTAATTTTTTCCAGTATGGCTAACCTAAATATATATAGAAATTTATGATAATTTAAGTTATATAGTTTGTTCCTTTAATAAATATGATTTTTATTGTAGAATAGAGAATAGTAATTGCGATCCACCTAACAAAAAATACTTAGTTTTAAGCATTTTTATTAGTGAGGTGCTTCTTTTGTTATATATATATATATTATATATAATCTAAAAACCCAAATATTTCTATAATTAAAAAAATATATATATTTTAATTTTATTCATTGATAATTTTACTTTTGTTATCATCGTTTTTAGAATGACTTCCAGTTTTGTTGTAAATATGGGTAGTTAACATCTATTCTTTTAAATCACTAATATAGGGGGATTAACTTTATAAATTCTATATAATGTGAAAATAACTAATGAGTAATATTTCCCGAAGTAATTGAAAATAAAAGCTACTTGAAGGTAAATAATTATCTTTTTCTTATCACGACTGCACCTTAAACCCTTTATCTTATCGATCCTTTGTCTTATCAATCCGTTTTCTAACAACAAACAAATATATTATGTGAGTGTGTTTAAGATTGATAATAAAGTATTTTAAATTGTCAAGATACTCTCCTCTCAGTAAAATTCGGAGAAATTCAAGTTTGTCATTATCCCCTCTTAATGCTAAGTAGACATTTTGTGTAAGGTGCTGATCAAATATTTTACTTGGAGCCAAACTGTTGAAATACCTTCGCCGTGTTTGAGGAATTACTCGTCTGTTAGGAGCTCTACACTTGACGGTGCTATGTATAGGGTACATTCTTTCGATTGGGAATGGCTCAGTTATACACTGTTAATATTTTATCCATATTGTATATGCATATAGTTACATATATAGAAGGTATAATATCAGTGAATATTCGAAATAAATTTATAAATGCAATTTTCTAACAAAGTCTGATGGGCTTCAGTCTTGTTGCAATGAGTTGCCTTTTGTAAATATCTATTTGTACTTAGATAAAACGCATGTTAAAATATTTTATTTACTTTAATATCTTGCGAATACTTATAAATTAGCGAATAAACAGCTTGCTGATTACTTGATTGAGTATTTCAAACTAATTGCTGCAATTTCCAACGCAATGGAATGTACAAAGGTAGTTTATTAAAATAATTATTTTGGAACGTTGTAACTCGCAAAGAAAATTTGTGATTTTCATTATATTTTATGTATTTTCCTTCTCTCCAAAGTGAATATTTTTATGTTCGTGTGAAAAATTATTCAAATATTTGAAATTCCTATAATTATTAGTGATTTGTCAGATATCTAGGATATAATTTTTGTTATGACGGAATATTAACTAACACGGATAACGGCCACTTGTTCTATTTTCCGGAATTATGCTTTATAACTTGTTTTTCGAATGACTTAACTCGCTAACGGAACAGAAGAAAAAATCAAAACT
>CP092878.1:42667933-42717781 GCA_030710605.1 Cordylochernes scorpioides
ACAAAACTGGAGCTAAATTCAAATGAAAAACTATAACAGATCAAGTAATCAAATCAGGCATTATGAAAGAAACTGCAAAAAAGAAAATCAGACACAAAAATGGAGCTAAATTCAAATGAAAACTATAACAGATCAAGTAATCAAATCAGGCATTATGAAATATACTGCAAAAAAAAAAATCAGACACAAAAATGGAGCTAAATTCAAATGAAAACTATAACAGATCAAGTAATCAAATCAGGCATTATGAAAGACACTGCAAAAAAGTAAATAAGACACAAAAATGGAGCTAAATTCAAATGAAAAACTATAACAAATTAATAAAAGAAAATAAGACCTAATCCAAATAATTTAATAAAAAAAAGTCACACACTATTAAATTATTTGGATTAGGTCTTATTAATGAGAAAAAAAAGATGCCAAAGAGAGATGAAAAGATGCCAAAAAAGATAACCAGATACAAAAATTGTGCTAAATTCAAATGAAAAACTATAACAAACACTTATAAAAGATAATTATTATAGAATAAAAGTAATAATTCAATCTACAATTCGAAAAATAATATAACCTCAGCCTATTTATGAGAAAAAAAAAAACGTTGCCAAAGACATTAGGAAAGATACTGCAAATAGAAAACATACACAAAAATTGAGCTCTATTTAAATGAAAAACTATAACAAAGTACTTACAAATTATAATCATAATCAAATGTATATATATATCAAATATATATTATAAATTAGTAAAAGGTAATAAGACAAAAGAACGCATTTCAAAACAAAGGAATTGATGATAATAAATGCAAAAAATCTACGATTGTAAAATAGATTAAATTAAAAAATAAAAATAACTGTTAACATTAGGAAAATAAAAACAGGCCTATCATACGAAGAAAAAAATAACGAAAATTTTGGTATATAGATCGTTATGTGTAGTTCAGAATCTTTGGAGGAGATAGCTCAGGACTTTACAATGGAAAACTCTGTTACGGTATTATCTATCTAACATTATAGAAACATCAGAAATAATGAAGCCAAGTCCCTCATCGTACAACATATCAGACAAACAGGACATTCTTTTAATACATCCCACCCACATGCATATTACTCTAATATCAACAGCAAATTCAAAAGATTAGTCGTCGAGGCGTTGCTCTCTTTGAAACACAATAGTATTAACCGACACATAGAGATCCCTGATGCATATAAAGCAATATTTCCATAAATAGTGTACCATAGTTGCCCACTGCCAGTTAGTTTTATTTCGGAAAGTTTCAACTTTGCAGATTTAATGATGTATCATAGTCCAGAATCCACTTTTGATGTCCCTACTTTGCATACTCAAAACTTATAGATATATCTTAAAATTATTTTTACGTACATATGTTAATTTTCCTAGTTTTCTGATACATATATAAGATGCACATTTATTTTGTTGGAATGTAGTCCTGTAGAAGGGTTATAGGCCCGAAAGCTCGAATCTTTATTAAAGTTTAAAAGAAAAGTATCCTCGTACGCTTCAAATCTTTTACTTATACTCATCAGAGGATTCCAACTTTCTATAAATATTAATTATATATATTTTTTCCGAATTTAAAAATAACATAAGTATTTCTATTCTAAGATTCCAAAGTTCTAAATGGCTAGTAGTTCATGAAAATATCTGTTGTATTTAATACTACACAAAAACTTGGCTTCGCTTTTGTTTTGCCGGAATGGGTATTTGCACATAAAATATTGTTTAGCAAAGTGCATTATAATCATTAGGAGTTGTGTGTGAGAGTAATAGTAGTGAAACATTTATAAATATATTGTAATCATGATTATTTCTATCACAGTGTATGCAAATCAACCCGGTATCAGGTCATTTAAATTAAGTAAAGTATTCTGGAATTGAAACTATGAAAAGAAATTCCTTCCAGTCCTAAATCTATATATAGGCGAGTTTCATTCAGATATACGTCAAATATTGTGGACATAACTATGCGAGACACAAAGGATATGCAATTTTTAAATTTTAAATTGCATATCCCTGGTTCGAAACTATGCCAATGACTCTTTTAGACCTGAAAATCTATATAAAGAGAATGTTTAGTTATTGCAAACTTTATTATAGTCTTCTCTAGTTGCCTTGCCATCTTGAATACCTCGGGAGCAAAATTAGTCTTGATTATCGTAATACGATATAAAGAAGATGTTCCATTCAGGTATCTAAATAATGCCTGAGAGTATGCCAAACAAAATAAATATGAAAATTTTGGACTATTATTAAGTTATGATGTATATTCCGGGTTAGAAACACTATGACAAAGGCGCCTATCAGATATCCAATTTCATATTAGAAAAATTCATTCAGATATTCGTCAAATATATATTGTGTACACCTATGCGGAACAAAATAATATGCAATATTTATCTCATTATTGTTTAATTTGGATATTCAGGGTTCGGAACACAATAATAATGTCTCCCTTTCAGGCCTATGTATGAAGTCTATTAGAAAAAGATCCGACCATTTATTTTGCGAAAATCTGGTAGAATTCAATAAAGTGCGCTCGCATGAGTCGAATTTGAATCTTCATACGTATTGCTGAATTTTTCAAGCCTGTCAATAGCGTCAGTTGATGTCAAGCAGCATTCGAGTGAGGTAGTGTTTAGTTCTCTCGTCGAATTTTCATTTTGAGGAAAATGCCGGCCCGACTGGAGAAGCTACTTCATCAAATTTTGCCTGAAACTACGCGACAGCAAGGCGGTAACCATTAGGAAGATTCAGAAGGATTTCGGTGACGATGCTATATGGACTTTACATAGATAAAGGAGTGGTACAATAGGTTTAGAGATGGCCGCATTTCGGTGGATAGCGACCCACGCTCCGGCCGGCCTTCGAGACGAAAGGACCAGGTCATTTGCAATGTGAATTCTGTGGTGATTGGGGCCGTAGTGTGACTATCCGAGAAATTGCGGAAGGGATGGGCATCAGCACTTTTTCGGCATATATCATTCTTACCTAAGATTTTACAATGAAGAGAAATGAAGGCGAAATTCGTCCTGAAGCTGCTGACGGCGTAGCAACTTCGTGTTGGAGTCTCACACATCTCACAGGACATTTTGAACTCCACAAAAAGTGACCTCGATATAATGAACACTATAATCACTGGTATGGCGTCCTTAGTTTACGTATACGATCCGGAAACCAAATCTTAGTCGTCACAGTAAAATAATTCCACGTCACCAAGGCCAAAAAGGCCCGCCAAGTAGGCAGCAACGTCAAAGAATTGCTAGCTGCTTTCCTTTCTCCCGCAGGGTGGTACACCACGAGTATGTACCACAGGATTAAACAATCACCAAAGAATACTACAGGGATGTCCTCCGTCGCCTACATGATGCTGTGCGAAGCAAGAGATCGGAGTTTCTTTCAACTCCAGCACATTCCTTGCACTTGAATTAGACTTTTTCGGCGTTAACCTAGACTCCGGTTTTTCTGATGGTTCCTACTTTACTAATATGGCTCCATGCTACCTCTGGATGTACCCAAAATGAAGACCCATTGAAAGGAAAGCTATTTAAAACAAGAGAGGACATTATGACTGCAACGTCAGCCGAACTAAACACTATTCTAAAAGAGACTTTCACGGAATGTGTACAACAATGGTGACACCGCTAGAAGTTTGTGAAGTTTTGTGGAGACTACTTTGAGGGTGATTAGGTTTCCAGGTATGCCTGTTTTAATTTTGCGCCCGAAGGTCGGATACTTTTCTAACAGACCTAGTATATATAGAGGAGAAGTTTCATTCAGCTATGTCAAATATTGCGCGAAGGTATGCCGAACAAATAAGCACACATTTTATAGATTGATCAAATTCGCGAAATCCTACTCTAAAATATAATGTATTTAATACAAAGAATTTTAAGTTATGTTTCAAAAATAATTTTGCATGAAAATTAATCAGTGTTAATTAATAAGAACGATCATATTTAATTAAAAAAGAAGCGTAATAGCTCTCAAATATATAAATATATTAAATTTACTATATTCAAATACCAAATATTTTTGTTTCTGAAATGTGAGTCTATTTATATTAAACGTTTATTTGAATATCAATGTAACTCATGAACAAAACATAAGGAAGTTGTATCTTTCAACATGATATCGGGATTCAGACAATAACTCTAAAATATAAGCACACACAAAGCCTCTAATAAGACACCAGTCTTATATAGATTCTCATCTCTCTCTCATTGCCGGCTTGCAACAATATCCTCGCGATTATCAATCACTATCATGTAGTGAAGGAGGAAAACGATAAATACAAGCTATTGTTCCTACTTACTGCTTTGTGAAAAGTTATATAGGGACAGATCAACCATTCGACTTGATATGACACCGGTTAAAATACTTTACACTGAGGTTAGTTGGCTGTTGTTTACCTTTGAGATAAACGTCTCTTTTTCTTCGCTAATATACTGTAACCCAAAGTTGTAATGAGATATTAAAATATCTATTCTTTCTTTACAAATCCCCCTCACTGAAGATGTTGGTATTTTGGTTTTCCTGAAAACCGAATGAAGTATTCTCAGTTGTATTCTCAAATATATTTGTTACACAGTGATATTTATTGAAGACACGAGAAATAACTAAATCTGAACAAAATTGCCTCTGTCTCTTCCAGAAAAATAGACCGTCGGCGGTATAAAATACTTTCCACTTTCTTATGTTCGTATAAGAGTGTATATATAGGTTTATTATATTAATATAGGATATTAATATGATGCACTAGCGTGCCATCTGGCATATATAGGAAATATGAACTAATCTCAACCATCATTTCGTAATCGTAGAGACAGGGAGAATATGATGAAATAGGCATTGATTGATAGCTGCCCAATAAATAAGTGATAATATTGATACTGATATTAATCTGATTTAAAAGCTAATATTTTCGACTACGAAAACATGCCTAGATTATTTCCTGTTGTCAATAGCGTCAGTTGATGGCAAACAGCATTTGAGAATGGAAGTGTTTAGTGTGTAGAGTTAGTTCTCTAATGGATTTTCATGGTAAGGGCAATCTGGGAACGACTGGGAGAGCTAATTCATCAAAATTTAGCATAAACTGGGCGGCATACGCACAGACACATTTTCAACATCAACAAAATTTATATTACAGAGAATATCATCTAGATTAGCTATTGGCTATATATATATATGAGGTAGCCAATACTATGCAGTCATGGGGCCAAAGTGGGTAGCAACAAAGGAAGAGGCAAATTGAATGTCACCCAGAAGAGGCCATCACCGAAATTTATTTTCCAACGACATAGAGAGTCTAACCATCTCTACTATGTTATTTTCTTTTCACCAAATTGATTCTGTATCACAAATCACATATTTTATCATTCTTTATATATTGTTCAACTTTGTTATTTATTGTTATGAAATAGGACAATAGGGAAACGAAAAAAGAGAATACATTTTTGTTAATTAAGTCAAGAAGTTTTGCAATTCTCCACCAGAATGCCATTATAATTGTACGGAATAACAGAGGGTGAAGAAATAAATTGTAGATGGGGAAACAATCGATCTTTTTGTATTCCCTTTCTTTCTTTATTTGTAAAAATTATAAATTGCCTCAACTGAGAGGTCGCTCTGATCGTTAATCATGGAAGAAAAATGAATTATGCCAATCCCTTGACGCTATGGATATCTTTCTTTCTTCTTTTTCTAATTGCACCAAGTTTTAGCGTCCAACTTTTTTTCCTTTTGCTATTGAATTATGCAATGAATTGCATTTTCTTCTATTTAAATCGTTTCTATAAATAATCGTTTTAGTTTTTTTTAGATTATTTTCAAATTTATTATAAATCAATGTGTTTAATATATGAGCCACTGATAATAATAATGATAATAGTGTTATAATTTTTCCAATAGTGAATGTGCGGGTTTTCAAATGTGTAATTTTATTTTTATTTAATGTGAAGGAATCCTAAGACACAAATGTGTCCACTGTTGTTGTCGTGTCCAATGAAGTGCCTCAGATGTCTCCATACATCTCTATCACAGCAGTCGCGGTGTTCTCTATCTTGGGTGTTTAAAGTTGCTGTTGTGGGTCCATGTCAATTTTCTGCAAGACTGTGACCATTTCTGGGCATATGAATATGTGGGTAGGTGTTAGTTCCACACCAGAACAATTTTTGTATGTCCTGCAAGTTCTTGTATCTTCTGGATGTATTGTCATTTCTTTGTAGTGTTTCATTCTGAGTCTTGTTATTGTCTCCCCTTAATCGGGAAATTGACCCTTAGCCATATTTGTTCGTGAAGTGAGGTATTGTTCCAGTCAGTGGATTCATTTAGGAATTTATTGGGGAAAGTAATGCAGCGGCTTCCCCATGCCTTCAATATCCTTATGCGGTTGACCTTATAGTAGATCCATCCGCCATGAGAAACCATTTTCAACTTTAAGGTCAGGTGAGCACCCTCCTTCATTAAATATACATATATTGATATATTTAAAAATATAAAACTATATTCAATAAAGGCCTTAAACAGTTGCGAATATATCTATTCCATTAAAATAAAATTATTTTAAGAAAAATCCCGGAACAAATTGTCTATTCCTCAGCTCACCCCTTTCCATAAATCCCAAAGTCCTCCCTTTTCCAGTAGTAGTTCCTTGTCTTCCACCCACGTTTAATTGACTTTTGTCAATGGGTGCCAGATATTTAATAGAAAATTCTAAATATAATATATATTTTTAAAAAGTTTATCCAAAAGTAAAACGACACTTCGGTTTAGTCAGCCTTTTTCAATTGAATATTTTTGTTGTAAGAATAATGCAGTGGTTTCCTTCCGCGTATTATTATATCGTTGTCCTAGTAGTAAGTTCATTTTTCTTTAGAGCATTTTCAACTCCAAAATAATTCATATAACAGAGAACCTCATATACCTTAGCTATTGACTTAATACGTTTATATATATATATATTAAAAACAAAGAAGGCATCTCCTGACCACGATCATGGCGGATGGATCTACTATAAGGTCAACCGCATAAGGATATTGAAGGCAGGGGGAAGCCGCTGCATTACTTTCCCCAATAAATTCCTAAATGAATCCACTGAATGGAACAATACCTCACTTCACGAACAAATATGGCTAAGGGTCAATGAACAGTTGATTTCTGTTCCACCAGATAGCGCTCTGCCTTCTGAAAAGCCTTCTCCACGCTGACGAGCGTCAACAGCGCGAAACGCGTTCGTGGATGGCTTTTCCTTGATTTATCAAGAAATTGGGTTGGCCAAATATCACGGAGCAAGCTAAATAAACGTTTAGTTTATTTTTGCTCCACTAGATGGCGCTCTGCCATCTAAAAAAGCACATGTGCTCGTGGTCAGGAGATGCCTTCTTTGTTTTTAATATCAACACCTGACCCACTTATCTTTTTTTTTATTGTTTTTTCATATATATATATATTTAGAAAAAGATGCATATATTGGATTTTTTAATGAATTTATTATTCCAATATATATATATATATATATATATATAAATGAAAAAACAATGGAAAAAAAATAAAAAATAAAATGAAATTGGGTTGGCCAAATATAAGGGAACAGGCCTAAATCAATGAACAGTTGATTTCTGTTCCACCAGATGGCGCTCTGCCTTCTGAAAAGCACATTTGCTCCTGGTCAGGATATGCCTTTTTATTTTTAATAAATAATTACATCTGTGTGTGTGGTAGGCATCACTATGCAGTCATGGGGCAAAGGTGGTTTCAGGCATCAATGGGTAACGCAAAGAACGAGGCAGGTTGGATGTCTCCTTGAAGAGAGGCCAGCGCCGAAGATGCTGAAAATGTTCAGGTGAGTGTTATCTACATGAGAGGGAGAGATGATCTGTTGTTGTCCGTCTTTTTGTCGGTGTCCAGTGGAGGTCGTAAAACCTATTGGAAGTTTCCTGAAAGGTAATGAACAATCTTGACAAAATTCGACTCTTCGGAACCTCGTCCTGTCTTGGGTGCCGTGAACTCTCAACCAAACTTTATTGTTATTTTTAATTACATGATTGTGGTATAATTTTCAATTTTGAGTAATTTATAGAAGAATAAACAGCGTATTCGAACATATTGTCCGATATTTGAAATTATCAACAGCATGAATAGAGAAATGTTGGAAGGAATACAGGGAATAAAAAGTCTGAGAATAGAATTCATGGGAAATTTCCAGAGGATAACTTACAATATCATAGAATGGAGAAAATATAACTATAGAAAGAAAGGGAATATCTGAATAAACAGGAATGTTTCACCGTAATCTGTAATTTGAGAAGAAATACACTCATGAACAAAACTTAAGGAAGTTGTACATTTTAGCATGTGTATCGAGATTTAGACAATAATTCTTAAAGATATTTGATTCACAGTGACCTTTATTGAAGACACACAAGATAACCAAGTATCAACAGTATGAACAAAATAATTGCTTCTGTCTTCTTCAAAAAAAAAAAAAACAATCGACGGTAATATCATAAACTTTCAACAACTTAAGTTTTGACCATGAGTGTAGATAGAGAGATTTGAGATATTGATGCCCAAATGTAAAAATGTCCCCAAATCTAAATTTTGGAAAGTTTTTTTTTTTTTTAAACGCCGCTTCTGATTATGGTTTGAACATTGTTAAAATACAGCTCTCTCTCTTTCTCTAAAAATATTAATTCCAAGTTCCAAATCACTTTATTAGTTACCGCTCAACAAGAGCAACTTAGTTTATTATAATTACAACAATGAATAATATGTGAAGGTTATTGACATATTAAACAAAAGGTTAACGCGTGATTCAATCCCGGTTCATGACTGTCGGGAATCGAGCGTGTTACCCACTCGTCCCCGACGTGATTATAAAAATATCAATAAAATAAATTTTAATACTAACATATTAAATAGATATAATGAAATGTATTTCCATATACGCCAATAACGTTATTTGTTACATTCTGTATTATAATTATATAGTTACATTATCAGCTCCCTTGTCGTATTTTTCCCTATACTCTTTTCTAATTTTCCCCTTAAAAAACTTCTTATAAAATATTAAAAGGTGAATATTAATATTATTAGCCTTTTTAATATTTATAAATTTAATTAAATTACATACCTTATTTTGAAATGCAAATAAGGTTTAAAATTCCAATATAGAAATTCTGTGAAAAAAATATTATTTTTTTCTCTAGAGTTTTAATTTATTTGAAAATATTAGAGGTAGGTACCATCGTCCTGCAATGTGAAACAAGTGTAATCTATTTGATTAGCTTTTTGTAACCTGATTAAATATTAGTTGTGTTTTTCTTTTTTAACCAGCATTTCTATAAAAATTTGCTTCTTGAAATTAAAAAATATGTATATTTTATTTAATAATTTATTCCCTTGTTATATATCACCTTTTAAAAATATATATTAATACACTTTAATTTGAGAGAAAACCTTTATTGAATTTGTTTTAACAAATAAAAAATAATATTTAAAAATTTCCTGCATTATAAAATTGAATTTCTAATTTAATAATTCGAGAGATTCAATTTATATTGCTAGTATGTGAGAGAGGCTATATGTGAATATATTTGAACTAGCCGAGTGACCCGGGCAACGCCCCGGGTTTACCCGAAGGACCCGCAGGTGAGAAACTATAGAAGAAAAATTTTAACAAATCAGAAAATGAAATTGCAAACAACAGAACTACACTACTTTAAGGACATGAGAGCACATGCACTGTATCACCATACGTGTACCATTTTCAAAGACCCTGCTTAGGATTAAAACTTCTCAGAAGCATAACAATAGTACCAACCTAGAGGTTAACTGGTGTGGATGCATTCCTCTGGGAGTGAGACTATTGAGAAATTCAGTAGGGAGTTATTTTGCTTCTCCGCATTCTAACACTCCAACTGTTAACACTGCGGAAACACTGACTCATGTTTGGTAAGCAATTTCAGGGAAGAAACTATCGACATTGGATTAAATAAATTATTAATTAAATTGCATTAAATAAAAATTATTAGATTTAAATGAATATTATTAGAGTGAAAAAAAAAAAGAAAGAAATTAACAAATTAGAAAATAAAATTTCGAAAAATACAACTATATTGCAGATAAGATAAGAGGACCTTATTAAAAAATACATAAACAAACTGTAATTCGACACTCGATAATTCGACACTTTCGATAATTCGACACTTTCGATAATTCGACCATTTTAAAAATCAAATTTACAAGGTTGATTGTTGTTTAAATACAACTTTGCTTTTGCATGCATAAACACAGGCTCTTGTAGCAAGAACCCAAATATTATTTATAGTCATAGCAAAAGCCAACTTTAGTGAAAACTGATGCCTCTTCAGAATGAATGGAAGACTGAAATCTGAAGGAGCAGAAGATATGGGTCATTTATACTTTCACCAATGCCTTTAGGATCTTTGCGATGGAACGCGTATGGTGTTTCAGCGCATGTGCTCTCATGTCCTTGAAGCACATATACTGACAGTGCCCAAAGTTGAACACACTGTATAGTGTCTGAAATATCTTTGGCCCCTTCGGATACCAACCTTCGCTTCATTTTAGAGAGGCGTTAGTTTTCACTAAGGTTGGCTTTTACTATGACTATAAATAAGGCTCAAGGCCAAACCTTGGCTACAAGGGCCTGTGTTTACGCACGGACAACTTTATATGTGGCTTTTTCAAGTGTGCGAACATTGGATAGCATACATGTAAAGATGACCCATATCTTCTGCTCCTTCAGATTTCAGTCTTCCATTCATTCTGAAGAGGCATCAGTTTTCAATAAAGTTAGCTTTTGCTATGACTATAAATAATATTTGGGTTCTTGCTACAAGAGCCTGTGTTTATGCATACAAAATCAAAGTTGTATTTAAACAACAATCAACCTTGTAAATTTGATTTTTAAAATGGTCGAATTATCGAAAGTGTCGAATTATCGAAAGTGTCGAATTATCGATAGTGTCGAATTACAGTTTGTTTATGTATTTTTTAATAAGGTCCTCTTATCTTATCTGCAATATAGTTGTATTTTTCGAAATTTTATTTTCTAATTTGTTAATTTTTTCTTTTTCACTCTAATAATATTTATTTAAATCTAATAATTTTTATTTAATGCAATTTAATTAATAATTTATTTAATCCAATGTCTATAGTTTCTTCCCTGAAATTGCTTACCAAACATGAGTCAGTGTTTCCACAGTGTTAACAGTTGGAGTGTTAGAATGCGGAGAAGCAAAATAACTCATTACTGAATTTCTCAATAGTCTTACTCCCAGAGGAATGCATCCACACCAGTTAACCTCTAGGTTGGTACTATTGTTATGCTTCTGAGAAGTTTTAATCCTAAGCAGGGTCTTTGAAAATGGTACACGTATGGTGATACAGTGCATGTGCTCTCATGTCCTTAATGAAGTGTAGTTCTGTTGTTTGCAATTTCATTTTCTGATTTGTTAAAATTTTTCTTCTATAGTTTCTCACCTGCGGGTCCTTCGGGTAATGTATACAAAAAAGCAAAGCCCAATTCTAAACCCAAATATTTTTTTTTATGAGAAGAACATCAACATATTGCATGATTACGGCAGTCCATAGCTTCCCTGACAAAAATTCACCAAGAAAGTTAAATATTCCAAAACTTTTCTGTGTGTAAATTGCTAAATATGTAAAAAACATGTATACAAAAAAGCAAAGCCCAATTCCAAACCCAAATATTTTTTTTATGAGAAGAACATCAACATAATGCATGATTACGGCAGTTCATAGCTTCCCTGACAAAAATTCACCAAAAAAGTTAAATATTTCAAAAATATTTCTGTGTATATATTGCTAAATGTGTAAATAACATGTATATAAAAAAACAAAGCTTAATTTTAAATTTCATTATCCTTTCCACAGGAAAAGCATCAAAATACTGCATAAGTACGGCACTTTTGCAGCCGCATGATTACGGCAGTCCATAGCTTCCCTGACAAAAATTCACCAAGAAAGTTAAATATTCCAAAATTTTTCTGTGTGTAAATTGCTAAATATGTAAAAAACATGTATACAAAAAAGCAAAGCCCAATTTCAAACCCAAATATTTTTTTTTTATGAGAAGAACATCAACATAATGCATGATTACGGCAGTCCATAGCTTCCCTGACAAAAATTCACCAAAAAAGTTAAATATTCCAAAAATATTTCTGTGTATATATTGCTAAATGTGTAAATAACATGTATATAAAAAAGCAAAGCTTAATTTTAAATTTCATTATCCTTTCCACAGGAAAAGCATCAAAATACTGCATAAGTACGGCACTTTTGCAGCCGCATGATTACGGCAGTCCATAGCTTCCCTGACAAAAATTCACCAAGAAAGTTAAATATTCCAAAATTTTTCTGTGTGTAAATTGCTAAATATGTAAAAAACATGTATACAAAAAAGCAAAGCCCAATTCAAAACCCAAATATTTTTTTTATGAGAAGAACATCAACATAATGCATGATTACGGCAGTCCATAGCTTCCCTGACAAAAATTCACCAAAAAAGTTAAATATTCCAAAAATATTTCTGTGTATATATTGCTAAATGTGTATATAACATGTATATAAAAAAGCAAAGCTTAATTTTAAATTTCATTATCCTTTCCACAGGAAAAGCATCAAAATACTGCATAAGTACGGCACTTTTGCAGCCGCATGATTACGGCAGTCCATAGCTTCCCTGACAAAAATTCACCAAGAAAGTTAAATATTCCAAAATTTTTCTGTGTGTAAATTGCTAAATATGTAAAAAACATGTATACAAAAAAGCAAAGCCCAATTCCAAACCCAAATATTTTTTTTATGAGAAGAACATCAACATAATGCATGATTACGGCAGTCCATAGCTTCCCTGACAAAAATTCACCAAAAAAGTTAAATATTCCAAAAATATTTCTGTGTATATATTGCTAAATGTGTAAATAACATGTATATAAAAAAGCAAAGCTTAATTTTAAATTTCATTATCCTTTCCACAGGAAAAGCATCAAAATACTGCATAAGTACGGCACTTTTGCAGCCGCATGATTACGGCAGTCCATAGCTTCCCTGACAAAAATTCACCAAGAAAGTTAAATATTCAAAAAATTTTCTGTGTGTAAATTGCTAAATATGTAAAAAACATGTATACAAAAAAGCAAAGCCCAATTCCAAACCCAAATATTTTTTTTTATGAGAAGAACATCAACATAATGCATGATTACGGCAGTCCATAGCTTCCCTGACAAAAATTCACCAAAAAAGTTAAATATTCCAAAAATATTTCTGTGTATATATTGCTAAATGTGTAAATAACATGTATATAAAAAAGCAAAGCTTAATTTTAAATTTCATTATCCTTTCCACAGGAAAAGCATCAAAATACTGCATAAGTACGGCACTTTTGCAGCCGCATGATTACGGCAGTCCATAGCTTCCCTGACAAAAATTCACCAAGAAAGTTAAATATTCCAAAATTGTTCTGTGTGTAAATTGCTAAATATGTAAAAAACATGTATACAAAAAAGCAAAGCCCAATTCCAAACCCAAATATTTTTTTTATGAGAAGAACATCAACATAATGCATGATTACGGCAGTCCATAGCTTCCCTGACAAAAATTCACCAAAAAAGTTAAATATTCCAAAAATATTTCTGTGTATATATTGCTAAATGTGTAAATAACATGTATATAAAAAAGCAAAGCTTAATTTTAAATTTCATTATCCTTTTCACAGGAAAAGCATCAAAATACTGCATAAGTACGGCACTTTTGTAGCCCCCCTGACAAAAATTCACTAAAAGAGGTAAGTATTCAAAAAAATATTTTGGTATATATATTGCTAAATGTGTAACAAACATGTATATAAAAAAGCAAAGCTTAATTCTAAGTTCTAATATTTTTTTTATAAGAAAAGCTACAAAAGCAAATAGGGAGAAGTGAAGCCATTTAGCCATTTTCAAAATCTGATTGTGAAAGAGTAAAAAAATGAGTAAATAAGAGCAAATATAAAGAAAAAGTATTGCTAAATGTGTAATAAACATGTATATAAAAAAGCAAAGCTTAATTCTAAGTTTTAATATAAAGAAGAAATAAGACACAAAAAAGGAGCTAAATTCAAATGAAAAACTATAACAAATTAATAAAAAAAAATAAGACCTAATTCAAATGCCACCATCATCAGACAAAAGAAAAAAAGAGATTTTATTCTTTAGTTCATTTATTCTTCTGTCTGATGCTGTTGGTGAAACGTCACACACTATTGAAGACACTATAAAAGATAGATTAAAAGTAATAATTCAATCTACAATTCGAAAAATAATATAACCTGGTGAGTTCCCAGAAAAGGTTAACTTTGGTAGGCGGCGCTGTACGTTGACACCGCCGTACCTTCGAGCCGTTTTACACGAGTTAAAGCGAAGATTTTGGACATAGTGATTTTTACATTTCGATCTTTTATATTAATATATATACTTACTATTTCGAATTATTTTTCTAAAAACGAACATTATTTTTTTTAATTATCTGAAACTAACCTAATTCAACTTATCTAAAACTAACCTTATTTAGCGATTAAACTAACATAATTTAACCTATTTGAATCTAACCTCATATACACTTTTACACTACCTTTTCATTTCAAAATTAAATTAAAATAAGTTTATATTAAATAATAACATTTTTAAAAATCGACTTTCTGGTTCACACTTTTGTATCTAATCAATTATGTATTTCTTTATTTCTCTCTATAAAAGTACGCAATTGTAAACAAAAGAATTGATGATGATAAATGCAAAAAATCTACGATTGTAAAATAGATTAAATTAAAAAATAAAAATAACTGTTAACATTAGGAAAATAAAAACAGGCCTATCATACGAAGAAAAAAATAACGAAAATTTTGGTATATAGATCGTTATGTGTAGTTCAGAATCTTCGGAGGAGATAGCTCACGACTTTACAATGGAAAACTCTGTTACGGTATTATCTATATAGATAATATAGATATATTTTTAAGATAGAGCCTTCTATAATAATATATTTTAAAAAAAGGCATATATTGGATAAAAATATCATTTATCCAATATATACCTTTTTATTAAAAATAAAGAAGGCATTTCCTTACCACGAGCACATGTGCTTTCTAATTGGCAGAGCGCCATCTAGTGGAGCAAAAATAAACTAAACATTTTTTTTAACATGCACCGTAATATTTGGCCAACCCAATTTCTTGATAAATTATTTATTGAATTATCAAGAAATTTGGTTAGCCAAATATCACGGTGCATGTTAAATAAATGTTTAGTTTATTTTTGCTCCACTAGATTGCGCTCTGTCATCTAGAAAGCACATGTGCTCGTGGTCAGGAAATGCCTTCTTTATTTTTAATATCAACACCTGACCTACTTATATATTTTTTTTCTCTATTGATTTTTCAAACCTTTAGGAAAAATTTACTTATATATACCAAATATAAAAATATATTTTTGCAATTTTCTTTCATATTCTAATTACTTTATTTTGAATAATATTGTCATTGGGGAAACGAAAAAATAAAAATTTCAGAATGACACGGCGATTAAGTTCATTTCAAAACAATTAAACTTTTAAAATAGAGAAGAAAAGTCTTTCAGCAAATAGGTTAACAATCAAGCCAGTACAAATCCTTCTCCGAAGTTTTACCTTAATAAATATAACGAATAAGGCATGTCAAGAAAGATCAAATGTTTTAGACTGATTAATATTCCTTTGATTCATATCATTTGAAATAAATATTCCTCTAGAGAAAGGTTTCTTAAAATTATACTAAATTGACCAAAGCTTTTAGGTCTTTAGGGCTCCTGTAGATGGGCTTAAACCCGAAATCTTGAATTTATTTGATAAAATTTCAGAAATATTTTCCCTGAAGAAATATTTGAGTATCATCTGAGTTGAAAGGGTACTTCATACACAGACATCGTATTTGTATATATTTGATGACTATAGATAATAAAATTAATATAGAATATATACATATGTGTGGATGATATTAGAACTAGTTTGCTGAATTATACCCAATTTTTTTGCACAAGAGAACCTGATGGTGTTTCTAGTGTAGCTTTTCATGCTGAACTCAAAAATCTAATCTGAAATTTCCCATCACCCTTGGTTTTTGCCTGACGATCTTTTTTTAGTATTGGGATAAATACATGCATCTAACATGAAAGAGACTTACGAAAACATGAAACTGCTTTTGAAAAAGATAGAATATGAAAGATACGGTTGGGAAATATGCAGCGATTTGAAAGTCGTTGCTCTCTTGCATGGATTACAGCTTGGATATACAAAATTTTGTTGTTTTCTGTGAGAGTGGGATAGCAGAGATAGGGAAAGGCATTACATTAAAAAAATCTGGCCAAACCGTAAAATCTTTACTCCAGGATATAAAAATATTGCAAATCTACCCCTGATCGATTCAGAAAATATTTACTTAACACCATTATATATTAAACTGGGATTAATGAAGAACTTTGTCAAGGCAATGAATCGAAATGCGAGTGGATTTGCCTACCTAAAACAAAAATTTTCTAGTATAAGTGAAGCGAAGATTAAAGAAGGCATTTTCGTTGGACCTCAGATTCGAGAATTGCAGCAGGATGGAAATTTTCAGAATAGTTTGAATGAAGTTGAAGCAGCAGCAAGAAATTCCTTTAGAAACGTTTGCAAAAACTTCTTAGGAAGTGTCAAGGTTGAAAATTACCGAGACATAGTTAATGATCTGTTGCTTTCCTACAAGGCACTGGGATGTAACATGTCCCTCAAGATCCATTTCCTGCATTCACATCTAGATTTCTTTCCAGACAATCTTGGCGCAGTTAGCGATGAGCATGGTGAGAGGTTTCATCAAGCTATATCAAGCATGGAGAAGCGGTACCAAGGTAAATGGAGTCCCGCTATGCTTGCCGACGACTGCTGGGCACTCAAGAGGGATCTACCACAAGCAAAGTATAGAAGAAAATCCACTGTCACTGCTTTTCAATAATAAATATGTTTCGTTCATATATGCCTATATATTAACAATATTTCCAAAATCAAGTAGGTGTATCTCAGAAATATTGTGTAATTGAAAAAAACTAATGGTATATTTGGATTCAGGACATGTAGATAAGATGCTATTTCTTTGTGGACAAAGAAAAATATTTTTTGATAAACCAGTTACATGACATTGTTTGCAATTTTTAGTGTATTTATCCCAATACTAAAAAAAGACCGTCACGCAAAAACCATAGGTGATGGGAAATTTCTGATTAGATTTTTGAGTTCAGCATGAAAAGTTACACTAGAAACATAATCAGGTTCTCTTGTGCAAAATTCTTGTTGACCAGTGTAATTTAATATTTATTTTTATTTTTCACCGTTTTTTTAATGTAATTCCAAAGAGCTTCCTCCTTTAAGGTTATGTAAAATCGCTTAGCCTTAACTCTCAGTAGTTTCCGAGTTGAAATCAGGCAAACCCAAAAGACAAAAATACGTACAGACAGATAAGGTATAAAATGACAGTTCACGTGAGTATTTTAAATAGCAGATTGTTAACTATTAGAACAAAAATCAAATAAACGTTGAATTAGGTTTGTTCCATAATATTTACCCAACCTATTTCTTGATAAATAAAGCCAACCATGTACGTTTCGGGATGTTGTGTGTGTGGCTAAGCCATTTATGGGCCTAGATGGAAATTTTGACTGTAGAAATATGTATCTGTGGCGACCACACTTTGCTTCAGAGAGCGCGAACTGGGACAAAGCTCCACTACACACACGGGCAGTGTGACGGCCTCGGCAACCGCGAGCGTCAACCTGACTACGCATGCGCGAGCATCCGAGACTCTGGGCACTAGCGCGGTAAACAAGAAGGCTTGATCCCAACGACCGTTACAACAACCGTTACTTCTTTTCTCTTTATATACCTTTGGCTTCAAATAAATTAATTTCTATTATAATTTTATCAGCGGCCTTTCCACAAGCTACACCAACACATCACGCAACCATTCCACATATCTATTAAAAAAGTCGCCTTTCCCGTCAAATAATACGTAAAAAACAGACGCTTCATTGACCATCTCATCTATTATTTGTCCATAGACTTGGCCTTCCATCTTCTTCAGAACTTTCGGCCAAATTTCCTTCAATCCTTAATCTCACCTCTTTTCTAAGACGAAGTTATCTTTAAACGCTTGTTCTGGAGCTTCCTGTTTCCGACATTCATCGTGTCTTCTTTAACAAAGGAGAAGCCGCTTGGACATCGACTGAAAAAACCAAATGGTCGATCCCGATAGGCTGCCTAGTTGGGAGGAATATATTTAAATATTTTAGTCACCGCTCACATGAGCAATTTTAGGTGACAAATCAATTGGATCAAAAATCAACTATAATTCACACACACACACACACACATATGTAGGGGACATGTAAAAATTATTGTTTTGTATTTCTATTTTATGTAAATTTTATTTGCTTTTAAAAATTCGTATTTAATTGTTGTCATATGAATATAATAAAATAATTATACATCATTTTAAATATAAAACATAAATCATATAAAATTTAAATATTTATCTATGATATATCAAACACATATATCTAACATTATATAATCTAGAAATTATATTTGACCACACACATATAAACAAAAATATCTTCAACATGTAGTATACACCAATTTAACCCTTCTGATAATTTGTACAAATAAATGTAATTAAAAGTTGATTTTACAATAAATAATTTGTTAATGACTCCGCTTATAAATCAATGCTGCCCTTATAAATTTAAATACGCGGTATTTAAAATATAAACTTTAACGAACATTTGCAAGCAATCAAACAAGAATTTCAATTTGATCAAAAGTGAAAAATGAAATTACTCATAATATCAAATTATAAATATTTAAGAAATACATATTAAATATTTATATTTAAAACAAAAAATATAACATTTCGCAATATTTAAAAACAACGTAAACGTACATCGTTTGGTATTTAATTCAATGCAAATTTTCAACTTAAAATAAAATCGCTATCAAATATAATTTTAAGAAATTATTTATGTGGTTTGTTATTAACCACCACACATATATATAATTATAATTGGATATAATTGAATTAATGAAATTCCAATTGATATAATTGAAATAATTTCAGTTATTCACATATATAGATCAAAAACAATAAAATATAAACACGAACGCTATTATTTTCACATTCAATTTAAATAGAAATTAAAATCGCACACTTTTATTATATCAAACACTTAATTCGAGGAATCTCCAATAAAAATAAACTTTAAAGATAGACTGAGAATATTTATTATGTTGATCACCCATGAGAGACTTTATACAGAGAGAGAAGGTAGGTATTCATTTGCCAAAAAAAGAGGCATCAATGGTGTTAAAAAGAAATTAGAAAATACATATTTTTTATGCATTTTTAAAAGAAAAGGTGCCTCCTTTGTTATATAATGATATATATATATATATATATTATATGAGAGTGTATTTTGTTTGATAATAAAGTATTTTAAATTGTTAAGATACTCTCCTCTGAGTAAAATTCGGAGAAATTCAAGTTTGTCATTATCCCCTCTTAATGCTAAGTAGACATTTTGTGTAAGGTGCTGATCAAATATTTTACTTTGAGTCATTCTGTTGAAATACCTTCGCCGTGTTTGAGGAATTACTCGTTTGTTAGGAGCTCTACCTGGTGCTATGTATAGGGTACAGTCCTTCGATTGTGAATGGCTCAGTTATACACTGTTAATATGTTATCCATACTGCATATGCATAAAGTTACATATACAGGAGAAATAATATCAGTGAATATTCGAAATAAATTTATAAATGCAATATTCTAACCAAGTCTGATGGGCTTCAGTATTGTTGCAATGAGTTTCCTTTTGCAAATATATATTTTGTACTTAGTAGAAACGCCTGTTGAAGAGTTTTATTCACTTCAAAGTCTTGAGAGTACTAATAAAGTAGAGAAAAAACAGATTGCGCAATAATTGATTGAGTATTAAAAACAATTTTCTGCATTTTTCAAGGCGATGGAATATACAAAGGTAGTTCAATAAAATAACTATTTTGGAATGTTGTAACTCTTAAAGAAAATGTGTGACTTACATTATATTTTATGTATTCTCTTTCAACAAAGTAAATAATTTATTAATATTCTTGTGAAAAGATATTCAAAATATTTGAAATTCCTATAATTATTAGTGATTTGTCAGATATCTAGGATATGATTGTTTATGATGGAATATTCAACTAGAACGGATAAGGTTCAATTGCTTTGTTTTCCGAATTTATGCTTTATTTTTTACTCGTTCTTTCAATAACTTAACCTGTTATATAGATAGGTAAACAGAACACAAAAACAAAACTAGGCCATGCCATCACTTAGCCCATGAGTCGGCACACCTTTGAGTCGGAAGAGTCAAAATTTACAATTTACAAAATTTAAAAGTTTTTAAAGAGTCACTATTTTTTTTTGCAACAATAAATAGTACTCGCATAAATAATATTTGCCTATGGAACTATATAAAGAGCCGCAGCTTCACATCTAAAGAGCCGCATGTGGCTAGCGAGCCCAAGTTGCCTTCCCCTGACTTTAGCCTATCGTTATCCCGGAAAAAGTTATCTAGTTTAAGGATTTTCATGTATCTCCTTTCCATCCAAATACATAGGTGAAGCTGAGAAGTTATTAGAATAACGAATGATATATTTTAAATCAGGAATACACAGCAATAGACCCTTATACAGAGTAGATGAGCCTTTCATCATAAACATTTAATGCTCAAACTATAACAACAATGAAATAATATAACATCCGAGAGACAAAAATATTCCTTTGATGTTTCTCATAAATAGTGAAAAAAATTATTATTAGAAAGATAGAAAATATCCAGGCATTATATATAATTTGTAGAATACGATCAGGGAGAAACTTAGCAAATTCTTATGAATGCACTACGGAAACTCACTTCAACGTTGTGTATCATTTTGAAAATTTGGTTATTGGTCTTATGTATGTTATATTAAAATATTATTTTATTTGAAATTATATTTCATAGGTTCAAATACTCTGCTAAATCGACCGCCAGAGGTCGCGCTTCCCTTATAAAAACTAATTGTTGTTGTTCCCCGATGGCCGGCTCAAACCTTTTGTACATTATGTAAATAAGCTTTTCATTTTTCTATTCTTACACCAGGCAGTACGTTTATCAAATTATGTTTTCACATATTCCTTTAGCTCAATTAAAGCTGTTTGTAATCTTTATTATTTTATTATACTTTCAAGAATTTGTCACCACTGCATACCAATGCCATTGACGTAATACTTATATATTCCAGAATATATCCAATCTCAAGATCATAATCTGAATCTTTAAAATAATCAAAATCAACAGAAATCTCTTATTTTTATATAACATGTATATATATATATATATGTCCGTGGTTAGCTTTTCTTGATTAATCAAGAATGGGTATTTGGCCAATTCTGGAATAATTAAAAATCAACGACAATAGTTGATATTTATTCCGATAGATGTCGCAAGCCATCAGCAACCTTCAGTTGCACGATAAGGGGATGCCTTTTTTCATAATGTATGTATATAATTTGTTAATTTTTTAGATTAATCATAATCTATTTATGAATTAGACACTACGTATAAATAATATATACATTTTATTACAGAATTCGAAATATTGATTAATTTTTATTTTCCTATTTTAAAAGCTAAATTTTGATTGATGAATGCATTTCTGTCTATATACATAAATAACTAAATTTGTGATTTAAGCTATAAAAATATTCGGAAAACCTTATGCAATATGTTTCTTTATTACGAAAATGCCACGAGCTTTCGCTCTTCAATAAGCAAAAATTATAATCTAAGAGTCTTAGATTATAATATTTGGTCAGTTGAAAAGCGAGAGCTCGAAAGCTAGTGATGTTTTGGTAATGAAGAAACATATTGCGTAAGTTATAATACATTATAAAGGACTGCGGCGTATGATTATAAAACAACACTTAAAGTTTCACCGCATAAGTTTCTTTTCTGTGAAAAATCAATATTTATTTCAAAGAGAAATATTTACTGTTTCTAACTTTTTTGGATGAAGTATGAAAGGGTGAAAATATGAAGAGTAATGGCGAACGGAAAAATAAAAGTGTCCAGGGGCGGGAACCCACAACGTTCCGCTCACCGGGCAGATGCCATGTCCACTAGGCTACCCTGGACGTATTTTTCCGTTCGTAAATAATACCTAAAGTAACTTATAATACATTATAAAGGACTGCGGCCAATGATTATAAAACAACACTTAAAGTTGCCCGCCCCTGGACACTTTTATTTTTCCGTTCGCCATTACTCTTCATATTTTCACCCTTTCATACTTCATCCAAAAAAGTTAGAAATAGTAAATATTTCTCTTTGAAATAAATATTGATTTTTCACAGAAAAGAAACTTATGCGGTGAAACTTTAAGTGTTGTTTTATATTGCGTAAGGTTTATCGAATATTTCTATATATATTTGTTCAAATAAACTACTCAAATTAAATTCAGATATTTTCTGTGAATATGTCTCATCTTCAAAATAATTTCGATAAAAGAATCCTCTCAAAAATACCCAATTAAAATCTTAAGTAAAAAGAAGATACGAAGAGACCTCTGGGATAAAAATAAAAGAAAGAGAGATAAAAAGAATAGAATACTAAATGGAAGATAGAAATGAGAGTGTTTGTTTGAGAAAAAACTCAAAATGGTTCAGAGAAACGGCCTTATCATCATTAGTTAGCCAATTTTACCATTTACTCTTCTGTAAATTAGCTTAGATCATTATAGAGATTGATTAAGGAGAATAGAAATCGTCTGATTCACTTAATGTTTTCAGAACGAGCTGTTATTTTCATCTTCTGATAATATACGAGCTTATTTAATTCCCCTTCAACTTTCTATAAAACCTGCAGACCAGTCTCCCATCAACAACCGCCCAATATACAGGTATTGGTTTCTTTTGCTTATCCCTAGTACACGTGGTACAGGCCATGATAATCATGGTGGGTAGAGGTTGGCGACTGCTTTTGCTCTAAGTGCACCACATGTCTACACATGTGAAAAGCAGTTCGACTTTGCACTTACGAATGTGCCAGAGCCCCGTTTTGGTTACTTGCACTCGCTGGTAGGGTTGGACTTTTGCAAGAATCGGGGGCCATTGGTTAATTTTGTTTTTAATCAGAAAATGTGCCCAATGCGGGAATCGAACCCGGGTCGAAGCTGTCAAAACCCAACGGTTTAGACCATCCTTCAACCGATTCCTCACACGTATTGTAATATACGTGTATTGTTACGAGGCTTCTCCAGTCGTTGTGTTGTTCGTGTAGAAGGTTTCTTGGAAAATATTATGGATTGGTTGTGGATATAGCTTAATTCCATACCAAGAGTATTATTACAAGAGTTCTAAGGGATTAATAATTCCATACATTTGATAAACTTGCCTTCATTGTCACCCACATCCTAGGAGCAATATAGCCACCCAGACCTCTCGGTCCATAAGTCGATCTTTTTTCAGTCACCTAGCCAAGGGAATGATGCATTCTCCATGCACCGAGCGGCCATTTGGTTTGGTCCCTCTCGCCCGAATTTATGGTTTAGCTCCATGGGGTCGACCAATCATCCTACAGACGTCTACGAGAGTTTCATAGCCAGGTTGCTGTCCGAGCCCTCTCGTTTGGACTTTGTTACTTGGTACATTGTCACCCACAAGATGGATCCTCCTCGGCACCGCCTCTCTGGTTAATCTACATGGTCACAAGTCCGGAGACAACTCGTCACATCTTGTCATATACCGCCGATGTCACACTTCCCCTTGAAAGGCCGTCGTGGTGCCTGTCTCCTCTCCTACGTGGGTCATCCCCCCGCACCTGGAGTCCATCCATTTCCCCTAAATTCACCCTTGGAACTTGGCCCCTCGGTTAGCTTGTCCTACAGTAATATCATTTTATTCGAACGTTGTGGCCCACTGTACGTATTACATCCCAAACACTATGCAGCTCCAGCCATCTGTCTTGAACTCGATTGTACCATCTCGGCGAACGAGATTTCCTACAGTAGAAGAAGGAAATTATTCATATTACAATATATATCGATATTTCTTTTCTATCCTGAAGTTCGCCGTTCATTAGGTGTTAAAATAAACAAATAAATGAATAATGTACAGGGTAGCCTAGTGGATGTGGCATCTGCCCGGTAAGCGGAACATTGTGGGTTCGATTACCATCCCTGAACACTTTATTTTTTCCGTTTATCATCACTTATTGTCGTTAATTTTTCCTTAAAATGAATTAAATTTTTTCGTTCAAAAGAAACATTTGCGGTATAAATTGTCAAAAGTTGTTAAACAAATATCGTTAATGCTCTTTAAAACATAAGAGTTAAACGTATAACAATTTGTTTATTCCGATAAAACTGCGCCACGAATTTGCCAAAAAAATATTTTTCTTGCGACTTTAAGATTGTATTAAGGTCCTAATGTAAATTATTTTTGGCTTGAAGGTTCGTGGCCCAGTTTTATCTAATATAGAAACTAATCGTTATAATAAGTTAAATATATATCTTTATTGTACAACTAAATGTTGCTAATGGCTTGCGCCATCTGTCGGAATAAATATCAACTAATCGTTGATTTCTAATTATTTTAGAAGTTGCCTAATACCTTTTTTTATTAGTCAAGAAAAGCTACCCAGGCCCAAGTTTTTGTTTGCGTTTCAGGCTTTTGGGATCCATTTTAATCTTTATTAATCAAGAGTGGTAATTTGGGAAAATCTAGAAAGGCCATTATCAATTTTTATTTGAATGATGAATAAATATATTGCTATTTATTTATCAAATCTGACCTCAGTTGAAATTTCACTTTTGCACCATTTTTACGAGTCGTTATAATTATATTTCTTGTGCATTCGAGGTTTATAGAGCAAAGTATATTTTTAAATGATAGTTTACCATAGTGGTGTTTTATTGAGTTAGTTGTTCCTAATATGGGTAATTGATGTAAGCTAATATTGTGTTCCATCTATATTAATAAAATGGAAATTTCATAAGTGGTGTTCGCTAAAAACTTTCGTTACAATGCATCAATTTCGACCAAATTTTCAACATTTATGTAAAACGAGATGGAGCAGGTTTTGCTTAACATCAAAATATTTTTCCTAACTTTAACATACATAACTTTGCTGTTATCGATAAAATACAAAAAAATTCAACAGAGTTAAAGTGTTTACACTTTCAAAAGTGTTTACTTTGCGCTTCTTGCAAAATTAGTTCTAATCTTTTATATATATATATATTTTAATTTTAATAATAACTTTTATACATGGTAAGATACTTTTATTTTATAGTTTTCATATTTTATACCGAAAAAAGTTGAAGCCTTTTACTTGATGAGATCAATTTTTAGGCTAATTTATAATAAAATATATATGCTATTTCTAACTTACGTGGTTAGTATTTTTATAAGACTAAGGTAATTTATATTATTTTTTACAAATTTAGGGTTATTTCTATTTTTTCACTGAAAAGCTAGAAATTTCATTCATGTGCTCAATTTTATGTCTTTTTTGAGGACCTTAACAAAATTTTTAATTAATTGTTTAGATATTTTAATAACAGGATTATTTATGGTGTTTTCCACTTATATGGGTTGTTTTGTAAAAAAAAATTGGGTTATTTCTCTTTTTTTTTACTAAAAAGCTTGAAATTCCATTAATGTGCTCAATTTTATGTCTGTTTTGAGGACCTTAACAAAATTTTAATTAATTGCTTAGATATTTTAAAAGTAGATTATTTATGGTGTTTTCAACATATATGGGTTGTTTTGTAAACAAATTTTGGATTATTTCTATTTTTTTTTCACTAAGATGCAAGCTATTTTATGGATATGTTTATGTGATTGTCATTATCAGGCCCTTCTCAAATATTTTTATAGAAATTTTTATTTACTTATTTAGATCTTCCAAATACAAATTATTTGTGGTATTTATAACATATAGGTGTTGTCTTTTTTAAAAATTTGGGTTTTTTTAATTATTAATCGCAGAAAAGAGCAAGCAATTTCATTGTGTTCAATTATGGGTCATTTTGAGGTCCTTTTTTAAATTTTCTTATGGAATTTTTTAATTATTGCTTTTATCTTTTAAATACAGTTTATTTATTATATTTTCTACATATATGGGTTGTATCTAAAAAATTGGTTATTTATATTTTAAATAAGCAAGGGATTTCTTTTACGGATTCATTTATTTGTCTTTTTGAGGTCCTTTTTCAAAAATTTTTAAAATATATTTTAATTTATTTGATTAAATATTTTATATTTAGATTATTTATAGTTTTTTTAACATATAGGGGTTGTATTTTGTATTTTAGAAAATTATTTCTATTTTTTTACCTCAAAAAAGCATGCTTTTTCATTGCCGTATCCAGCGGTTGGTCTATTTTTGAAGCTTTTTAATGATAACTGGTTTTGTGCATTAGTTTTTTGGTAATAATATTATGATTTTAGTTTTTTGAAATCTTTTTAACATATCTGAAGGTTATTTTGAATAAAAAAAATAAAAATTTTGATTTTCACCTCAAAAAGACAGGAAATTTCATTTATTTGTCTTTTTGAAGTCCTTTTTCAAAATTTTTTAAAAGATATTTTAATTTATTTGATTAAATATTTTATATTTAGATTATTTATAGTTTTTTTAACATATAGGGGTTGTATTTTGTATTTTAGAAAATTATTTTTATTTTTTACCTCAAAAAAACATGCTTTTTCATTGCCGTATCCAGCGGTTGGTCTATTTTTGAAGCTTTTTAATGATAACTGGTTTTGTGCATTAAATTTTTGGTATTAATATTATGATTTTAGTTTTTTGAAATCTTTTTAACATATCTGACGGTTATTTTGAATAGAAAATTTAAAAATTTTGATTTTTACCTCAAAAAGACAGGAAATTTCATTTATTTGTCTTTTTGAAGTCCTTTTTCAAAATTTTTTAAAAGATATTTTAATTTATTTGATTAAATATTTTATATTTAGATTATTTATAGTTTTTTTAACATATAGGGGTTGTATTTTGTATTTTAGAAGATAATTTCTATTTTTTACCTCAAAAAAGCATGCTTTTTCATTGCCGTATCCAGCGGTTTGTCTATTTTTGAAGCTTTTTAATGATAACTGGTTTTGTGCATTAATTTTTTGGTAATAATATTATGATATCAGTTTTTTGAAATCTTTTTAACATATCTGAAGGTTATTTTGAATAAAACATTTAAAAATTTTGATTTTTACCTAAAAAAGACAGGAAATTTTTATGCTTTGTTTAGAAATTGCTGGTTTTGAAGCTTTTGTTATTAATCTCAATCTAATTTTTTTTTCAGAATATGCCTCGCCACAGCCGACGTTTACTTGGTAGGAATACGGCTGCTTCCAGGAGATATAGGAATGCTAGAGCTATTGAGACACCACTTCAAAGTGAGACGCGTCGTGCGCTTCGCCGTCTTAGGTATTCTGAAGCCCGCGTCGCAGCTACACAAACTATGCAAGTTCCTGTTCAGCGTATTCAGCTTTGAACTCATAAGCCGTTTTCAGGTTTGCAGTATAATGCCCATATTGATTATAAAGCTGATTCATCTGTCGATATAGGCCAAATGTCTCGGGTATGCCAGTTTTGCTCTGCTTTGAGATTTAAAGATGATGTAATGTAATAGAAACAAAATAAACCTCATCCTACCTAATATACATTACTTCTTAGGATTAAAGATTTTGATTTGTGTTGAGAATTTTGCATGCATTTCTCTATTTCTTTTCTTATCTTGCAAAGCTAATGGATTGTTTAGGTTGCTTATTTTTGACTCGCCAATTTGTTTAGTGATAAAGTGGTATAGCGTTCTTTTTCAGAGCATCACCCTACAAAAAAATTACCTGACCTTTCCTAATATTCAGATAGATTTATTATATCAACACACTAGACTACAAACATTCCCTCGAGTAAAACCCGGGTACACCCGCTAGTATTTATATAAAAACGGATAAAAATTATTTTCATTGAAATGTAAAAATGCATTAATATATTAGAAGATTGAATTGTTTTAAAATATTGTCGCGTTGAAAATTTATTGAATATGCACCCGAATTATTTTATATTGTTGTGGTGCCTCTGTGTGGGTTGCTCAATACCAGGCAACTACATTCTCTTAGAATTTATCAGTACGCAAACTGCTACACTACGGACTGACTGACTGCCTGCTAACAACTCGTAGCGCTCTTTATACATTCAGTCAGAATCGAGTATGCAAATAGGATATTTGCATTTCCGCAAATTTCCCAAGTATGCAAATACACAACACCCTCCCCTCCTAATAATATTGGAGACGGTCTGGTGGTCTCCTGGATCTCTGGGGTCTGGGGCTCCGACTTGGGATTTTTTCTCTAGAAGCAGCAGCCATAGGCTCCTGGTGTTCTCCAACTGATGTCAACTCCTGCCTGGTTGACTGTGGCTCCAATTCATTTGTAGTGAACTCTTCTTCCGGAATCTCCAGGCCACCGTGAGAGGGTTCTCTCTCGCAATGCGATTCTCTTCGCAGCCCTTGTCCGGATGTACTCGGCAACACTAAGCTTGGCTCTTTCTCTACAGTAGCCTCTGGATTTTTTTTGACAGGTCGCAGCTGATTGATGTGCCTCTTTAGGTATTGGCCTTCATACCCTATTAGGTAATGGCAAAAACTAAGGAGTTTTAGGATGGTTCCAATTTTCCACTTTGGTCCGGCTGCATAGTTTCTGAAATAAACATCGGAACCAATTTTAAAATGCTCCTGTTTTCTCAGAGCATCAGGAAACCCCTCTCCCTTCATGTCCATTTTAGGCATTAAATTTGAAAATCTAGACTTTAGACGTCTCTTCATCAATAATTCAGCTGGCGATTCCTTTAGGACTGACTGTGGAAATCTCTATGGGCAAACAAAAATCTTTGTAGGTTTGTTTCCAAGTCATCCTTTTCGTTGTTCTTTTTTAACGATGTTTTGAATTCGCGCACATACCGCTCAGCTAACCCATTAGTACTTGGATTATATGGACTGGTCTTTGTGTGCCGAATTCCATTCATTCTGGTGAATTCCTCCATTTCTCTCGAGACAAACTGTCTTCCATTGTCTGTCACCAAGAATTCCGGCAGTCCAAATCTGGCAAACACTTGTCTTAGATAATCAACAATGGTTTTACTGGTTATATCCCTGAGGATAAATATCTCCAACCATTTGGTATAAGCATCCACTATGACCAGAAACATTCTACCCATAAAAGGGCCTGCCAAATCCAGATGTAGGCGATGCCATGGTTTCTCTGGCCAAGTCCATTCTGTAATCATGGAAGGAGGCATGTCTGCAGACTCTTGACAGATGGTGCACTGCCGAGCCATATCTTCTATGCTCCTATCTATTCCTGGCCACCAAAAATACCTCCTTGCTATTATCTTCATTTTCACCATTCCAAAATGCATCTCATGTAAATCTATGAGAATGTGAGATCATAATTTTGGAGGAATCACTATCCGCTCTTTCCACTGAAGGCATCCAAAGTCCACACTTAATTCATTCCTAACCTTGTAGTAAGGAGACAAAGGATTTTCTTTCGTGAATTTTGGTGATTGCCAAGTGTCCTCCCGGACATTTCTCAGAACAATTGCAAGAGTCTTGTCTCTTTTAGTCTCGAATGCCACATCCTGGAATGAAAAGGGAACCTCATTTATTTTTCTTAAGAGCAATATCTGATCATCATCATAAGATCCCCCCTCATTTGCTTTTAACGGCAAACGTGATAACGCATCGGCATTTCCGTGGTCCTCCGTCTTTCTAAACTCCACCGAGTAATGGAAAGCGCCCAGGTTTAATGACCATCTCTTTATCCTAGACGCTGCACATAACGGAATTGGTTTGTGTGGTGAAAACAGGTGCATGAGTGGTCTGTTATCAGTCACCAACACAAACGAGCGTCCCAAAAGGTATTGCCTGAACTTTTCACATTCGTAGACAATGCTCAAAGCCTCCTTCTCTAACTGCGATTAATGTTTCTCCACCTCAGTTAGAGTTCGTGACGCAAAAGCTATTGGACTTTCCTGCTTCTTGTATCTGTGACTAAGTACCACGCCAAGTCCATTGCTCGAGGCATCGCAAGCCAAAACAAGTTCCTTAGCTGGGTCGTAATGTGCCAACACTGAATCATCGGTCAATAATGATTTATATTTATTAAACAAAACCCTATGTTCCTTCGTCCATTTCCAAGGGCAATTTTTCTTCAGCAGTCTGTAAAACGGGGATAAAATAGACGATGTATCCTTGATAAATCTGGCATAATACATTAGCATGCCTATAAAAGAACATAACTGGCCAATGTTCTTAGGCTCAGGAGCATTAGAAATCGCTTGTATTTTATTCAACATCGGATGCAATCCGTTCTTATCGATACGAAAGCCTAAATATTCCACTGAATCCACAGCGAGTTTGCATTTTGCCTTATTCAATTTTAGGCCTTTCTCTTCCAATCTTTTGAATACTAGCTCCAATTTGGACTTGTGGTCCCTTGCATCTTTACCAGATACTAATATATCATCTATATAACAAGCTACTCCTGGTATATCGATAAATACATTGTCCATCAACCTCTGGAATTTATTTGGTGCCACAGCCACACCATAAGGGAGTCTCCGATAAGCAAATAACCCCTTGGTAGTATTTATATTTACTACTATTTTTGCTTCATCTGTCAGTTCTACTTGCAGATAAGCCATTGAGAGGTCCAGAGTTGAGAAAATTGTGCTACCCGATAACCTTGAAAATATTTCATCTATAGTAGGCAATGGATATTTATCTAATATTATTGCCTTGTTTGCGGTACTTCTAAAATCTCCACAAATCCTAATACTGCCGTCCTTTTTTACAACTGGCACAATTGGCGCTGCCCAACTAGCGTGAACAATAGGTTCCAAAATTCCTCTTTCAACCATACACTCCAGTTCATCCTCCACTTTCTTTTACAAAGAATAGGGCAAACTCCGTGCTTTGCAAAACACTGGCGCTTCCTCCTTTTTAATATTTATGTCCAATTTGACATCTTTTAAGCAGCCCAGTTCATCCTTAAACAGATTTGCATAACTTTCAATTAATGAGTCTATGCAATATTCGAAATTTTATTTACATTTAATAATTTACTGTAATTTATATTCAAAAATTTCAGCCATTCCCTTCCTAGTAAAATTTCCAGGATACTTTCATCCACAACTATCAATCTAAGTGACATATTGGCTTCCTTAACAAAACCCTTTCTTTCTCCTACAACCTTTATAGGATTATTGCAAAAGGATTTCAGATATTTTGCTGTTGGAATCAATGGTTTCGCTCTCCATAACTTCTCAAAAATGCTCTTCGGCATCAAAGTTACAGGGCTTCCAGTATCCACAATGCCATTCACTATCTGGCCGACCACTGTAAGGGCAATCTCAACTTCAGTTCCACCCTTATGGGAAAAGATATTCTGCTGTTGCACATAGCCACTTTTCTGTGTATTTCCTCGGGCCTTGCATACTCGACTTAAATGACCAATTCTTTTGCATTTATAGCAAGTTTTAAACTTCTGCGGACATGCTGGCGCTAGGTGCGAATTTTTCATGCCGCACCGGTAGCAAGTCCTTTCTTTGGTCGCAGTCGTGAAATTTTCATTCGTAGGAGAGCACTTCGAATTTCTATTCCTCTCAATATGTGAGGTTACTCTCGCTACTTCTTTCTCATGCAGCTCTTTGGCGCCAGGGGCAAATACCCTTTCCAATTTCACCTCATCATCCTCTTGCAAGAGCCTCTTTTGAAAGGATTCTGATGTTAAGCCCGCCACAAATCTATCTCGCAGCATCATTTCAAGCATCTCCCCAAAAGCACAATTAGAGGCCAGGTGCTTCAACTCTCTCAAATATTCGTAAACAGTTTCGTTTTCCCTCTGTGTTCGTTTCAAGAACAAGCATCTTTGAGGTATTATCTTCTTCTTAGGCTCTAAATGTTGCCTACCTTTTTTTACGATTAGTTCATACGTCTGTGCCTCCATCTTTTCAGGAAAAATCAGGTCGTTACCCAGTTTCAGTAGTCCCGAGTCCAATAGAGACAGCAAAATCACAACTTTCTTGTGTTCATTAGTTTCATTTGCAGTGCACGCAGCATTGAATCTTTGTATAAATATATTAAAATCGTCTTCCTTTGGATAGTAGACTCTGAAAGGCACAGTTTGACTAATCGCCATTTTTTTAAGCCACTAAGGCGGTTAATTTGAACACCCCAAGATATGTCAGTCGATCGATGTCCGATGTCCGGAGCTTACCCAGTTCTCTCAGCGATTCTCGTAGTCGATCCTGTAGAGTCCTGTAGTCGCTCCCGTAGTTCCTCCAGTGATCCTCGTCGCCAACTTGTTGTGGTGCCTCTGTGTGGGTTGCTCAATACCAGGCAACTACATTCTCTTAGAATTTATTAGTACGCAAATTGCTACACTACGGACTGACTGACTGCCTGCTAACAACTCGTAGCGCTCTTTATACATTCAGTCAGAATCGAGTATGCAAAGAGGATATTTGCATTTCCGCAAATATCCCAAGTATGCAAATACACAACATATATATTTATTTATTTAGCTATATGGAATGTTTTAAATATAAAATAAAGGTTATACTATACACATATTAGCCAAATCGACTTAGGAGTTACAGAAAGAAGCGAAAACTGAGTTTTCCCTCGTCCACGTCACGCCATGTTTCCCTGACCGGTCAGACTAGTCTAAGATAAGAAGTATCAGGAAATTTGTTCTCCAGACAATATTTATCTACTGTCATTGATCTTAGTTTCTCTGACTACCTTAACCAATAATTAGAGCTGTAAGGTTAATTCAGTTGGCAGAGACGCTAAGAAGATTCAACACTGATGTACCAGCGCTGTGTCAATATTTCACATTCGTAGTAAAAAGTGAACCACGCCATCACCATCTCCTCAGCCGCTAAACACGTGATATACGTTTTCTTCGTAGATCGCGAAAAAACGTGGTGTCCCTGAAGACCCGCTGGTGATTCTCTATCAAACTCTGCAGCGGGGGCAGAGGCGCCATATTCATTGTATATAGTATACATATATTTGAATATATAATTATAATTTTAAATTAGTGCACGACTGTGCAATTTTGCATGTATAGACAAAATGTAAATAAAATTATTTTAATTGTCAATTGTCTAGTTTATATATAAATTCTATTTTAACAAATATAGTTCAACATTCTACTATGCATAATAAATGTTTAGATATATTGAATAATTATAGCCATTAAACTATGTAACATTTAATTTATTCATTAATATAAGATTTAAAGACCATCTTTCTACAGAATTACCTTTAAATGAATATTATATTACATAATAATAATAAATCTACTTAAAATTGAACTCATAAAATAAGATATTTTCTTTATTGAGTAAATTTTGTGAAATAAATTGCGTTCAAATTGTGCAACATTCTGTATCGATGTGCTATGATGCTGACATTTCAAATAAAAAAAAACAATACAAGAGATAAAGAGAAAGAATGGAAATAAATATCCAGAGTTTTGAGAAAAGAATATCGTCAAAGAAGAACCAGCTACAAAGGCGGTAGCACTCAAAGTGGTCCTCACGAGGATTTGGCTCTATTAGCACAACTGCCGCCATATTTATTTATAAATGTCTTCTGCTTTTAAAAGAATTTGAAACAGATTCCCTTTCCTTTGTTTTAAAATTATAAATAGATCTCCTTTTAATCTTTACATCTCTTTCTTAAATATTAAACCGAATTTTGAAGTCCCTTTTGTTTTCCGCAAACCTTTGAGAATATATTTTATTCATTTTAGCAAAAATATAATAATAATTTATAAATTTTATCTTTCGTATATTTTTTCCAAATCTTTTAGAAAAATATTCACAGAATATATATATAATTTTATATTTGTTTTCTTGCCACACACTATTAATTACACCAAAAATAAATTTATTATAAAAAAGGTATGCATAAAAATTTATAACAGTTTTTGTTTGTAGTATTATAAGAAAAACTGATAAAAATATAACATTTTATACATTGTAAATTTACATGAACATTTGCACGTTGCGCACATACGAAAAAAAGCCCTTTCCGAGGCTGCTAAATTGCAGAGAACCAATAGATGCCGTAGAATATTAACGTATAATTTAATGGAAAAAGAAGATTTTCACACTGGGTTATCTCGTGTGTTTTCAATAGAGGACATAGAGTACTGTAATATCTTTTAGAGTTATTGTTTGAATCCTGATATACATGCTAAGAGGTCCAACTTCCTTAAGTTTTGTGTTAATAAGTGTATATAACATAAAGTAGCAGAGTAGAGGTATCTCTTTCGGTAGATATGTATATTTTAAAAAATCCAATAAAATATATATACAGTATAACCTCGTTAATTCGACACACGCAAATTCGACACTCTACCTTAATTCGACCATATTCTGATGTCCCGACCTCCGGTCTATCAAATAACAAACCGTAATTCGACAGTATCGATAATACGACAGTTCCGATAGTTCGACCATTTAAAAATTCAAATTTCGACAGTTCCGATAGTTCGACCATTTAAAAATTCAAATTTCGACAGTTGAATGTTTTTTTACATACAACTTTGCCGCTAAAATGATATTACGGCGACGACGATCGGCATCGGCGGGCGCCGATAGAATCGCGCCGCGCACTTTTGGTTTCAGTTTAAATTAACACAAAGCAATAACGCGCCATCTATACATATGTATAGATCTATGTCGCGAGTGTTATTGTTTTGTTTGTTTTTTTACGCGAGAATTTAGGCTTCGTGCGCTAATTAATATTATTATCTTCTTAATTTTCAGCATTGAAATATTTTAGTTATTTTTAAAATTTACAAATAATTTCCTTTTAAATAAATAAATCTTCATAAAATATGTAGCCACAATTATTATGATAACATTTTATTTCAATATTCCATTTCTGTGTTGTTATAAAAGATTTAAACACAAAATCAATAACACCTGCAGCAACAGTAGATGCCTTTAATATAATAAAAACACTTTGTTATTTATAACACATTCCAGAGGAAGAAAGACATGCATGTTTTTTTAAATAGACCATCTGGAATACATCCTGAATAGGATTTCAGTGCAAAAACAGACATCTTTAAAGGAATTTTTAAAAAGATCTTCATGATTATTTCAAAATTATATTTTTAAATTTTCTTTTTATTTCACTATTTATTTCCTTTCAACTTCTATATTATTCAATTAGAATAAAATATTATTTGTAATTATTTATGTTTCAAAAATATGTATTATTGCCATTTTGTCCCTGATACTAAAAGTAAATCAGGAAAATAAAAAATAAAAAAGTACACACAATGGTTTAAATTAATATCATTAATTTATATTACAAAGCAATTTTTTAAAAATATTATTTTAGAGAGTTAGATGATTAGCTAATCATCTGACTTTAATTCAACACTTCCTTTAATTCAACCGAAAGCTCTGATCCCTTGGGGTGTTGAATTAAAGAGGTTCGACTGTGTAATTCTCGTATAAAAATGATAAAATTCCAATACAATAAATCAATAATGAGGTTAGAGAATCTTCAAATAATATTTAAAATAGTCAATGAATCCATTTAAAAGGGTTATATATATAATAGAAATTATTGTTACCTTCAGCCAATATATAATATATATTAGATATAAGTTTTAAAATGTATATCCAATGGAACCATAGATGACAACAACATTTTTCTTACAGAAGAACAAAGAAATATCAATTTTCCATCGTAAGATAAAACATTTTCGACATTTTAAACAAAACACTCGCGTCACAAAAGTCAAAAAAGTGGAAAAATAAATATCCTGTCTTTTGATATATAACCTATGATAAATGGTATAACATTTCTTATTCTTACAATTAATTATAAACGAGACATGGTTCAATTTATCAACAGCCCCTGTTACAAATGTGTATACCTCCCCGGTATAGACGAGACACACTTCCGTATTTTATTGATGGCCATATAAGCGTTCATCATTAAACTAAGTTTTCCCCTCAAGCCGAATTTTTATCTTTGAGAAGGCTTGGTGTTTGAACTAGCCAGAACCTTCTTGATAAATGGTAGCTGCTGATCTTACTTTGAATCATATTACTCTTTCTTATTTTAGAAATCTTTAATTTGATCGTCTGGGTGGGGTTGGAATGAAATTTATTCTTTGAATAAAAACCAAGTAGGATCTAAAAATATACTTCTTTCAGGTATATATAATGCATCAATATAATAAGTTTTTCTTTGTCTTTCATAAGACAAAACTGCCCTTGATGAGAACTATCTAGATAATACATGGCAAGAATATAATTAATTTCACGTCTCGTTTTTACTGCTAGGGCTGAAAATAGGAATTATTATTTAGAAAGTTTGGTATAAATATATTGTATAATCTAAAATGCAAATATATCATTTTTTAAAAAAACATTTTTTGACTACAGATTTAGAAAATACCACTTTTTGAAAATTGTTGTTAATATGTATAGTTAAGCTACCTGTTTTTTTTTATATTCGCGATTATAGAATTATACTCTATCTATTTTACTGTGATAATTTTATGTGTAATTTACTTCAATTAATTCAAAATAAAAACTATTTGATAGGTAACTAATTTATTTTCTTTTTTCACGACTGCACCTTCAATTCTATCTTTTTCAACAACAAAACAAAATAATTCATAACATATATATACACTTGCAAAAATAAGAAAAAATAGTGTAGGGGGTGTGTCGTCTGTTTTTTTTTTATTATTTTTATTTAAGGGGACAAAAGCAATTTTTTCATACTTAGTTATCTTGTGTGTCTTCAATAAACTGTAATTCAAATAACTTTTAGAGTTATACTCTGAATCCTGATATACATGTTTGAAGGTGCAAATTATTTAAGTTTTATCTATGAGTCTATAATATATATTTAAAAATTATCAATATGTATTCAATTTGAAAGAAATTTTATTTTTCCGATATTTCGAGGAGAAGTTCGTCTCTCTTTATCGAGGTTTAATGTTATTCAAATTAATTTATGTGAACAGGTGCAGTACTCTCGCTCTACAAGACCATATCTGTGTTGGTGAATATCAAGATATAGTTAAGAAAAAAAGATACACAAACTATATTTTTTATAATAATATCCCAAAAATCTATTTATAAATTTTATACTCCAAAGTTTTCATTAATGATGAAATAATTTCTCTTATATTTTAAACAATAATTCGTAATATTATCATATAGACGTCAGGGAAGACGTCTAGCGGCTCACCTGGGGCACGCGACCTGCTGCGTACTTCACGGCAAAATACCTCGTAAAAGATGGAAGATTGGTCCATCGAAATATTGGATTAATAAATAATCTTATTACAATCCAAAATAATCCTTATTTTTAAAATATACATATATTATGGATTGCTTTATATTCAGAATATTATCATCGTTTAATTCATAATCAACAATAATTTTATTCATTTATTTTCATGTATCCATATAATCACAGTATATATGTGCACCTCATTGTATATAGGTATGTTATATATCGAAACACCAATACTTATGGATGGCCTTTTGACTTAAAACAAACCTGATGTAACTTTAAAATATCATTAATATGGTGATATACGGAAAAGAGGCCCTCAAAAAGATAGTAAAACAGGTCGTTAACATTGTCCAAGAAACCGAGACAGGATGGAACATATAGTCCATGTCAGTGCTTGATTGGACACGGACGCCCAAAAAGGTGCACACTCTTTGACGTCACCATTAGTCTTAAAACTTTGTTGTTTCTGAGCCCACAATAGGCATATTATTTAGAATAAAGTAACAGCAAAACAGTTGTTATGTTTCCCGATTGAATGGCGATCCCAGGACTTTCCCATAATCAACTCTAACCTTCCCGGGTGCTGCCCCTACACTGAGGTAAACATGCGTGTGATTTGTTTTCAGGCTAATGACGCTTCCATTCTGGCCCATGACTGCATGTTGGGATGTTGGGTGAGAGTAGCCTACTGCGACGGTGTCGGCTCCATATTTAACAACATAAAAATATATGTAAATTTTATGAAATTTATTTCCAAATTTAGGGTGGCAGCTGGTCTCTATTTATTAAGGTTTATTGTGATTCAAACTAGTTCATATATATTATATAGTTTGTATATCTATATCTTAATAATCAGCCATGGTCTTGTATAGCGAGAGTAGCTCACCTGTTTACATTATTTAGTTTGAATCATAATAATTCTCGATAAAGAGATAAGCTGCCATTCCAAATATTGGATAAATATATTATAAATATAAAACTATTTTAGAGGCGTAATATTCTTTTTAAAATAAAACTTTTAAAAAGAATATTACGCCTCTAAAATAGTTTTATAATTTGATAACAGATGGCGCTCTAGTACATCGTAATATTATAAATAATAATATGAATTTCTATATCTTTAAAATAATATATTGGTAATAATATTCGCAAACTATTTGTTTTGTAAAGGGTTTCTTACCTAAAGGCATTTGTTATGAAGAAGGTAATAACGAATTAAACACATTTTTGCTAATTGGGATTAGTCAACTCTTGATCAAATGCAAAATGATTCCTTTTTAATTACAACTAGCCGAATGACCCGGGCAACACCTGGGTTTTTCCCGATTAAATGTTTTTATTCAAATACTATTCGTTACAATTATAAATTGGCACCGTGGATGTCACTTTTGTGAAACGTCCCGCTCCAAACTTTGTGTGTTTTTAAAATATAAAAATAAAAATGTAAATTTTCACAACGATATTTGAAAATTATATTATTTAGATTTTCAAATACTATTCGTTACAATTATGAATTGGCGCCGTGGATGTCACTCTTGTGAAACGTCCCGCTCCAAACTTTGTGTCTGAGAAGCGATATTTCTATAGAAATATGATCTGGCTTTTGTTTTCTGCTCGAATGAATGTTTTTCTGTTAGAATTTTGTTCCTGCGTACAAAAAGATGAACTGTTTTCACCCGTGGTCTCTGCTTTTTGGAATTTTTCCCGATATAATTTTGTATATGATAATCAAACATGATACAGCAATATTGTCATCATTATTTTCTGATTAAAAAAAAACAACTATTTTTGCCCAGAACCTGTCAATTTTATTTTTTATTGGCTAAAAATCCGATAAATATATTTTCCAGATTTTTCTCTATGTCCTGTCAAAACACGTTTTACATGTACATTAGGTCAGCTGATATTACCTCCCATCTTCACCGCTAGAGGCGCTGCTTGCGAGCGAAAAGGCAAATTTGCAACGCAATTCACAAATAACTCGAAGAATATTTGGGATAGAGACCTGAAAATTTCACTATAAATTTTTCCAGAATCTACTCTATGTACTCTTAAAATTTCAGTCAGATTAGTTACGTATTGTGGACTGTATAGCCGACATAGATACCCACATACATACATACATGCATACATACATAGACTTTTATATATATAGGGATTTGCAAAATAAACCTGCAGTATTGTCAAATGCAAAATTTATATCTATTACTTACATCCGGAGTTTAACACTAACTCCATTTAACCTGAATTCATTTTATTTTTCAAATGATGACGTCTTAAAATTTGAAAATTGTTATTTTCGTGTCTAATGAAGAGCCTCAGATGTCTCCATGCATCTCTATCACAGCAGTCGTTCTCTATTTTGGGTGTGTAAAGTTGCTGTTCTGGATCTATGAATCAATATATATTGAAAGTATTAAATTCAATATATAATGAAGATAATTTGATATTTTGATTTAATGAATAAAGAATCAAAGGTTCCAATTCTTTTTTAAGCAATGTAAAAGCAGTGAAGAATCTTTATTATAAATCAAGAGTTTAAAGAAAATCAATGAAACCGTTAATTCCCTATTGATAAAATCAAAATTTGAAAGTAGAGAAGATTCTATATAATTTAAAATATTTATTTTATCTTATATATGTTATATTAAATTATTATTTTATTCAAAATTATATTTCATAGATCCAAATACTCTGCTAAATCGACCGCCAGAGGTCACTCTTCCCCTATAAAAACTCGTTGTTGTTTTTTCCCGATGGCCGGCTCAAAACCTTTGTACATTATGTAAATAATATTTTGTTTTCCCTATTCTACTCGCCTTAAGCCAGGCATTACTTTTATCAAATTATGTTTTTTGTATATATTCCATGGGTTCAATTAAAGCAATAAGGGGTCAAGAATATTTTTATTATTATTCTTTCAAGATTTTAACCATGACTGCATTACCAAAAAAATTTAGTACTAAAAAGAACCAGGAAATAATTACATAGCATAATCCTCAATATATTTCCAAAATACAAAAGAAATCTCATTTATCTTTATTCATAACATATATATCATATTTTATATATTCTATGTTTATATCGATTAAAACACAAACAAAGAGAATATTCTCTTACATAACTGAAATTCCTGTTTATTTCCTTTCTTTGAATTTCTTTTCTAAATAAAGTCGAAGGTGATATAGAAATAGAATTTAACATATTTCTCTAAGAAAATTAATTATGCAGAAGTATATTTCCTTTCCTCTCAATATAGCATTAATAGTTAATCCGATTTCTCAAAGAATATACGTAAACAAGGAACTAATATATCTGATCTTTTGATTTTTTAAATTTTAATTCTCCTCTTTGTTTGGATTTCATTTTAGAAATAAATTTAGATATTCTCTATTGAAAATACATTATGCTAGATTTGAATTTATATTTTGACAATCTAATTTGATATTTTCTTTAGCTGTTATTTCTAATGTATTGAAATACTTTCACTATTCATAGTCTTTTGTTATCAATATAAATAGGTTTAGAAATTTTAAGACAACATTATTACAATTTAATGATAACATTTACATTTTAATAACAACTTTTAGATCATTCATATATATATAGATGGAAAATTTACCGGGAGGAAATTTATCCATAGAAACATAGGGTGCCTCTCCCGTCAAAATAAACGTCAAAAGATATGTTAAATGTATAATGTGGATCTCATGGAATAAAGTCCGCCCTAAACTGACGAGGGCCATTAGCCCGAAACCATGGTCTCTAGGTGGACGCTTCTCAGTTTGCCCAAGCTGGTGTTGTGGCTTTGTCGTCGACCCGAGGCCGCTAGTTGCGGCGACGGTCAATAGATGGCGTCAGTTTTTGATGTTTATTTTGACGGGAGAGGCGCCCTATGCTTATATATATATATATTTAAATATATATATATATATTATAAAGTTTGTATAACTATATCTTAAAAGTTCAGCCATGGTCTTGTATAGCGAGAATATGCTGATATTTTATTAATAATAATATATTGGTCTTGATATTTGCAAAATAGTTGTTTTGTAAACGGTTTCTTACCCTTTGCACTTGGTGAAAAAATTGTACAAAAGTGAAATTGTACTGAGGAATCAAATGGATAAATTAAGGAAAAGTCATCTATTGATCGTGAAACTAAATTATTTGGGTGAGGATCATATTCATGTACGAAAAGAAGTACCTCTCCCTTTAATTATGCTTCAGAAACATGCATTATGATTTTCATCCCACTATAAGAACCTTACTAGTAATCATAAAGAATGAGACACAACAATACAGGTACAGACTGCACCACGCTGAAGAAAAGTCGAAAGCTAAACGTTTAGTAGGTTTTTGTTCCACTATATGGCGCTTTTCCTTAAAGGATCATATAAGTGGCCAGGATATGTATTTTTTGTTTTAAGTATAATTGTATATTATGATGCAAATATTAGCGAGTCATCTGTTATAAAAATTCGAAACTATTATAGACTCTTATGATTCTTTTTATTGTATATAGATTGAATTTTGCAAAAAAAAAATTCGTATATTTAAAGAAAGGAGAGCTTTCTGTAAAAATTAACGATTATATTTTACAGTATAATGATTTGATTTTGATGAGAATGGTGTCCTTTCTTTTTTATATATATATACCAAATCTCTAAATAGCCATAAAGTTCTCAATTATTATTTTAGAGTTACTCAATTTGTCACATCACACGGAAATTTTCAGAAATACTTACATAAAAGAGGTCTATCAGAAACACCAAATTATTCCTTGGGAGATCGTGAACAAACTGCTCTTCACCTTATCTACGACTGTCCGAATTTTACAGAAGTGAGACATCGTTTGTTCCCTGATTTAAATGATCTAACTCTCTCACATCAGTCATTTTGTCTATATACATTTTATAAACTCTGTAGAATAATACATGTGAATATACAAATATTTAATACTAAGTTCTGATTAATTGCTGTTTGTTTACTCTATAATATATATATATATATATATATATATATAATAGACGCAAATATTATAATATCACGCCTGATTGATTAATAAAATATTATAACAAGAACATTAAGCATATGGAAAAATTTTTCTTTTAAAAATATTTTTTATTTACAAACGTTCAAGCTTTCGGTCAAGAAAGCCCTTCTACGGAAGAAAATATCTTTCATCATTAGAACGCCAATAAAATAAGATTTAAAATAAAACTATAGATTTAAAATAAACAGATTTACTGTAAATAAGCTCCCAAACTTGTGTATGCATGCAAATATCCAAGACGGATATCGCGTGCTTTGTAAATGATAATAAATAAATAAATTGCTGTTGTTTTAAACAAAAAAATATTTAAAAATAAACTTTTATCTGGATGCTTAATGTTCTTGTTTTAATATTTATTAAAGGGATTATTTAATAGAATTAATAAATTAATTTAAAATTCGTTATGTGATCTGCAAACTTATTTTCAATTTATTTGATAAAGAGAACTTTCGTAAATATTATATAAAAAATAAATAAATTACTGGGGTTATACTGATACACACAATTTGAGAGTGCAAAAACCTTTACTAGAATGATCTACTGAAGAAATGTAAGAAATCTACCTCTATATCCCTAGAGACCATTCTTTATTAAGATTCAGAAGTAAATGGTTTGAAGCCCTTCAATAATTCAGTCACCTTTATTAGGACTTTCTCACCCCCGATGAATTATGTATCTCAGACCTTCACTTTTAATGGATTTTTAAGTTCTTTCCTTCCGAGCTTCTATTTAAAATCTATTTGTATACATTTTTCATATGGAACATTTATCATGCCAAGAATTTTTAGTTATATGTTCCTTCCTGTATTTATTCCAAACGTGGAGCGAAACTATAAATATACCGAAGTATCTCTAGATATAGGAAAGACTGATATTCTATATGTACAATCTAAGTGTATGCTTATAAATTTATCATTCATAAATATATATTTCTGTTTATTGATATATTTTGAACTGAGAATTTTTGATAATATGCACATATATTTGAGCCCGATATTTTTTCGTATATTTCGAGTTCGCCTTTAGAATAGGTTATATATATTTATATTGAAGTAGTGTTATATCTATAATTTATCGAAGAATTTTGATATAAGGAGAAGAAATATAGTTAAAATGAAGGTAGATAAGAATTATATTATGAGGTATCAAAAGGTTTTGTATTTTATGTAAAAAAAATAGGGCTATAACAAGTTCACGCTGTAACTTCAGCAATTACGCGTCATATGAGCGGAACATAGGGGAAAAGGAAGAAATGAAGATATTAAGATGAGAAGAAGAGAAAATACAGAACAATTAACTTTTTGTCTTACTTAGAAAGAATAAATTTCCATTTTTACTGTGTTTTTTTTAGAATTTTATGAATTATTTTGTTGTTGTTAATATATAATTTTTGTGTGTTAAAATTCTATTGCAAATTAGTATCAATCGGAGTCTTTTACGTGGTGTAAGACACCAATGAAGATTCTGTTTATTAATATATAGAAATTTTGCCGGGAGGTAATTGATTTGTAAAAGCATAGGGCGCCTCTCCCGTCAAAATAAACGTCTAAACGCCACATAGAATTTAAAAAAAAAAGTATATTCTGACCCCGCACATGAGCATTATATATGAATATTTCATATTTATTTATATTCATATATATGGATGTATATTTTCCAGAAAGTAAATTGGTATATATATATATGTATATGTAGTATATTTTGAGTTATATGGTTCACAACCTTCTTCTGATATTTATTATATAACTCCATATCTATATATGAAAATATGTATCGAACAATGGAAGTGACAATAAAACAAAGAAGGAGGTAGATAATACCTTATTTATGGCCATAATATTAATAATTATATTTATTACGCTTTTTATTTTACTTAACCTATTACTATTTCATTTGATATTTCTCAATATTTAAAAGTTTTTAAAAACTAGTCCTAGATTTGTATTTTTATAACTATCAATTTTAAATTATTTCATCTCAAACTTTTCCCTCATTTTTCCCACAATTACAAATACAACTATAAATGTAATATGCGAAACCTAAATAACATACCATAAAATTTCCATACCCCATTGCATTTCATTCCTGCCTGTGTTATATTGTTAATTAAGAAACTCTCCCGAATTTTGTACCCATGCCATAACCTTTTCTTTACACAAATAAATTTTCTGGCAATGCGTTTCTTTTAAATCTCTACAGACCTTACTGCAATGATATGATTTAATGAATGAGAGGGCTTGGCTCATCAGTAGTGAACCCTCTCAGCGGTTTCGCCAAATTAATCTCTAGACCGCTCTACTATTGTATTGGACTGGTTTTGTTATATACCCTGCATTTTCTATGGAAGGCAGTTAAATGGTGTTTAGTGAACTATGGACATAAGCTTATAGGTCTGTAGAGGTACATACATATAAATTTCAAGGTATTGCATCGAGCAAAGCTCTTCCGTGCAAAACATGTTTTTCATAACCATTATATATTAGTAAATTAAATTTTATTGCCCTCTATCGTTAAAATTTTACACAAATAAATTTTCTGGCAATGCGTTTCTTTTAAATCTCTACAGACCTTACTGCAATGATATGATTTAATGAATGAGAGGGCTTGGCTCATAATTAGTGAACCCTCTCATAGGTTTCGCCAAATTAATCTCTAGACCGCTCTACTATTGTATTGGACTGGTTTTGTTATATACCCTGCATTTTCTATGGAAGGCAGCCAAATGGTGTTTAGTGAACTATGGACATTGGCGAAACCGCTGAGAGGGTTCACTACTGATGAGCCAAGCCCTCTCATTCATTAAATCATATCATTGCAGTAAGGTCTGTAGAGATTTAAAAGAAACGCATTGCCAGAAATTTTGTTGTGTAAAATTTTAACGATAGAGGGCAATAAAATTTAATTTACTAATATATAATGGTTATGAAAAACATGTTTTGCGCGGAAGAGCTTTGCTCGATGCAATACCTTGAAATTTATATGTATGTACCTCTACAGACCTATAAGCTTATGTCCATAGTTCACTAAACACCATTTAGCTGCCTTCCATAGAAAATGCAGGGTATATAACAAAACCAGTCCAATACAATAGTAGAGCGGTCTAGAGATTAATTTGGCGAAACCGCTGAGAGGGTTCACTACTGATGAGCCAAGCCCTCTCATTCATTAAATCATATCATTGCAGTAAGGTCTGTAGAGATTTAAAAGAAACGCATTGCCAGAAAATTTTTTGTGTAAAATTTTACCGATAGAGGGCAATAAAATTTAATTTACTAATACAGTGTACTCCGCTTATAACAAAGTCGGTTATAGCGAAATTCCGCATATAGCGAATGAAATTGTCTGCACGAAAGAAAAGAAGGGCTTAAACCATTAAAAGAACTCTGGATATTGCGAAGTCGGATATAAAGAATTTTCGCTTATAACGAAGTGATTTGCATGTATAAATTTTTATTTTATCCGTTTATAACGAAGTTTTCTCATTTACCATTATAATTGACTAATATATTATGCATAATATATATCAAATTACAACGTGTGAATGACACAAATTTAATGATACACAACAAATAAGTTAATAATATACAATTTTAAAATATGCAAACATATTATAAGTATTTTTTTACATTATTTAAACAAAATTAAATTGTTTAATAAACGCTTATATTTTATTAACGTTTACCATGGCAGGAGAACGAAAACAAACAAGTTACAAATGCCATGTTATCCGATGTAGAAATTGTCGAGAGCATTCTTCAAGCAAAAGAAGAAGAAGAAACGGACCAAGTTGATGAAGAAGTAGACCCAATTGTCCACATTCCGCATCCAAAAGAGGTCTTGGAGAGCATTCAAACTCTGCGATTGTTTCTTCAATGTCAGGATGAGTCCAAGTCTCTTCATAGGCATCTGTCAGACTTGGACAACATCGAAAAGAGTGTTCAGCACTTTTTACTGACTTCTAAATGTCAAAGGAAAATCACAAACTACTTCTCCAAAAACACCTGATGAGGTTGTTATTGATCTTTGTGTTGATCTTTTGAGTTGAATAGTAAATAAAATTATTGGTACAAAACTTTTTTTTTCCAACTGCGGATATAACAAACTTCGGATATAACAAAGTGATTGTCATGGATAATGCGACTTCGTTATAAGCGGAGTACACTGTATATAATGGTTATGAAAAACATGTTTTGCGCGGAAGAGCTTTGCTCGATGCAATACCTTGAAATTTATATGTATGTACCTCTACAGACCTATAAGCTTATGTCCATAGTTCACTAAACACCATTTAGCTGCCTTCCATAGAAAATGCAGGGTATATAACAAACCAGTCCAATACAATAGTAGAGCGGTCTAGAGATTAATTTGGCGAAACCGCTGAGAGGGTTCACTACTGATGAGCCAAGCCCTCTCATTCATTAAATCATATCATTGCAGTAAGGTCTGTAGAGATTTAAAAGAAACGTATTGCCAGAAAAAAATTTATTTGTGTAAAATTTTAACGATAGAGGGCAATAAAATTTAATTTACTAATAACCTTTTCTCTTAGAAAATTTCGTAAATTCATTATTTAATAATTTTTCTAAACCTAATCACCGCTAATAATCTCCAATCTAACGATTTGTCTGAACATCTTAACGCAAAAATTACTGAGAAACTAAGGTTATTTCACCTAGAGAATCCCAGAAGCTCGAGAAAAACCATTCGGCACAGCGGTCATCATCCCCTGTTTGTTTTTGTTACCGGCGCGGTGTGTCATCCACAGCCCCACAATGGCGGCCATATTGACATCTCTAGTTTCAGTACACACGTGCTCCAACTCGCAGGACAAAGAGATTACATAAGATAGTGGCAAACAAGCCATGTTACATAAATAGCTATCATATTGCCGTCCGCGATGGTCGGTTTGCTTATACAAGGCTGCACAAGCTCGATTTTCTCGCGCCACCTGAGTGTCACCAGTTCAAACATACATTTTTATTTCTCATTTTCTACATTGTTCACATCAATTTTAATTCCTCTCGCATATCCCATATTCCATTAACACATTTCGCATGATCATAACACATTTATTTATACACTAGTTAATTAATTAATCCCTTTTATAGCAAATCTTATTTTTATAATGTTATAGAATAGTTTATTGTTTTGTCAACCCGTTTAAAAATTAGGTCCCCACCATCTCTAAAATCGATCCTGTACATGACACCATGTGAGACGCCATCTTGGCCTTCTAAAAGGACAATTAAATCCCCAAAATGGCGTCCATCGCCACGACACTATTCCAAACATCGTCTAATTTGCGTTTATAAGTATTGCATCACGTGGAGAACACACTAACCTAAATACTTACTATATTTTAAAATCTTATTCATTTATATTTTTACGATCCTTGATGTGTGCCATTTTATATTTTAGAATCAATCCATATATTTTAGGATATTTCTTTTACATTAAGATATTTCTTTTCCTTCCATCCCTAAAAAGTTAAAACCATTAGCCAACCTATATAAACATCACCTGAAACCTTATATTCTTTGTCATCATTTGTTTTAATTTTCCATGGCCTACGTCTAAGCTAATTTAACTTTAAAATTTTGTTTTAACAGTGACGCCTTATACCAACTGTCCCTTCTTATATCTTGAACCTTCCAACTCTGCCTTCCATACTTCTCTCGTCTCTTGATCATTTTCCATTGGCCTTCTATGCCTTCATTCTAACCACCCCTCGTCCATCGCAAAGTTCCTGTGTGCCGACTTTTTTTTTATTGATTTGTCCCAGTGGACTACTCCTTCCTCGCCATCCCATCCTGATGGTGTGCTCAGGAAAATCCATGGCTTATTATTTTTTTTATTTACACCCGGGTCACCGTCCCAGCATTCTTTATTTCATTCTTTTTTCCTCAAACCCGGGTTCAATCAATCAATGGCAACAGTCGAGCCCTGTTTTCGCAATCTACCTCCATCCTCTAACCCCTTCAACGGTTCCTGAGACTCCTGCTCGGCAACATTTTATTATTTTTTTATTTTTTAATGATTCATCGACCTGGTACACTCTTCCTCCCCATGTTAACTCCACACGGAGAGCTTGGGTAACCAGCGATATATATTTTTTTTTCTCTAACGCTCGACCCAGGCCCTCATCAGCACGATGCGCCCACTCATTTTTCGTTTAATTTTATTTTTCATCTAGTCGAGCTCAATCACCGACAGCAGCGCAGCTCTTGAGCCACCATCTCTTTTTAACCTCTCTCAGAAAAAAATTCTTTCCCATATTCTCCCATTACCTACCTGTCCTTCGATCTTCACGCCTTTTGCCCATCTGATCTAATGCTACTTACAGAGCATCTTGAGATTGCTGAACCCTGAAAACAATACTTCGCTTCTAAGCTCGTATTGCAGGGCAGGACTCCTGAGATGTCCTTTGCAGAAACCAATTCAGACCTTCTTCCTTTATTCCTCACTGCGTCACTACCTATCGCAAACCTTTTGCTTAAGTCAATTTTCTTTTATATTTTATTTTACTTTTATTATCTCTACTTCTCCTCCTTCCTGTACTACATCCCTGAAACTATGTTGTAAATACTTAAGGCACCTTAAGTAACAAAAAACTGTAACTAGTATACCAACTTTCCCAAATATTTATTTTCGCTATTGTGTGTGTTTACTTTAAATTTATCCTTTTCTCCTATGTACTCCTCTTATATATTTTTTGTAGTTTTATAATATTATATCAGTGTGTCACCACTACTCCACTTTATCTTTATTTTTATTCTAGTAACTAATTTGTGCCCCAAATTATTTGCCATTTAATAGATTTGCTAGCTTTTCTCTCATTTATTTGTAAATAGACTTACAGGTTTACTAGTTTTGTGGTGTTGGACTTTGTTTTTTAACTTACAGATGTAGATAAAACTTTTCACTATTAATCGATAATATCATTTTGTTTATTAATCAACATTAATGCCTTAAACTACCAATCAACCCTTTATATATTATTACCTTCAATATTTTTATTTTATTTTTTTTTCATCACATGTTTAGACTTAGCATTTTACAACTTCAACTATTTTAGGCACCATTTAAAAAAAAAAAACCTACACCTAACAATATTTATAATATTTCTTAAACAGATAAAACATTTATCATTTTATTTTTTTAATAGATTTTCAAAATGTTATTTTTGACGCTTCCCTTACAACCTCTTAACTCTATCCCATGAACCTTTCTTCCCA
>CP092878.1:42727658-42771244 GCA_030710605.1 Cordylochernes scorpioides
AACGGGGTAGATGTATCTCTTTCGGTAGATATGTAAATAAAAAATCCAATATAAATATATACAATACTTGTATAAAATGATGAAATACCAAATACAATTAATCAATAATGAGGTTAGAGAATCTTCAAATAATATTTAAAATAGTCAATAAATCCGTTTAAAAGGGTATATTTAATAGAAATTATTGTTACACACCTTCGCCAATATATAATATATATTAGATATAAGTTTTAAAATGTATATCCAATGGAACCTTAGATGACAACAACATTTTTCTTACAGAAGAACAAAGAAATATCAATTTTCCATCGTAAGATAAAATATTTTCGACATTTTAAACAAAACACTCGCGTCACAAAAGTCAAAAAAGTGGAAAAATAAATATCCTGTCTTTTGATATATAACCTATGATAAATGGTATAACATTCCTTATTCTTACAATTAATTATAAACGAGACATGTTTCAATTTATCAACAGCCCCTGTTACAAATGTGTATACCTCCCCCGGTATAGACGAGACACACTTCCGTATTTTATTGATGGCCATATAAGCGTTCATCATTAAACTAAGTTTCCCCTCAAGCCGAATTTTTATCTTTGAGAAGGCTTGGTGTTTGAACTAGCCAGAACCTTCATGATAAATGGTAGCTGCTGATCTTACTTTGAATCATATTACTCTTTCTTATTTGAGAAAGCTTTAATTTGATCGTCTGGGTGGGGTTGGAATGAAATTTATTCTTTGAATAAAAACTAAGTAGTATATAAAAAGATACTTCTCAAGTATAGATAATGCATGATAATACATGGCAAGGTATAGATACAGGTATAGATAATACATGGCAAGAATGTAGTTAATTTCACGTCTTGTTTTTACTGCTAGGGCTGAAAATGAGGAATTATTATTTCGAAAGTTAGGTATATATATTACTAGCGGATGTAACCGGCTTCGCCCAGGTTTTTCTCGAGGGAATGTTTGTAGTCTAGTAATAAGAAAATATACTACACCTAAAAACTATCAGAGAAAAGAGAAACCACGGAAGGTGAACAGAAAAATGCTTACAATGGATGTTATGTTTACGATATCAAGTTAAATAAAACAAAGATAAAATTTGCATATGTTGGTCACTATAAATTTGTATATTTGTTAGGCGAAATTAGAAACATGATAAAACAATTGGGTATTTAAAAACAAATGTAGAAATAAAAGTTGAAGTATAATAAACAATGTTAAAGATTAGTTTTAATTATTAATCAAGATTGTGTGTGAAATGGTGTTATCTTAAAATTGCTTGTTTTGAATATTTTTTAGATTGAGATTATTAGCTAGTATGTAAAAAAATTAACTCTGTTGAAATTTAATTTTGTATTTATATATAAATAAAATTAACTCTGTTGATTTTTTTGTATTTAATCGATAACAGCGAAGTTACGCATGTTAATGTTAGGAAAAATATTTTGATGTTAAGCAAAACCTGCTCCATCTCGTTTTACATAAATGTTGAAAATTTGGTTGAAATTGATGCATTGTAACGAAAGTTTTTAGTGGTGTCCACTTATGAAATTTCCATTTTATTATATATTATATAATCTAAAATGCAAATATTTTATTTTTAAAAAAACATTTTTTGACTACAGATTTAGAAAATACCACTTTGAAAATTGTTGTAAATATGTATAGTTAAGCTACCTGTTTTTTTATATTCGCGATCATAGAATTATACTGTATCTATATTACTGTGATAAATAATTTTATGTGTAATTTACTTCAATTAATTCAAAATAAAAACTATTTGATAGGTAACTAATTTATTTTCTTTTTTCACGACTGCACCTTCAATTCTATCTTTTTCAACAACAAAACAAAATAATTCATAACATATATATATACTTGCAAAAATAAGAAAAAATAATGTAGGGGGTGTGTCGTCTGTTTTTTTTATTATTTTTATTTAAGGAGACAAAGGCAATTTTTTCATACTTCGTTATCTTGTGTGTCTTCAATAAACGTCACTGTAATTCAAATAGCTTTTAGAGTTATACTCTGAATCCCGATATACATGTTTGAAAGTGCAAATTATTAAAGTTTTATCTATGAGTCTATAATATATATTCAAAAATTATCAACATGGATTCAGTTTTAAAGAAATTTTATTTTTCCGATATTTCGAGGAGCAGCTCATCTCTCTTTATCGAGGTTTAATGTTATTCAAATTAATTTATGTGAACAGGTGCAGTACTCTAGTTCTACAAGACCATATCTGTGTTGGTGAATATCAAGATATAGTTAAGAAAAAAGATACACAAACTATATTTATTATAATAATATCCCAAAAATCTATTGATAAATTTTATACTAAAAAGTTTTCATTAATGATGAAATAATTTATCTTATATTTTTAACAATAATTCGTAATATTATCATATAGACGTCATAGAAGACGTCTAGCGGCTCACCTGGGGCACGCGACCTGCTGCGTGCTTCACGGCAAAATACCCCGTAAAAGATGGAAGATTGTTCCATCGAAATATTGGATTAATAAATAATCTTATATCAATCCAGAATAATCCTTATTTTTAAAATATACATATATTATGGATTGCTCTATATTCATAATATTATCATCGTTTAATTCATAATCAACACTAATTTTATTCATTTATTCTTATGTATCCATATAATCACAGTATATATGTGAACCTCATTGTATATAGGTATAAAGCAACACTTAAAGCCTCCCCGCATAAGTTTCTTTTTTGTGTGAAAAATCAATATTAATTTCAAAGAGAAATATGTACTATTTCTAACCTTTTGGATGACGTATGAAAAGGTTGAATATATGAAGAGTAATGGTCTATATATGATTGGATGACGTATGAAAGGGTGAAAATATGAAGAGTAATGCCGAACGGAAAAATAAAAGTGTCCAGGGGCGGGAATAATGTATATAATGTATATAGGTATTTTTTACATAGAAACACCAATACTTATGGATCGCCTTTTGACTTAAAGCAAACCTGATGTAACTTTAAAATATCATTAATATGGTAATATACGGAAAAGAGGCCCTCAAAAAGATAGTAAAACAGGTCGTTAACATTGTCCAAGAAACCGAGACAGGATGGAACATATAGTCCATGTCAGTGCTTGATTGGACACGGACGCCAAAAAAGGTGCACACTCTTCGACGTCACCATTAGTCTTAAAACTTTGTTGTGTGTGTTTCTGAGCCCACAATAGGCATATTATTTAGAATAAAGTAACAGCAAAACTGTTGTTATGTTTCCCGATTCAATGGCGATCCCAGGACTTTCCCATAATCAACTCTAACCTTCCCGGGTGCTGCCCCTACACTGAGGTAAACATGCGTGTGATTTGTTTTCAGGCTAATGACGCTTCCATTCTGGCCCATGACTGCATGTTGGGTGAGAGTAGCCTACTGCGACGGTGTCGGCTCCATATTTAACAACATAAAATATATGTAAATTTTATTAAATTTATTTCCAAATTTAGGGTGGCAGCTGGTCTCTATTTATTAAGGTTTATTGTGATTCAAACTAGTTCATATATATTATATAGTTTGTATATATATATCTTAATAATCAGCCATGGTCTTGTATAGCTAGAGTAGCTCACCTGTTTACATTATTTAGTTTGAATCATATTAATTCTCGATAAAGAGATAAGCTGCCATTCCAAATATTGGATAAATATATTATAAATAATAATATGAATTTCTACATCTTCAAAATAATATATTGGTATAATAATATTCGCAAACTATTTGTTTTGTAAAGGGTTTCTTACCTAAAGGCATTTGTTATGAAGAAGGTAATAACGAATTAAACATATTTTTTCTAATTGGGATTAGTCAACTCTTGATCAAATGCAAAATTATTCATTTTTAATTAAAACTAGCCGAATGACCCGGGAAACGCCCGGGTTTTACCCGATTAAATGTTTTTATTCAAATACTATTCGTTACAATTATAAATTGGCACCGTGGATGTCACTTTTGTGAAACGTCCCGCTCCAAACTTTGTGTGTTTTTAAAATATAAAAATAAAAATGTAAATTTTCACAACGATATTTGAAAATTATATTATTTAGATTTTCAAATACTATTCGTTACAATTATAAATTGGCGCCGTGGATGTCACTCTTGTGAAACGTCCCGCTCCAAACTTTGTGTCTGAGAAGCGATATTTTTATAGAAATATGATCTGACTTTTGTTTTCTGCTCGAATGAATGTTTTTCTGTTAGAATTTTGTTCCTGCGTACAAAATAATGAACTGGTTTCACCCGTGGTCTCTGCTTTTTGGAATTTTTCCCGATATAATTTTGTATATGATAATCAAACATGATACAGCAATATTGTCATCATTATTTTCTGACTAAAAAACAACTATTTTTGCCCAGAACCTGTCAATTTTATATTTTATTGGCTAAAAATCCGATAAATATATTTTCCAGATTTTTCTCTATGTCCTGTCAAAACACGTTTTACATGTACATTAAGTAAGCTGATATTACCTCCCATCTTCACCGCTAGAGGCGCTGCTTGCGAGCGAAAAGGCAAATTTGCAACGCAATTTGCAAATAACTCGAAGAATATTCGGGATAGAGACCTGAAAATTTCACTATAAGTTTTTCCAGATTCTACTCTATGTACTGTTAAAATTTCAGTCAGATTAGGTACGTATTGTGGACGTGTATAGCCGACATAGATACCAACATACATACATACATAAATACACTGACTTTTATATATATAGGGATTTGCAAAATAAACCTGCATTATTGTCAAATATGCAAAATTTATATCTTTTACTTACATCCGGAGTTTAAACCTAACTCAATTTAACCTGAATTCATTTTATTTTTCGAATGATGACGTCTTAAAATTTGAAAATTGTTGTTTTCGTGTCTAATGAAGAGCCTCAGATGTCTCCATGCATCTCTATCACAGCAATTTTTTAAGCAATGTAAAAGCAGTGAAGAATCTTTATTATAAATCAAGAGTTTAAAGAAAATCAATGAAACCGTTGATTCCCTATTGATTAAATCATAATTTAAAAGTAGAGAATTTTCTATATAATTTAAAATATTTATTTTATCTTATATATGTTATATTAAATTATTATTCTATTCAAAATTATATTTCATAGATCCAAATACTCTGTTAAATCGACCGCCAGAGGTCACTCTTCCCCTATAAAAACTCGTGGTTGTTTTTTCCCGATGGCCGGCTCAAAACCTTTGTACATTATGTAAATAATCTTTTGTTTTTCCTATTCCACTCGCCTTAAGCCAGGCATTACTTTTATCAAATTATGTTTTTTGTATATATTCCATGGGTTTAATTAAAACAATATCTGATCAAGAATATTTTTATTATTATTCTTTCAAGATTTTAACCATGACTGCATTACCAATACCATTTAGTACTAAAAAGAACCAGAAAATAATTCCATAGCATAATCCTCAATATATTTCCAAAATACAACAGAAATCTAATTTATCTTTATTTATAACATATAATATCATATTTTATATATTCTATGTTTATATCGATTAAAACACAAACAAAGAAAATATTTTCTTACATAATTGAAATTCCTGTTTATTTCCTTTCTTTGAATTTCTTTCCTAAATAAAGTCGAAGGTGATATAGAAAGAGAATTAACATATTTCTCTAAGAAAATAAATTGTGCAGGAGTATATTTCCTTTCCTCTCAATATAGCATTAATAGTTAATCCGATTTCTCAAAGAATATACGTAAACAAGGAACTAATATATCTGATCTTTTGATTTTTAAATATTAATTCTCCTATTTGTTTGGATTTCATTTTAGAAATATATTTAGATATTCTCTATTGAAAATACATTATGCTAGATTTGAATTTATATTTTGACAATCTAATTTGATATTTTCTTTAGCTGTTATTTCTAATGTATTGAAATACTTTCACTATTCATAGTCTTTTGTTATCAATATATATAGGATTAGAAATTTTAAGACAACATTATTACAATTTAATGATAACATTTACATTTTAATAACAACTTTTAGATTATTCATATACATATTTATTATATAGTTTGTATAACTACATCTTAAAAGTTCAGTCATGATCTTGTACAGCTAAAGTAGCTCACCTGTTCACATAAATTAGTTTGAATTACAATAGAACTCGATAAAGAGACAATCTGATATTCCAAATATTGTTAAATTAAATGTTCATAACAATCAAAATTATGCTGATACTCTATAAATAATAATGTATTGGTCGCGATATTTGCAAAATAGTTGTTTTTTAGAAGGTTTCTTACTCTTTACACTTGGTGAAAAATTGTACAAAAGTGAAATTTTACTGAGGAATCAAGTGAATAAATTAAGAAAAAAATCATTTATTGATCGTGAAAATAAAATAGTTGGGGAAGGATCATATTCATGTACAAAAGGAAGCACATATCCCTTTAATTATGTATCAGAACCATGCATTATGTTTTCCATCCACTATAAGAACCTTACTAGTAATCATAAAGAATGAGACACAACACTATAGGTACAGACTACACCACACTGAAGAAAAGTCGAAAGTTAAACGTTTACTAGGGTTTTTTTTTTGTTCCACTATATGACCCTTTGACCTGAAGGATCATATAAGTGGCCAGGATATGTCTTTTTTGTTTTAAGTATAATTGTATATTATGATGCAAATATTAGCGCGTCATCTGTTATAACAATTCGAAACTATTATAGACTCGTATGATTCTTTTTAATTGTATATAGATGGAATTTTGCAAGGACAACATTGGTCTAAAAATAGAAAGGATATTTTTCTGTTAAAATTAACGATTATATTTTACAGTATAATGATTTGATTTTGATGGTAATGGTGTCCTTTCTTTTTATATATAATTGTATACCAAATCTCTAAATAGCAATAAAGTTTTCAATTATTATTTTAGAGTTATTCAATTTGTCACATCACACGGAAAATTCCAGAAATACTTACATAAAGAGGTCTATCAGAAACACCAAATTATTCCTTGGGAGATCGTGAACAAACTGCTCTTCACCTTATCTACGACTGTCCAACTTTACAGAAGTGACATCGTTTGTTCCCTGATTTATATTATCTAACTCTTTCACATCAGTCATTTTGTCTATATACATTTTATGAATTCTGTAGAATAATGCATATGAATTTATAAATATTTAATTCTAAGTTCTGATTAATTGCTTATTTGTTCACTCTGTAATAGACGCAAATATATTGATATCACGCCTGATTGATTAATAAAATATTATAACAAGAACATCAAGCATCCAGGTAAAAGTTTATTTTTAAAATATTTTTTATTTAAAAATTTCTCAAGCTTTCGGGGAAGAAAGCCCTTCTACGGGATAAATTATCTTTCATCATTAGAACGCCAATAAAATAAGATTTAAAATAAAAATAAAGTACTATTGTTGTTTTAAACAAAATTTATTTAAAAAAGAAACTTTTATCTTGATGCTTAATGTTCTTGTTTTAATATTGATTCAAGGGATTATTTTTTATAGTATTAATAAATTAATTTAAAAATCGTTATGTGATCTGCACACTTAATTTCAATTTATTTGATAAAGAGAACTTTCGTGAATATTATAATTCGTAAATATATAAAAAATAAATGAATTGCTGGGGTTATACTGATACAATTTGAGAGTGCAAAAACCTTTACTAGAATGTTCTACTGAAGAATTGTAAGAAATCTACCTCTATATCCCTAGAGACCATTCTTTATTAAGATGCAGAAGTAAATGGTTTGAAGCCCTTCAATAATTCAGTCACCTTTATTAGGACTTTCTCACCCCCGATGAATTATGTATCTCAGACCTTCACTTTTAATGGATTTTTAAGTTCTTTCCTTCCGAGCTTCTATTTAAAATCTATTTGTATACATTTTTCATATGGAACATTTATCATGCCAACAATTTTTAGTTATATGTTCCTTCCTGTATTTATTCCAAACGTGGAGCGAAGCTATAAATATACCGAAGTATCTCTAGATATTGTAAATACTGATATTCTACATGTACAATCTAAGTATATGTTTATAAATTTATCATTTATAAATATATATTTCTGTATATTGATATATTTTGAACTGAGAATTTTTGATTATATGCACATATATTTCAGCCCGATAATTTTTTTCCTATATTTCAGTACGCCTTTAGAATAGGTTATATATATATATATATTTATATTGAAGTAGTGTTATATCTGTAATTTATCGAAGAAATTTGATATAAGAAAATATAGTTAAAATGAAGGTAAATAAGAATTATATTTTAAATATCAAAAAGGTTTTGTATTTTATGTAACAAAATAAGGCTATAACAAGTTCACGCTGTAGCTTCGGCAATTACGCGTCATATGAGCGGAACATAGGGGAAAAGGAAGAATTGAATATATTAAGATAAGAAGAAGAGAAAATACAGAACAATTTACTTTTTATCTTATTTAGAAAGAATAAATATCCATTTTTTCTGTGTTTTTTTGAGAATTTTATGAATTATTTTGTTGTGTTGTTAATATATAATTTTTGTGTGTTAAATTTCTATTGCAAATTAGTATCAATCGGAGTCTTTTACGTGGTGTAAGACACCAATGAAGATTCTGTTTATTAATATATAGAAATTTTGCCGGGAGGTAATTGATTTGTAAAAGCATAGGGCACCTCTCCCGTCAAAATAAACGTCAAAACGCCACATAGAATTAAAAAAAAAACGTATATTCTGACCGCCCACATGAGCATTATATATGAATATTTCATATTTATTTATATTCATATATATGGATGTAAATTTTCCAGAAAGTAAATTGGTATATATATATATGTATATATAAAATAATATATATTGAATATTTATATATAATACTCATTTGAGCCGTCATAATATACGTTATTTTTCTGATTTTATTCTATGGCGTCTAGTTTTGACGTTTATTTTGACGGGAAAGGCCCCCTATGCTTTTATAAATCTATCTCCCCCCGGCAAAATCTCCATGAATATATATATATATCTATAGAGACAAAGGTCGCCTCTCCCGTCAAAATAAACGTCAAAACTAGACGCCATCTATTGACCGTCGCCGCAACTAGCGGCCTCGGGTCGGTGACAAAGCCACAACACCAGCTTTGGCAAACTGAAAAAAGCGTCCACCTAGAGACCATGGTTTCGGGCTAATGGCCCTCGTCAGTCTAGGGCGAACTTTATTCCATGAGATCCACACGGATCTAATGAAATCTTGACAATCCGCCAAAGATATGTTTAGCTGGCAAAGTGGCTGGGCCAATTCTATGGCTAGAATATTGATAGAAATTTTGCCGGAAGGATATTGATCCAAAGAGACAAAGGTCGCCTCTCCCGTAAAAATAGACGTCAAAACTAGACGCCATCTAATGACCGTCGCTGGTGTTGTGGCTTTGTCACCGACCCGAGGCCGCTAGTTGCGGCGACGGTCAATAGATGGCATCTAGTTTTGACGTCTATTTTGACGGGAGAGGCGACCTTTGTCTCTTTAGATCAATATCCTCCCGGCAAAATGTCCATATGTATATATATATTCAGAATCTACATTAGGGTCTTACATCACGTAAAGGTGAAGCGCCAGAGTACTTTCATCCAGAGTTGGACTTTCGATGAGGGGTCTGGCCATGCTCAATTTAAGCCAAAATGGAATTAGTAGATTACAGCTTTCGAAGCAGGGGTTACACGGCTCGGACCTCTAGTGTCTGTTGGTCAGCGACTCGTCGTTAGACCCACAGGCGGTACAGGTGGCACGCCTTGGGGCAGCATGGTCCGGATGGTGTAAGGAGTGGAGATCCAGTCGTCCTGCGACAGCTGCGTCGAGCCTTGAGAAGCAGTTGCGACGCAAGTCGGCTCAGGAGATTTAACGAGGTGTGAGGGTCCCCTGTTTAGCCAGCACTCCAGCAGGATGCACCTGGAGCCGTGTCTAGTCCAGTGGCCGGGGCGCCCTCTGACTGATGAGGCATCTCCAATTTACAAATTATGATGTTCTCCGCCTCGTTATTCGTAAAATAGCTGTATTATAGCAACAGACTGTTGTTCTGAATAAGACGCAGGAAGAAACTTCTTTTCAGACTGTCGATGGTGCCGAGTTCAGGCCTAGAGAGATGACAGCCAGCGATGTGTCATGTCTCGCTGCCAAGTCGACTTTTTCGAACATCGTACAACGTTCTAGGAGGATGACCGTCCTGGAATGGCATAGGTCTGGAACTCGGACACGATGTCCGAAAGATGACGGCACAGACGACCCATGAGCACGCCGCTGAAGATCCTGTAGTCGGTCGTTGAAAGACTGACTGAACGAAAAGCCTTTAGACCCGGACCACCGGCAGCAGGATGACCCTTGCGGTTCCTTGAAGTTGGAGGAAAATGCCCCGCGATGATTAGAAGTCTCGAATATTTGTCAAACGCTTCGACAAAGAAATTCTCGAAAGCTTTGACAAACTTCCAGGGTAATCAGTCCTATCCCGAGACACGGCCGTTTGACAGGCGGTGCATGGCTGCCACTATCTGGTTGCGGGAGATTTCGGCGAGAAAGAGCTAGTCCCACTCATCAAACTCCAAGGGAGTAATTTCAGCGAGGATGTCGGCGATGGCCACAGCTGAGTTTGGAGCCTGGGCGAAGCAACTCCTAGTTGTCCCCCGGAGATGGCGTTGCCGTCGTCGTCGGTGAAGGTGGAGGGAGAGCGATGTCTGGCTCGAAGGGAACGCCCGATGTCCGTCAAGGAAGGATAGTCGGAGCGGGCAGTATCGTCCTCCAGTCTCCGCCTCAGGTAGTGGCTAACTCTCTCGATGTATCAATCGCGACTCAGCGACAGTGCGAGGGATTGTATCTCCGCGACCAAATCTGCCTTGATTCTGGTCCATTGTTCCCATAACATCAAGGTTGAAAGATAGAAAGAGATAGAAATCCATAATTACATCTTCAGATAATAAGAATCATACATTAGCAAATTAATTCTTTTTTAAATCAAATATCTTCCCATTTATTAAATATTTCAATAAACCATCTTGTTCTTCATATTTTCTATAATCCCGTAGAAGAGAAACTTTGCCTGAAAGATCACTTATTATCCACAAAACCTCTTATGGCTATTTTTTAAATAAAAATTATGTGTGTGTTTGAATTTTATTAATATATAATAAATATAATTATAGAGTTATTCCATATATATATATAATTTAAATAAAAAGGCATATATTGGATCAAAAAATAATTAATTTTACGAATATATCAGTTGGCTCAATGCCAACCTTTTTCAAGGTATTATAACATATTAATGTGTGTCAACAACAAACTCAACGCCATATAACGTCAATAGAATTGAGTTAATTTTTGTTTTTTTGTGGCGCTGAATTTCTTGTTGACACACATTAATATGTAATTTACCTTGAGAAAGGTTGGCATTCAGCCAACTGAAATATTGGTAAAATAAATTATTTTAATCAAATATATGCCTTTTTAATTAAATAATATTTTATGAATTGCTATATTTTCAAAATGATATATATATTGTGTTATATATAATTTCTTATAAAATGTGTTAAATGTTGTTAACAATTATAAAATGGTATCTTAAAAGTTCAAAACATCTATATATAGGTATATATTCTATATACAATTTTTAAAAACACTTAAACCACTAATATTTAATGTAAAATTATTTTGCAGACGAGAATCATAGATATGAATAAAAATGGCGACGGGCGGGAAGAATTCTACGGTGCCAAATATTCTCGCATCTAGAAAATGTCTAACATTCTGGGAAGAGAATCGCCATTGACAAATTGCTCGATGCCATTAAGGCTGTCTTCTGGAAGGTTTTAATGGTTTTTATCTCGAGGATTTTCACCATATTTTGCTATCTCTTAGACGTGGATTAAATCTTTCAAACTATCTCACTTCTCTTTTTTTTTACAATCTATTCTAAAATAATAGTTAAGTGTTTTTACATAGAATATAAAGGAAAATATATTTTATTTCGTGAAATAATGCAACTGAACAAGTTTTATAAATTGAATATTTAATTCAGGATATATAGAAGGATATACCTCTTCATATATATTTCTATATATTCAATATACTATTTTTATATGACAATTCTTATAGATATTTTAACTATTTTTGAAGCGTATGATTCTTTTAAAAATAAATCAATAGTTTGAATTTCCTATAACATAAGGCTCGGTAATGCATTGTATTTTTTTATAATTATTACAGAAGCACGAAGTCAATCGACTATTGTGCTATATTAGAATTATTTGCATATATATATCTTTAATTATTTACACGATGAATTAGTAGTGATTTATAAATCTGTGTACAAATTGCTCTGAACTTGCAAAGGTGTTCATAAGATTGAGTATATACAGAAAGATGATTTGGCATTATGTCAAATTGAACAAGCACAATTGCATACATATGACAATTCTTCAAATACCATATTGATTATTTGAATATGGCATCGAATTTTTTTAGCTTTATTTTTTGGTTTTAGTATACCAATGAACCAATTTATATATAATTTAAAGGATTTAATGTGACAAAAATCGACAATACGCAGCAATATAAATATTAAAGTTATTACACAAATTATTAAACGATTAATTCACAATTTTCTTCTGAAATGTTTCAATTATAGAAATAATCTTATGACCTAAAGGTTGTACATGATGAGAGTGAATTTCATTTATCCATTATTTATCCATATAAATGTGATTTTGTACTGCAATAAAGTGAATAAATTAAGAAAGAAAATAAATGCATCTCTTTATCGTGTGATTGATTCAAAAATTGGTATTTTGGCAAATTCTGGAATAATTAAATAAATCAACCAATAGTTTATATTTATTCAGATAGATGGCGAAATCCATCAGAAAATTTCAGTTACACGATAAGGAGATGTCTTTTTTCTTTCTTAATATGGTATTATATCGTTGAAAAGTGGAACTTTTACAGCATAGTCAAGCGCCTCCATTTGCCGCTAACATGGACGGTCAATATTTAGCCAATCCATCAAATGGACGTCACTCAACTCATCAATTCCTTCCCTGTAATCTGTAACAAACTGGGGACATGTGTGGACACAGGATTATGTCGCTAAACGTCACGACCAGAGAGATTCAGAAATATGACGTCAATTTTTACCTAAGTGTTATAACTGTGGATTAGGTGATGTTGTACAACCACTGTTGACATTTTAGCTTGAAGGTTGGATAACAAGGATTATGGAAAGTTTGGCAAACATTCATTTACGCATTTTTTATTAATAATATTTATCATGGATATAAATATACATTTAAAAAGGTTGTAAATGATGATAGTGTTTCAATAAATATAAATTGAATCTTGATTTAAGTTTATTTCATGCTAATATTATAACCAATCTATTTTATTGCTAAATCAAAAAGAGCCAACCAAGGCACCTCAGTTAACCAGTATTGTGATAAGGGTTCATGGACCTATCTGAACTGCTCTATGGACAAGACACCATCATCAAAAAGAGCCAACTCAGAATTAATAATTCAATTGCATTTATATATTCTAACTTTTATTAATGAAGTAATTATCGTCTTGTTATTTCCTAAAGATGGATAGTCACCAGAGAACGGATTAAATATGGAAAAATCACTTTTATGTTTGCGAATGATAAAAGGAAAGGGAATTGGTTATGTTGTATCTTGAATTTAGATATTAATTTCTCTGCAGCCCTATAATCACATGTCCATAGTTCTTTAAAAACACTAATATACTGTATTCAATATCAAATGCAGGGTATATAACAATATAATTATGAAGGTGTCTGAAGATTATAATAGTTAAACCGATGGGAAAGTTCACAACTAATGAGAAATGCCTTTCTTTTTTCAATTTATATGTATTGCAGTATGAAGACAGTTGGAAGAGATTTAGTATATATATTGTTTTTTTTTAAATATCTCTTAAAATATATTCCTAATTTTCAGCGCGTTATAGATTGTATGCAAAGTTATATTTTCAATTAAAGTATCTTTAATTAGAAGAACCCTGTATTTTGTATATTAAAATGCATAAACCCAGCCATTTGAACAATAAAATGCAAACGAAATATACGTTTATGAAACTAAAATCATCATTCGAAAAACATTCGATTCAAATTGAAAAAGAAAAAGAGTTAGCCTGCCAATACCCACTTCAAACCATTGAAAGAAGATTAAAATAACAGAAGATATATTTAGAGGAAAACCTTCTCGTGTGTAATTATAATATTTTAAAGGAAATAAACCAAAATATTTCAAAACTTTGTGTTAAAATAAATTCAAAATTAAATTTGATTTTCTAGCAATGAAATTAACAAGCGGATAATTGGCTTCATTAGGGAAATTTCCATACATAAACGATGAAGTTTTCTAATTAAATTAAGTAGGAAACGAACCTCTTCTAAGCCTAATCAATAATTTAAAATTCCCGCATGGAAGCAGCTTCTATTAAGTAATAATTGCATTTATTCTCCCAGCTACAAGAGAGATACTCGGGATAAAAGATAAACTCGGGGCTAACTAAATACCTCTTTGAGATAGTTACAGTCAATTAATTATAATTAAGATAGTTTAGGAGAGATATCATAGGCCTCATATCGAATGGATTGTCTTCCTTATTCAACTACTAAAATTAAATATTGCCACGTGGAAAATTAGGGAAGACAAAAATCAAGATGAGACAACAATTTATTTCAGGCAAGAACAAACTATCATTGATAAACAAAAGATAAGCAAAAAAGGGAAGTGTACAGAGTATAGCAAATTTACCCCTGTGATGCTGTTTGTTTATTTTTGAAATCTATTTTAGTCATATAAAGGTTTCGTAAATTAACTTTAGAGAAAAGGCACTTCTACTTTAGAGCTAATATCTCAATAATATATTTAAGTATGTTCATTCTTTGAGGTGAACTTTTTATTTACATTGTAATCAGAATTGCCAATTTCACAAACCAAATATTAATACAATAATACAAGTATATTAGCGATATTGAGCCTTCCGGGATTTAGCTTAATATTATATTGTTTCTATTCACAGATATATTGGTTATTTAGAATATAATTCTATGTGTTATATATATATTTGGTAACCGAGGGTCAAACCAGTAGTAATCGAGAGGGACAGTCAAGGCGTGGAGAGTTTCCAGTACCTCTCTGCACCTTGGAGGACCTTTAACAGTTCTCACAGAGTATAGGCAGTCGTGGTCGAGGCAGAGTGGAAAGCTTGGGAATGTCTACACACAAAAAAACGAAGAGACACAGTTGTAGTAGGAAAGTTCCGTGAACAGATAGGAGTCGAGCTAAAAGCAAGATGGATGGAGATAAGAGTTCTTACTGTTTTACATGGTCGATGATGTGGACCTGGCTACAAACGACAAGGGCTCACGCCGATGGTGAAAAAGTGACTGTCTAAGTTCGGCTAAAACCGAGGTTTTATATCTTTGCCGAGGGGGGAGACATGTGAGAATTTGGACTTTGAACGTCTGCGGCATTCTGCACCCTTTGACCTCGATGGCAACGGGCTTGCCGAATTCCTTTTTAGGGTTGATTTCTATCACGACCTCTTGCTTAGCTCAGCTCTTAATCTATTACATAGTTTTATTTATTCATCCTCAGTTTGTACAAAGTACATTACATATGGTGATGCAATGACACATGTCAATCATGCGTATAATTATTTATAGATGTGTTTCTATATACAACATGACAATTTTGTTATAAGTAGTATACAATATAGGGTTGTTGGTTTAAATTACCATATATATAACATCTTAGTTAAGAGTGTGGACATCAATTATGAAAGGTGGCTATCTCGGTCAGCATTGGGCAGCGGGGTTTCTATTTTAGGAAGGGATACAGTATAGTGAAAACCATTGTCGCATGGTATCGGAGTGCGAAAGATGTACCCTCAAGACGTCCTGTCTATCACTGGTTGAAATTTTCAAGATTGGCGTAAAAATCACGGCCAAATATGTCTACGTGGGTTTCCCAGAAATATCTCACACGGCAGCCAATATTACAGTATTCTATTCCGCAGAAAAATATACAATTGTTCGGTTGATACCAATACCATAGTTCTTCAAATTAAAGATATTTCGACCAATAAATATTTTTATTATTTCGACGTTTCGACAAAATTCGTTTGTCCTCGTCAGGAGCGAACAAAAATCAAAACATTTTGCAAAGCGTTAAAAATTATTTTAAAGCTTCAAAAGCGTTCTCACCCGACATTTCAAATATTTAACAGCATTTAAAGCACGAATCTAAAACAAATATTTGAATCAAAAAATACTTTTCTAACTCGTGCTTTAGTAATAGTACAAAATTTGAAATATCGCTTTAGCTCTTGCAGCTTTAGAATAATTTTTTTAACGCTTTGCCAAATGTTTTATTTTTTGTTCGCTCCTGACGAAAAAAAAAAATTGTCGAAACGTCGAGATAAAAGAAAGATGTATTAGCTGAAGTATCCTTTAAGAACTATGATGCCGGCCAGGCAGCCTTCCTCTTTACTATATCTAATGTCATAATTATTTCAAATTCCTTTCTACATATAGCCTAGCTTGGCGAGCTTATTCCATATTATCATCTTTTATTATACAAAACAAAACAGATTAAAAGGGAGGAAACGGGTAATATAATAATGTCAAAACATCTAATGTTCATATAGATTATTTTGAGCCATCTGTCGTAAAAGAGTAACAATAAAATGATAATAGGTTTTGGTTACAAAATTCAAATTCAAATTATAACTAATATCGCGTAAGTTATCTACAATGTTTATATGCATACAAAAAATGATATTTCAATTAAATATAGAACATTTATTAATATCAAATGTATATTTTATTATTAAAATCTATTCCAAACAATTGATACGAATTCAATTTAATATTTCTAATTTTCTATAAGAGTCATCTACAATAAAAACATCAAAGACGAAAATCTTAATTTGACGTTTTAAATTCCTAAACCCAATATTTAGATTGAGAAATAAAGGTATACTCTCGATTAATAACCGGTTGGAAGGAAGAGTTTGCCCATAAAATTAATTAAAACTTTAATAAAATTTGATAAAGAAGAAGCTAAGGGTCTAGGAGCAAGGATTTTTCAAGCGCAGAAGATAGGGGGTAAGTAATCTTTTGCTAATTATCCAATTTTACGAGAGTTGGGAGGCGCAATTATATCGAAGGTTTAGGTTAAACCAACATAGAGCTTAATCCCTCTCTAATTATGAAATTATTTTGTTTTTTTTTCTTTTTCTATTTTGAGTTGATAACAAGGAATACCTATTTGTTGTGAAATTCTTTAGAATATATTTAAATATATATATAATTATCATTACTATTATTTACTATATCATAAATTCTATATATTTATCGTATAATTATGTGTATTTATAAACCAAATCAAACATAAATAATTATGTGTGTTAAAATTTCATAAGAGCTTTGTACATTATTTAAAACTAATCAAACCTTTATCGATATACGAATCTACTCATTAAAGTTTCATCCTATAATTGTTATCATTATTATTGTTAGTATCATTATATGTATTAGCAAAATTTGAAGTTTAAAATGGGCGCGTTTAATAAAGAAAATAATTGGTATATAGATGAATTAATACAAAGCAATAACGAGCTATCTATACACAGCGAATGAAGATATTAAGAAAAATCCGCGTATTGATATCTTCATTAGTTATATATAAATAGAGCTTTGTTGTTTTGTATTAATTTAGCCTAACTTGTCCTTGTTGTTTGTGTAGGAACATTGCTCAATGCAAATATTTGAATGTAATTCTATTGTCCTAAAAGCTTATGTCTATAGTTTGCTTGAATACCATTTCTAAGATTCCACCCTTCAGTGTAACATATAAAAGTAGAATAATCCAATACAGTATTGTAGCTCTAAAGAAGCGGTCTAGTAGATTAAATTGGCTTAACTGCTGTGAAGGTTCACTGATGAGCCAAGCCCTCACAATATATTTTCATCGCAGTAAGGACAGTAGGTGTTTGATGTATTTGTGTAAGGAAAAAATTGCGTCTTAATATTTTCATTCGCTTTATATAGATCAATGCCTATAGTTTGGTATCTTCATTAGATATAGCTAAGGACATCAAAATTGAAATTTCTTTTGATATGTATATGTACATATATATAAAACAAATTATGCATTTCCTGAACACTAACATGAAGGCTTTTTTTAGAGGTCAGAACGCTATCTAGTGGAGCAGAAATCAATTAATGGTTAATTTAACCTGCTCCTTGATATTTTCCCAACCCATTTTTTTTATTTATCATACTCGTCAAAAGTATTTCAGATTTCTTATAACATATGGTGCGTGTTAATGGATCATTTATATATATAATAAAATATTTAAATGGTTTAATTCCTTAACTACTGTACCCCGAGGAATAGAATGGATATAAAAACACTAACGATTCTATTCTGCTTCTATTCTGTTCTATATCTATTCTGCTAAAGCATCCAATATAAGACTTACACGATTTCATAAAATATATCAATTTATATTTGAAAAGAACAATTTAAAAAATAGTTAAATGAAGGGTGGGTGAGGAAAAGCTTCTTTAAATATTCTTCTATTAATTCTCCTCATATAAATTTTCTTCATTTTACCATTTTATTAGATAAAAAATAAACTCTTGAACCTTATTGTTCCATCTTATATTTATGAAAGAGATTATATCACCATTGTATATATCCAGATAACACAAGAAGCTACAGGACAAGTAACAATTGTCCTGGTGTGGAACAAACACCTACCCACATAATCTCATGTCCAGTAATGGCCGCAGCCTTGCAGAAAATTGACATGGACCCAGGACAGCAGCTTTACACACCCAAGATAATGGACATTGCGACTTCTGTGATAGAAAGGCATGAAGATATATGAGGCTCTTCATTGGAAAAACAACAACAGAAATTTGACATGGACCCAGAGCAGCAGCTTTACACACCCAAGATAGAGATGTATGGAGATATCTAAGACTCTTCATTGGACAAAACAACAAGAGAAAATTGACAGGACCCAGAGCAGCAGCTTCACACACCCAAAATAGAGGACATTACGAATGCTGTGATAGAGATGTATGGAGATATCCAAGACTCTTCATTGGACACAACAACAACAGAAAATTGACATGGACCCAGAGCAGCAGCTTCACACACCCAAGATGGAGAACACTGCGACTGCTGTGATAGAGATTCATGGAGACATTTGAGGCTTTTCATTGGACACAACAACAACAAAGAGGGATTTACTCAAAAAGAGGATTTACTGATTAAACTATTTATAATTAGATTTGGTTTAAAATATTTCTATCAAGTTACAAAGGTCTACACATTATACCAGATCTGTTATAAGGTACAATCGGTAAATATTAATATCAGAAATATTCCTAATACACTAAGGTTTGATATCAGTGTTTATAACCCTTCAAAGAAATAATGCGATGCTATAGAAATTACCGAAAATCTATTGGAAAGTTCAACAATCATGAGTTTTTGGGCGGATAAAATTTAGACTTATATTTATATAAATATAGCTATATGACTATAATAGCACTACTTTCTCTTCAAATTCATTTTTAATTTTATTTTTAGGGGAGATCGTCGAGGCCGTATAGCAAGAAGGGAGGAGTGCCTTTGGTTCACTAGACTTGATCAGGTCCAGGCTGATTTGGGCGAAACGTTTTTTTCTCTTTCCTTGCGGCGGAGGAGACCAACTTGTATATTATCCATAATCCAAATAGGATTGTAATGATCAGTAAAACAATTAAAAATGGAAATGAAAAGTGTTCCCAAGTGTTGTAGGTCATATTTGTAAGATTGCTTTTTTTCGCTTTCTAACTGTACTTTTAACTTTATCGTATTCTTGTTGAGAACTTTGTGAAAAGGAATCAATTGTTGTAATCCAATGATTAGAAATATCTTTCAGATATTTTTATGGTGAATCATTCAAAGTCAAATACTTTTCTTGAAAAATATTTTGAAGTAATTTAAAACTTAAAAGTTGGCTTCATAAACTATTCTCTCGAACCACTTGTTTCGAGAATATAATAATTCCATATATTAATGTGTAAAATAGTATGATATAACATTGTACTGGGATAATGATAGAGGTATTAATAAATTGGCATCTCCTTATTGTGCCACTGAAATATGCTGATGGTTGCGCCATCTAACGGAATGAATATCAACATCCATCGATTTCTATTTATTCCAGAATCGGCTAAATATTCATTCGTGGTTAGATTTTCTTGAATTATCAAGAATAGGTATTAGGCCAATTCTGGAATAAGTAAAAATCAATGAATAGTTTATATTTATTCCGATAGATGGAGCAAGCCATGAGCAAATTTCAGTTGCACGATAATGAGATACCTTTTTTCTTAATCTATATTATAAATTAGCTGAATAATGAATTATTTTGCCAAATGATATAATACAAAGGTTTTTAGATGAATTTTTGTTTTTTTCCGTTCAAATGACTATCTGAAAGATAAATGAAATCGGGCAGAGATGGCGCGAGCATCGCGTGAACAAGCTGATATATTCCCCTAGAAGTTTGATGGTGTTTAACCTAAACTCCACAACAAACTTGACCGGCCATGATTACATTCAGGCAGACATTGCAACGGTATCGAAAGAAGACCCAATTTGCCCCCACTGCCAAGATGAAGACCAAACCGTAGATCACCTCCTCTTCACTTGCCCAACCTTCCAATACCAAAGATTCCAGACAGCCACTCTCCTAGGTATCACCAACATATGTCCAGCATCCCTAGAAAATCTCACAAGAAAGAAATCTGCCTGGCGACACCTCATTGATTGGATTTCCACTGGCATTGTATATAAATCCAAGAAGACTTAGGTCAGAAGGACATCCCGGGTAGTTGGCGACTTCTGTACGCTCCAGGAACCTGGGTTACTTAAATATAAATATATAATATATATATCATAATATTTATCATAATATCATAATCATTTACTAAATTTTGCAGTGATAGAAATAAAAAGGGTGTCTTTATTATAAAGTTAAAGTAAACGCAAAATTGCGCTACAATATTAAAAATAAAAAAACAAACTTTCGCAATGAGTTTCTTTTATTATGATATACGCGAGCTTTATATATAATAATAAAAGAAACTCATTGCGAAAGGTTGTATTTTTATTTTTAATGTCTTTATTATACTTTATTATTTTAAATTTTGCCTGTTTGAAAATTCGATAAAAACCTTTACCAGACACAACTATATATGTTACGATGTACTAGAGCGCCATCTGTTATCAAATTATAAAACTAATTTAGAGGCGTAAAATTCTTTTTAAAATAAAACAATTTCTACTGTCCTTACTGCGATGGAAAAATTAAAGGGAAAAATTAACTATATATACTGTTAAAATTTCAGCCAGGATATATTTATGGAAAAAATGAATATACATACGTTGGAATTTTATATATAGGGATGTATTTAAATAATTAACATTGTTTTTCATTCCAATAAGAATGAATCGCGCTAAAGAGTTTCCTTTCATACATATTATCATCCTGGTTTAAATAACTAAACTCTAAACTCTTCAAATATATTTATTTAATCTTCCGTCTAAAATATCATGGAATTGTCACTTCAGAATACTTATTATTTTAAAAATAGAGCTATCCATAAATAAATATTTAATTAAAAAGGCATGTATTGGATCAAAATATAATTTATTTTACTAATGTTTCAGTTGGCTGAACGCCAACCTTTATCAAAGTATTAATAATAATACCTTGATAAAGGTTGTCGTTCAGCCAACTGTAATATTGGTAGAATAAATGATATTTTGAACCAATAGATGACTTTTTAATTAAATAATTATGTTTATAAATAGCTGAGATGAGGATAATTTGCTCTTTCCACAAATAGATGGTACTATAAATTATATTCCTCTAACACATTCCTAATATAAATAGGTATGCAGCCAAACACAATTGGAAATAATTTTAATACTAATTGGTTTTAATGTATAATTCCAATATTCAGGATAGAGTAGAATGGTAGTATAGGGAAATTGGAAGGAGAAATATGAAGAAGACAAAAATACCAACGTAATCGATTGTTGGAGCAATTAATTGATTTAATAAAGAGCAGCCGACAGCTGAGGAAACAAACAGAAGCCGCTTATAATTTATTTGGCACAAAAACACAAACTTCAGATCAATCTTGTGTGTCAGGAAATTGTGCCGCAAACGTGACGCCGGGGAAGGAGCAAATAAATTTGGTGGATTTCTCTAGGAATATTACTTTCTTCGGAACCTATTAGTGAGAATAGAGGATTGAGTGCTTGCTACATGGAATGGAACATCTTATTGAAGAACGCTCAATACCATAAGTAATCCCCTGGACCCTCCTGGAGGTCGTCTTTTATCAGAGGTTGGATTATCTTAGCACATGTATCGCTTTGAACTTCATGAAACTTCCGTTAATCTCATTGTCAGATCATAAGAGCTGTCAAAAAATGCATTTACTGATAAGCCAGACCCTCCCATCAATTTATAATTTCAGTGAGGGCAATAAGAATTTATTATTTTGAACAGAATCATACGCTTCAAAAATAGTTTAAAAATTATAATAAAAGATGGCGTTTTAACACATTATGTTGATATTGTTCTATAAAAATACCTTTATTTGATATTTCCGGAAGAGCAATACTCGAGAGAGAAACATATTATATATTTATAATTATATACATTTCTACTGTCCTCAAATTATATGTCCATAGTTCATTTATAATACCCTTTCCGAAAGGTCAGCTTTAGTATCAGTATAAAAGTAAAATAGGTCAATGCACTATTACAGCGATATGGTAGATAACCTTCCTAAATTCCTATCCTACAGCTTCAAAGTGGCGGGAGGGTGTAAACGGGTAGCACAGGACTTCGGGAGTTTAATTCCTGGTAGGGCCACCCTGTGCTACACCCCCGGCTAATGTAGGAAGGTATCAATTGGTAGTGTCTGTTCTCCTTAGGAATAGCTACACTCCATGTCAGGAGACCAAAAGAAACAAAGTCACACTGAGTTGTACTTCTAGGTCTTCAGACCAACAGTACCCCTCTTTCCTTCTACAGGACTATAATAGAAAAGCTGAGACAATGGGCCTTAATGGAGATCGTTTAAACGACATGAGGAATAAGCAACAACAACAAGGTAGATTAAACTAGTGAAACTGTTAAGAGATTTCATAACTGAGAGAGAGAGAGAGAGAGATTTAATTTATCATTGCACAGTAAGGGTATATTAGAAATTGTTTTATATTTGAAAAAAAAAACACAAAATTACTTGTCAAAGCAGTTTAAAATTCCTTATAATGATGGCACCCTAATAAATTATGTTAATATATATTTCTAGCAAGCATTATATATTTGAAAATCTGTATATGGAAAGGAGATATATTCATATAAATTAGATATATAGATTTTTCAAAAAGGTTTATCACAATCTTCAAATAGCAAAAAAAGATACAAATATTAAAGAGATATACACTAAAATGGAAAATAAAAACAAAGAAACTGAAGGATAAAAATGTATGAGTTTCCAACGACAAAATGTTAGTTATTTTTAACCAATTAGGCGATCTCTTTCAACCATCCTATACACCTCAATACTCAGATGAAACTTGTAAAATAATGTCTTGGGTAACACTAGAATTAAAATAGGAACGTCGTTTTATTGATATTCAAAAACTAACGATGAAATAGAAACTTTACACCTATATATCTTTTTTTATAAACCTATAAGTAGAATGATTATCTCGAAGATAGATCTATTGAGAGCATTTAAGATAAGATAAATATTTAGAAAACATAGAAATTAATTATTAAAGATATTATTGCATAATTTTTAATCGAAAGATGTTACTCATTATATATTTTATTTGTTATTAATAAGTTTGTTTATTGTTGCGCGCGCGTGATCAAATAATTATAAGTCGATTTGTCATCCTAATGATTTAAAAAGAGAAAGGTCATCTCTCCCGTCAAAAGAGACGCCAAGGCCAGACGTCATCTATTGACCGTCGCCTCAAACTAGCAGCTTCGGATCGGTGACAAAGCCACAAGGCCATAGATTTGGCCTAGACACTTTGATAGCTAAACACCTCATTGGCGGATTGTCAAAATTGCATTAGATCCCTTGTGGATCTCATGGAATAAAGTACTCTAAATTGGCGTGGATTATTATCCTAAAACCATGGTCTCTAGTTTGACGCTTTTCAGTTTTCCAAAGCTGGTATTGTGGCTTTGTTACCGACCCGAGGTCGCTAGTTTGCGGCAACGGTTAATAGATGGTGTCTGGCTTTGACATCTATTCTGACGGGAGAGTTGACCTTTGTATTTTTAGATCAATATCCTCCTGGACACATTTCCATGTATACACCAATGACTATCTTCCGTTAATTTTCTATTTCAGAATATTATTTAAGGAGCAATAAAGAAGGAGGTCCTAAAATCAGATACTCTGATCATTCAGACATATCGCCTGTGGTTGGGTTGATGGAAAATTGATATAAACCGTCGAGTTTAAACACCCACAAATCATGGGATAGAATCCCACATCGAACAATTGTATCTGATATAAAAATTGCTCAAATGACTCTCTATTCTTGCAAAAAGAGTGAGGTCAATTTCATCAGTGAGGACAAGTATCCCAATGATGTTCTGGCACACTTATATGTGAAAAATTCTAACTGTGTTCCCCATGTGCAGATACGAGGCGCACTTAGAGTAAAACAAGTTATCAATTAATGCCAACTATGATTATCATTTTACTCACCTTGAAAAAGAACATTAAGAAATCTGGCTAGAGACAGAACGAATTGAAAAGTGTTCTCACAGTAAGAAATTCAAATACACCCCTACCTCGCTTTGCGTCGGGGTTACGTTCTAAAAAAACACGACTCAAATTGAAACGACGAAAAGTGAAAATATGTGAAGGCGCAATCAAAAACAAAGGTGTTGCCATATTTTAGGAAAAAAAAATTCAAAAAAAAAAAAAAATTAAAGACTCGAATCCAAAACCACGCAATTTCGAAAATCTAACGACGCACAGTGAAAATCAGTAAAAATTAAGCAGCGACGCAACTTCGAAAAAAACGCAAAACGAAACGACGCAAAGCGAGGTATTGGTGTAATTAGAGTATGAATAAACTATCAAGGTTACTAACGAGATTATACATATTGTAGTAAAGTCTAACGGCGTTCTACATCTATAGAGATTTGGGGTAGTTGTAGCTAAAAGCTTTCGCTAGCTACTTACCATATTCATTATGTCCCTCAACACATATCTATGATCAAAATGATGCGAGGATATTCAATGGTTATCTAAATTTTATGAAGCCAAAGTCATTTCAGGAAATCTGAAATTAATCTCATTTACCTATTTAAATAATCAAACACATTTTGAGATGCAAATTATTGTGTACATAAGGTTTCATCAATATTATGCAAATATGTTGACTTCATAATATACTTAGTGAATTAAACTATTCGTTTCCAATATATTTGCCAAAATCTATCTCCAATTTCAGCATGTTATATCCAACATATACCTTTACCAAACCTATTTCTTTCTTCGTAATATACAAACCAATAATTGGGTATTCAAGGCCAAACTTGCGTTAATACTCTTAACATTGGAAGAAATAACAGATATATATAATATATAAAATAGAAAAATTAAAATACTATTTCTTGGTTTCTCAAGAAGCCTTTGGGATCAAAATATTTTTGATCGAAGTGGTACAGCCTACTCCAGGCTGACGAGGGTCAACAGCCCGAAAATCGGTAGTGGATGGCTTTTCATGATTTATCAACAAAAAAGGTTGGCCAAATATCAGGAAATAGATTAAATCAACGTTTAAATGATTTCTGTTCTACTAGATGGCGCTCTGTCGTCTAAAAAAAATATATGCTGCTGGTCAGGATATGTCTTCTTTGTTTTTAATATCAACACCTGACCATTTTATTTTTTTTTTCTATTATTTTTTTACATATATATAGTGACTGTACGCTTTTGCATGTAGTGACAAGATGTCAATAAAATTATACCAATTGTCTATATATCTAAAAATAAATTTATCTTCAGACACTCACATACTTGCATTCAAATCTAGATATTCCCTTTCCAGTAACTACAGATAAGCATTACATGAATATCCTATCAGATGAGCCTCGTTTCTTTCCAAGAAAAACAATCTGTAGATTCCAAAACCTAACAACTTCATTATGCAAACGACCACATCAGATTGTCTGTTTTAGGCGATCTTTCATGAGATGGTCTACTGATTTCGCAATTCAATTTCATGGGAAAATAACATCAGATATATATACATATATTATATAATCTAAAATTCAATTATTTTATTTATTGAAAACTAATATTTTATTTTCATTCATTGACTGTTCTACATATTTGACCATAGATTTAGAAGATACCGCTTTTTGTATATTGTTGTAAGTATTGTATAGTGTAAATATTGTATATATATTATGTATACTTATGTTACGATGCACTAGCGCGCCATCTGTTATCAAATTACAAAACTATTTTAGAGGCGTAATATTCTTTTTAAAAATAAAACAAATGCTACTGTCCTTACTGCGATGGAATTTTTTTTAATTTTTCCATCGCAGTAAGGACAGTAGAAATTGTTTTATTTTTAAAAAGAATATTACGCCTCTAAAATAGTTTTGTAATATTATGTATAGTTAAGATACCCATTTTTTAAATTCACGATTATAGAATTCATTTTATAAATTCTATATTACTGTGATAAATAGTTTTATATGTAATTTACTTCAAGTAATTCAAAATAAAAACTACTTGATGGGTAAATAACTATCTTACTTTTTTCACGACTGCACCTTCAATTCTATCTTTTTCAACAACAAAGCAAAATATTTCATAACATACATGTCATAATATTACCCTTCCAGGAATAATAAAGTAAATCTACAGTCGACCAGAGAGAGACGTAGGGAGGAGGATGTAAAGGCCGGTCACTTGATATATCAGTCACATTCCAAGGGGGCCATTTTCATAGAACCTCAGAACTATTTTTGGACAGTTGGGGGGTGGTGGCGACAACAAACGGTCGTTCAGCGGCCATCTCCTCGCGCTACCTCTCTCTCGCTTGTTGCCTGAAATTCCTCTACCTATTTGTGGCGTGATTATTTCCCTTTCCCCACCATATTATTATCACTATATTGCCACATTGAAAGTCGACAGGATCATTACAGAAGAGTCGACAGGATCATATCACATACATATATTATTTTTACATAACTTCCAATTCTTCACTTCACATAGAAGATGAAAAGGATGTTGACTCTATTGGGTGTGAAATATTGAAAATTGCATATCAAAAGAAAAAATACGCCACAAAGAAATACGATTTTACTATATTTAGATCTTCATTGATATATGGCTATAGCAGAGAGTGGATGTATGGTTATTTCAGTGGACGAATTGAGAAGTGATAAAATTGTATTGTGAAATATATTTTTTCATTGCTGTGTCAACAAATAATCTATTTGTACATTGAAAATTCTGAATATATAGCTAAAGAGATCTCTATATACCCTTCCTTAAAATATATTATTTATTATTCGATTTTCAATTTTTTTAAATTTTATTTTAAAAACCTTTTTCAGTTAAATTTAGTTTGATTTTTGGAGATAATTATCAATTTAAACTCGAGAGATAAATATATTTTTAACTATTTATCAACAAAAATTATATATAGGTTTTAAAAATAGAGCAACTCATAAATAAATTTTTAAATAAAAAGGCATATATTCGATCAAAATATCATTTATTTTACTAATATTTCAGTTGGCTGAACGCCAACCTTTATCAAGGTATTACAACGTTTTAATAATACATTTTAAAATAACATTCTAATAATAATTTGATAAAGGTTGGCGTTCAGCCAACTGAAATATTGGTAAAATAAATGATATTTTAATCTAATATATGCCTTTTCATTTATATAAATATAGGTATGAATCTGAATAAAAAGTGAAAAAAGGGAGAAAGGTAGGTGGTAATTTTAAAGATAAAATAGGGGTATCCTGACCGCTTATAAGAGCATTTTATATATATATATATATATATATAGATGGAATAACGCCATCTATTGGTTCAAAAATGACTTAAACATTGATTTAGGTTTCTTCTATAATATTTGACTGACCTATTTTCTTAATAAATCAAAAATATCCGACAACGTACACGTTTTGGGCTGGTTGCCTTCGTTAGCGTAAAGCAGTCTCTATAAACACATCATATTGGGTTTTCAAAATGGAAATATTCAACATGTTACATTTTCTTCATCTTAATTATCCACTACTTTGTTATTTCATATTGGAAACTGATGCAGAGATGGTAAAATTCTTGGACAATCTATTGTTCAAAGAAAAGTTGATAATGGGGAATTGTTAAAAAGATGAAGAAAATTAACCCAGAAAAGATTAACTGATCAATCAAAGCAAATAACTAGACTAACTAAGAACAATAAGAGAGCTGGTCGGAGACACGAAGAAAATTCCTCAACCAGGTCACGAATTTCCAGTACAGGAAGAACACACAAACAAGCAATTTTTATTCCTTATCAGATGGTGCAGGTCATAATAATCACTGTGATTCAGGAATGCTTATTTTTGTAAATTTACAACATGCCTATATATACACTCTTTAAATGGAATGTCTTTGGAGTGGTCTGTTTATATTTTACAGAGGTATTTTTTTTCATATTTGTTCATCTCGTTTGCCTTCAATAAAGGCTATCGTATATCAAATAACATTCAGAGTTATTGTCTGAATCCCGATATACATGCTGAAAGCTACAACTTCCTTAATTTTTGTCCATGAGTATCTTTCAGAGTTATTGTCTGAATCCCGACATACATGCTGAAAGCTACAACTTCCTTAATTTTTGTCCATGAGTAGCTTTCGGAGTTATTGTCTGAATCCCGATATACATGCTGAAAGCTACAACTTCCTCAATTTTTGTCCATGAGTATCTTTTAGAGTTATTGTCTAAATCCCGACATACATGCTGAAAGCTACAACTTCCTTAATTTTTGTTCATGAGTATCTTTCAGAGTTATTATCTGAATCCCGATATACATTCTGAAAGCTACAACTTCCTTAATTTTTGTCCATGAGTATCTTTCAGAGTTATTGTCTGAATCCCGACATACATGCTGAGAGCTACAACTTCCTTAATTTTTGTCCATGAGTATCTTTCAGAGTTATTGTCTGAATCCCGATATACATGCTGAAAGCTACAACTTCCTTAATTTTTGTCCATGAGTATCTTTCAGAGTTATTGTCTGAATCCCGACATACATGCTAGAAGGTACAACTTCCTTAAATTTGTCCATGAGTATCTTTCAGAGTTATTGTCTGAATCCCGACATACATTCTGAAAGGTACAACTTCCTTAAATTTTTCCATGAGTATCTTTCTGAGTTATTGTCTGAATCCCGACATACATACTGAAAGGTACAACTTCCTTAAATTTTTCCATGAGTATCTTTCTGAGTTATTGTCTGAATCCCGACATACATACTGAAAGGTACAACTTCCTTAAATTTGTCCATGAGTATCTTTCTGAGTTATTGTCTGAATCCCGATATACATGCTTAGGGTACAACTTCCTTAAATTTGTCCATGAGTATCTTTCTGAGTTATTGTCTGAATCCCGATATACATGCTGGAAGGTACAACTTCCTTAAGTTTTGTATATGAGTGTATCTTTCAGAGTTATTGTCTGAATCCCGATATACATGCTAGAAGGTACAACTACCTGAAGTTTTGTCTATGAGTGTATCTTTCAGAGTTATTGTCTGAATCCCGATATACATGCTGAAAGGTACAACTTCCTTAAATTTGTCCATGAGTATCTTTCTGAGTTATTGTCTGAATCCCGATATACATGCTGGAAGGTACAACTTCCTTAAGTTTTGTCTATGAGTGTATCTTTCAGAATTTTTGTCTGAATCCCGATATACATGCTGAAAAGTACAACTTCCTTAAGTTTTGTCTATGAGTGTATCTTTCAGAGTTATTGTCTGAATCCCGATATACATGCTGAAAGGTACAACTTCCTAAAATTTGTCCATGAATATCTTTCAGAGTTATTGTCTGAATCCCGATATACATGCTGGAAGGTACAACTTCCTTAAATTTGTTTATGAGTATCTTTCATAGTTATTGTCTGAATCCCGACATACGTGCTGAAAGTACAACTTACTCAAATTTTGTCCATGAGTTTATATACATATGCTAAAACTATTCGACCTTTTTATTTTCAAGTTACCAAAGCCCAATATTATTACTTGCAATCACTAGTGGGGTAAAATTGCACAAGAACCTGGCGGTCAATAAAGTTATTAAAGATTAGAGTTTCTTATGACCGAGGAACTAAGTTTGTTATTTTTTGGAACTTCTTGAATAAGATGTCTAATCTAAGACTTGGTACTTCAAAACGGTATTTAAAACAAATAGATAACCACCCTTAATAATTATCACTTAACTTATAAAAGAATCAAAAGAAAAATGGTCTATGAATATATCAGGGAGGTATTTTATTTTGTATTATTTTAGTAAAATGAAGGTTGGAAATGTTCAAGGCCCATCGTCTATCAAAATATAGTATGTATATCTTTATAATTCTATCCAATCATTATGCTATATTTATCGCGTAGTACATGATAGGAGTACATTTGGCGTCGAAATATATATATTATTTTAGAGAATATATTAAATTAAATATATATATGAAATTAGTCATTACGAGTATATGCTAACCGTTTCTAGCTTCGATCGTTCACTTGTGGCTGTAACACCATTCTATTTAGGTGAAAAAAATATCAGGCTTATGTGGAGAGAAATTTCTTTTAAAACATTGTATTTCACAAATAACACCAGTAGCATGATAATTTCACCTTAATATATATTGATATACGGGATTATTTCATTGAACTCTTCTATTCTTAACAGGTTTTATATATCGATTATTCTACTCACCTAAAATTATATTGATGTACACTTAGTAACCTTAAATAAAAAATCGTCTGAAAATATTAACGTTACTTGACATTCTGTATATCGTCAGTCATGCATCATAAATCGAATTATACATTCTATATATTCGTCATTTTTTAGGGTAGAAAGGAGATTTATAAGCAAATTGGTCGCTTTTCCATACAGGTTTTTATATATATATTTATTAGATAAGAAAAAGGCATATATTGGATTCAATTGTAGATTTATTTGCCAATATTTCGGTTGTCTGAACGCCAACCTTTATGAAGGCATTACAATTTTGCATAAACATATTCATCACCGCATATTGTTATAATATCACAGCTAGAATACTACTATTTAAAATAACACGATGCGGCGCCGAGTTAGTGTATACAAAGATGTAATGCCTCGATAAAGGTTGACGTCCAGCCAACCGAAATATTGGCTAATAAATCTAAAATTCAATCCAATATATGCCTTTTTATTATCTAATGATTCATATATGGATTGCTCTATTTAAAAATGAATATATATAAAATATAATTTCTCAATAAATATTCTATTTTATACATTATTAATTATAAACATTTAGCTACCAATTATTTTAACGACGCCCTTGTCTTCTTTTGTAAATTATTATATGAGCTTCCTTTAATTTTTTTTAGTTCTCAAAAACAATAAGAATATTTTTAGGAGAAAATAACAAAGCCTCCGAGGTTGTGTTTCTTTTTGTATATAACGTTTAATAATGCTCTAGCTTTCGGGTATGGTGGCCCTTCTACAGGAGCAACACGAATGATGGTGAATCGTTAGTAGCTGCTATATATTTACCTAATATATTTACATCTTTACAATTTTTTATAAAAGAACTATTAATTTCTTGATATATGCTAAGTATCCAAAATATTTACATCTTTCTAAACTAAGGTAAAAACTATTATATAATAATTTAGTTTAGAAAGATGTAAATATTTTGGATACTTAGCATATATCAAGAAATTAATAGTTCTTTTATAAAAAATTGTAAAGATGTGAATATATTAGGTAAATATATAGCAGCTACTAACGATTCACCATCATTCGTGTTGCTCCTGTAGAAGGGCCACCATACCCGAAAGCTAGAGCATTATTAAACGTTATATACAAAAAGAAACACAACCTCGGAGGCTTTGTTATTTTCTCCTAAAGATATCGCAGAGGTTATAATATTGGAATAAGAATATTGTAAATATATATAATCATAGTTTTTTTATCATTCACACACAATAATATAGAATTAACACGAGACGAATTTTATATTAACTGTAAGATATTTCATTGTGTATTTTATTGTCTATATCTTCAAGAGTTGGAAAAATTAAATCACTGCAAGTTCTTTCAAAATCAATTTCTTTCTACAAATATCATCAGCATATCACACACATATATGGACTGTCTCTCTCTCAAATTTAGAAATTATAGATTTGAAGTTGTGGGAAAAGTTGTTACTGGAATTAAAGCGTGCCTATAGCAAGAGTGGAAATAAAATAAGCAGATCACACAGAAAATTTCTTCTTCTTTCTTATCTCCACTCAATCATGTTAGAGTAGCAAGCTTGTAACGCTTGAGACTTTTGATGTTGTCTGCTGGGTATGAGTAGAGCTCATTAATGGTTGAGTCATAAAGTTCAATAATATTATAAAATAAATAAAGCTTCCAGGGTTAAGTTTCTTTTTCAAATTTTTATTTTCAAGCTTTTGGACTTGTCAGTCCTTCATCAGGAGAATCAAAGCTTATGAACATGTTGTTTGAATACCATTTCTAAAATTCGACTATTCAGTCTAGCATATAATAGCAGAATAATTCAATACATATTTAAGCTCTCAAAAGCGGTGTGGTATATTGAATTGGCGACTGCTGGGAGGGTTCACCACTGATGAGCCAAGCCCTCCCAATATTTGTTTTAATCGTAGTAAGGACAGAAGTTTGATTTATTTGTGAAAATAAACATTCGCGTCTTTAAGTCTTTATTTGTTTTATGAAATATAGTTTTTAAGCCAACCTCTTTGAATGTAACCTGTTAAAAGAGCTGTTTTTGTCTCATGGTCTAATGAAATCATTTTTACTGCCTGGCTGGCGTCATTCTCATTTATCTGTTTTGTGAGAACATCATTTATTCAAAAATCCAGTAACTTCGTTTGGTAGTACAAATTGAAGGTTAACAAAATATTTATTAGAAATAATGAACACATATGTTTATTAAAAATATATATTTTATTAAGTATTGTATTGATATATAAATGCATATATTCGCTATCAATTATCACAAAAAGCTATTAGCTAAAGAAATTTGTGGATAAAAGATGGTGAGTTCGAATGAATGGAAGGAAGAGTGCTGGCTAGATGGGCCTCTAAATCAAAGAAACAAAATGGGGAAGGATATAAAAGAGACCATTGAAGAGAAATTTCAATAAAACCTGCAGAAAACAGGAGTTTGAAAGGATCCAATGTAAGACAAGCTCAATAAAAGTTGCCCGCAAACTCGGCAGAGTTGGAATGCAACTCCGCTATAAACGACCCACACTTTCAAAGAGTAATTCACTTTTTATAAGGCAATAAAGCAACTTTTTCCCGGCCCATTCTGGGATTAAACACGAATTTATGTAAGGCAATCTCCGGATTAACTTATTCCTCCAAATTTCTTGATGTTCCGTTTATTTGCTCTTTGTGGAATATATACATAACATTTAATTATAACTAACGTTTATAGTATGATACCTCTCTATATAAACTTGTAAGAATTTAATTGAATATTTTCACGTACAGGCATATATATATACACACACATATATGAATTCTTATTAAAATTCATGCTCTTTTCTTTTATTAAATATTATTTCTTCTCATATTCTCTTGTAGATAAAGCTAGATTTTTAAAACTTGAGCCAAATATTAGTAACTGATTTATGCTCATATTCCTTTAAAAAATATATGTTTTCTCAATTTTCAGATAAAGTTAGGTTTCTGAAACTTAGCCAAATATTAGTAACAAATCCAAAATTCAATATTTTATTTGCAAAATATGAATCTAATCATCATTATTGTAAATCCATATAAAGTTTCTTCGAAAACCAGCTTTATAATAAAAGGGCAAATTAGATCAAAATTTAGATATATATTTTGCACGTTATTTTATATTCATGATAATTAAATACGTGTGGAACTGTGTGAAACGTTTTTGAAACCATTTTAAATATTTCTTCTATATTACATACGTTCGTATTTTATATCATTTACCATTTGTTTATTTATTTTTATTTTTTCTTGTCCCAGGTCTTGACTTCAAGTCTAGACCAGCCGTCCTGACGTTGCATTCTTCCTTTGCTGACCCACTCTTGCCAACATCATTTAATAGCCGCATTAATTCGAAACACAGATGTCGCGCGATTAGTCGATTTGACCAACCAGCCTCTTTTAATCCAATGGCATGATTTCTTTTAAACTCTGATATTTATTATAATTATCACGAATCTTTCTGTAAGACATTGATACAGTATAAATAGGTTTACTGCAAAAAATGTAAACCAAAATTTTGAAATTTAGCTCGTGTCGGGTCGAATATTGGGTCAAGAATATTCGTGCTGGATGAGCAGTTCAGATGCGCTGGAGCTCTTGTCTTGCATAAATTGGCCACCAAATTTCAATCATTCGCATGTTTGGTGGAAATGTCATTTCATACATATTTTCATATAAATCGGGCAACTCCTTCTTTGCGTCGATTTTTTTTTGTTATAGAGTGTATTATTCAGAAGACATTATAAACCTCACCTATCTTATTAAACCCGCTCAAATTCCAAGTTATATTTTAAGTGATATTTATTGAATACCACACTACACAGAGAAATTACTTGTAACCTTGAAGTTATTGTAAACCGTTTTTATAATAATATATTCTTTTATTCTCTAGGTTGAACATTTCAATCAATCAAATCCTTATATTATACAATGATAAAAGCCCAAAATAATATAAGCACAAGATATATTTCTCTATTGTGAGGAAGAAAATATCAATCAAAAAATATTTAACAACCACTGAAATTCTTAGAAACCTTTTTTTTTTCATAAATTTAGAAGGGCAGACACTGTCGATTAATTTACAGGACATTGCATTCTTCGAAAACCCCTCAAAATAATTATAAAGAACGATTAAAAATGCACACTCTTCCTCATTCCTAAAGAGAGAAAACTTTAAACATCTAACTATAGAATGTCCTGAGCTGGCATAAAAAAAATACTCCTAATTATTCCTCTTTCTTGGCCGCCATAATAAAATTGCCAATTTTATGTAAAGATCTCGAAATTTGTTCAAGAACCTATAAATCTACCATTAACTCTATCAAAATGGCTACTCTTTCTTCTAGTATCAATAATTTTAACGTTCAAACAGACATCTTTAAAATTTTGCTCCTTTTACCTTATCATACACCTTTCCATTTATTTATTTATTTTTCTTCACCTGATACTTTACGTTCTAATAATTTATATTTTACTTTACCAGAGTTCAGTTGGCCTGACTGATAGCACCCTGTAAGGGCTCCTATCCTTGGGTTACAGGATAATCAGCAGGCGTCTGTTCTCCATGTTAGGAGCGGCTGCTCAAGGTGTCTGTTCCTCATGTTAGAGGCGGCCATTTAATACCAGGTCCAAGTCCAAGTTACACCTCTCTGTAGGTGACCTCGGGGAAATGTTGGATAAAACCAGCGCTTTAACGTAATTGGCATATAACCTATATGGAGTCGTTTAAGGATAAGAAAAAAAAAAACTTTCTATTATATTATATATATTTATTTATTTATAAATATAGAATTATTTTTCTTACATTCTTTGAATTTCGTTCATTATCTAAACATCATACCTCGTCTTCTCCTTTTATCTAGAATTTCAATACTCCTAGTAACTCAGAGAAACATCCGAATATCAAATGAAAAACGAAAAAATCTTGGAGCGAAAAAAATACTGCGTTTTTATTCTATTATATTCGTCTTTTTCGAATTCTTCTCTTTCTGATCGTCGAAATATCATGCAATAAAAACTCTTTCTATCCAAGATGTGCCGTCTTTTATCTGAATGTTAAATCTTATGGATTGCAATTTTTTTAGAAACACTTCATCCAATTGAGTCCACAAGAATCCATTTTATAAGTTACTAGCGGGTGTACCCGGCTCCGCCCGGGTTTTACTCGAGGGAATGTTTGTAGTCTAGTATGTTGATATAATAAATTTATCTGAATATTAGGAAAGGTCAGGTAATTTTTTTGTAGGGTGATGCTCTGAAAAAGAACGCTATACCACTTTATCACTAAACAAATTGGCGAGTCAAAAATAAGCAACCTAAACAATCCATTAGCTTTGCAAGATAAGAAAAGAAATAGAGAAATGCATGCAAAATTCTCAACACAAATCAAAATCTTTAATCCTCAGAAGTAATTTATATTAGGTAGGATGAGGTTTATTTTGTTTTTATTACATTACATCATCTTTAAATCTCAAAGCAGAGCAAAACTGGCATACCCGAGACATTTGGCCTATATCGACAGATGAATCAGCTTTATAATCAATATGGGCATTATACTGCAAACCTGAAAACGGCTTATGAGTTCAAAGCTGAATACGCTGAACAGGAACTTGCATAGTTTGTGTAGCTGCGACGCGGGCTTCAGAATACCTAAGACGGCGAAGCGCACGACGCGTCTCACTTTGAAGTGGTGTCTCAATAGCTCTAGAATTCCTATATCTTCTGGAAGCAGCCGTATTCCTACCAAGTAAACGTCGGCTGTGGCGAGGAATATTCTGAAAAAAAAAATTAGATTGAGATTAATAACAAAAGCTTCAAAACCAGCAATTTCTAAACAAAGCATTAAAATTTCCTGTCTTTTTGAGGGAAAAATCAAAATTTTTAAATGTTTTATTCAAAATAACCTTCAGATATGTTAAAAAGATTTCAAAAAACTAAAATCATAATATTATTACCAAAATATTAATGCACAAAACCAGTTATCATTAAAAAGCTTCAAAAATAGACCAACCGCTGGATACGGCAATGAAAAAGCATGCTTTTTTGAGGTAAAAAATAGAAATAATTTTCTAAAATACAAAATACAACCCCTATATGTTAAAAACACTATAAATACTCTAAATATAAAATATCTTTAAAAAAATTTTGAAAAAGGACTTCAAAAAGACAAATAAATGAAATTTCCTGTCTTTTTGAGGTGAAAATCAAAATTTTTAAATTTTCTATTCAAAATAACCTTCAGATATGTTAAAAAGATTTCAAAAAACTAAAATCATAATATTAATACCAAAAAATTAATGCACAAACCAGTTATCATTAAAAAGCTTCAAAAAGAGACCAACCGCTGGATACGGCAATGAAAAAGCATGCTTTTTTGAGGTAAAAAATAGAAATAATTTTCTAAAATACAAAATACAACCCCTATATGTTAAAAAAACTATAAATAATCTAAATATAAAATATTTAATCAAATAAATTAAAATATCTTTAAAAAAATTTGAAAAAGGACTTCAAAAAGACAAATAAATGAAATTTCCTGTCTTTTTGAGGTAAAAATCAAAATTTTTAAATTTTTTATTCAAAATAACCTTCAGATATGTTAAAAAGATTTCAAAAAACTAAAATCATAATATTATTACCAAAAAATGAATGTACAAAACCACTCATCATTAAAAAGCTTCAGAAATAGACCAACCTCTGGATACGGCAATGAAAAAGCATGCTTTTTTTGAGGAAAAAATAGAAATAATTTTCTAAAATACAAAATACAACCCCTATATGTTAAAAAAAACTATAAATAATCTAAATATAAAATATTTAATCAAATAAATTAAAATATCTTTAAAAAAATTTTGAAAAAGGACTTCAAAAAGACAAATAAATGAATCCGTAAAAGAAATCCCTTGCTTATTTAAAAATATAAATAACCTATTTTTTAGATACAACCCATATATGTAGAAAATATAATAAATAAACTGTATTTAATAGATCAAAGCAATAATTTAAAAATTCCATAAGAAAATTTAAAAAAGGACCTCAAAATGACCCATAATTGAACACAATGAAATTGCTTGCTCTTTTTTGCGATTAATAATAAAAAACCCAACTATTTTAAAAAACACAACACCTATATATTATAAATAGCACAAATGATTTGTATTTGAAAGATCTAAATAAGTAAATAAAAATTTCTTAAAAAATATTTGAGAAGGGCCTCATAATGACAATCACATAAATATACCAATAAAATATCTTGCATCTTAGTGAAAAAAAATAGAAATAATCCAAAATTTGTTTACAAAACAACCCATATATGTTGAAAACACCATAAATAATCTAGTTTTAAAATATCTAAGCAATTAATTGAAATTTTGTTAAGGTCCTCAAAAAAGACATAAAATTGAGCACATTAATGAAATTTCAAGCTTTTTAGTGAAAAAAAAGAGAAATAACCCAATTTTTTTTACAAAACAACCCATATAAGTGGAAAACACCATAAATAATTATGTTATTAAAATATCTAAACAATTAATTAAAAATTTTGTTAAGGACTCAAAAAAGACATAAAATTGAGCACATGAATGAAATGTCTAGCTTTTCAGTGAAAAAAATAGAAATAACCCTAAATTTGTAAAAAATAATATAAATTACCTTATTCTTATAAAATTACTAACCACGTAAGTTAGAAATAGCATATATATTTTATTATAAATTAGCCTAAAAATTTATCTAAAATATAAAATTGATCTCATCAAGTAAGGCTTCAACTTTTTTCGGTATAAAATATGAAAACTATAAAATAAAAGTATCTTACCATGTATAAAAGTTATTATTAAAATTTAAAAAAAAATATATATATATATATAAAAGATTAGAACTAATTTTGCAAGAAGCGCAAAGTAAACACTTTTGAAAGTGTAAACACTTTAACTCTGTTGAATTTTTTTTATATTTTATCGATAACAGCAAAGTTATGTATATTAAAGTTAGGAAAAATATTTTGATGTTAAGCAAAACCTTCTCCATCTCGTTTTACATAAATGTTGAAAATTTGGTCGAAATTGATGCATTGCAACGAAAGTTTTTAGCGAACACCACTTATGAAATTTCCATTTTATTAATATAGATAACAAAGCACTCTCAATTCAAGTCAACTTTTACGGCAAAATAATTCTGAGAGAGTTGAAATGCCCTCATACCTAAATTTATCAAGAAGGGTATTTAGACGAAATTCTGGAGTAATTGAAAATCGAATATAATTTCGTAATTATTCGAACAGATGGCGCAAACCATCAACAATTATCAGTTGTATAATCACAGGAGACCCTTTTAAATTAATATATCACTTAAAGAATCACCTAAAATTTCTCTCTTGTAATATTTTTCCAGCTACCGTATAGTGTATCTATAAAACCAGCATAAACATATTTACGCTTTGTCTTTTACGAGCAATCATGTTATTGGCACTTCAATGATAGCCTTTGTCATGTGTTAACGCCTGATCTTCAGCGAATGATTTGTGTTGAGTCTCAAATGATACTTTAACACTAGAAATAAAACCAGAAATAATTCATTAAAAGCTTCATGTATTCATTATGTATACATGTCTCCGATAGATGGGCTCTTATAAAAATGCCAGAAATAGTGAATATAGGCTCTCGAGGTGTGAAAAAAATAGTACAAAAGTTATATTGTACTGGGATCAAATGGATAAATAGAGAAAAAAAGGTATTTCTTGATCTTGCAACTGAAATTATGGCGTAAGCAATCAGTAACATTTAGTTGCAATATCAGGATATGCCTTTTTCTCGAAATGGGTTGCTGGAGATGAATGATGGAAATAATATTCACTGAAAATTTAAGCAATAAATAAATCTTCAAAAGGATTGAAATCGATTGAAAATGGAAAAATAAGCATGTATAGACATCTTTTCGACACTAGGAATGAATAAAAGTATTAGGTGAAGGATGTCTGGAAGAAAGAATATATATATAAAGGCTGGGAATGGAATTAATCGTAAATATCGGGAAAAGAGACCCTATACAATCAAAATACTATTCATAGTAAGGTGGTTCTGAAAATACTAGACGAATGGCCCGGGCAATGCCCGGGTTTTACCCGAGTGCGAATATATTTTAATAACGTTTTAATTCAAATACTATTCGTTACAATTATAAATTGGCGCCATGGATGTCACTCTTGTGAAACGTCCCGTTCCAAACTGTGCGTTTTTAAAATGTTTTAACTATATATAATATAACGGTATAATAACTGTATAAGAAATAATGAGCCTATAGCCTAGTGGTCATGGCATCTGCCCGGTAAGCGGAAGGTCGTGGGTTCGATTCCCATCCCTTGACCTTGTATACATCTTGCTTCCTAGGGTTGCCTAGAGTGGCCGCTATAGACAGGGTGGTCTGTATAGACAGGTGGATGTATCACACAGCTGATAACAGGGTTGCCTAGAGTGGCCGCTATAGACAGGGTGGTGTGTATAGACAGGTGGATGTATCACACAGCTGATAACAGGGTTGTCTAGAGTGGTCGCTATAGACAGGGTGGTCTGTATAGACAGGTGTATGTATCACACTGCTGATAACAGGGTTGCCTAAAGTGACCGCTATAGACAGGGTGGTCTGTATAGACAGGTGGATGTAGCACACTGATTATAACAGGGTTGCCTAAAGTGACCGCTATAGACAGGGTGGTCTGTATAGACAGGTGGATGTAGCACACTGATGATAACAGGGTTGTCTAGAATGGCCGCTATAGACAGGTGTATGTATCACACAGCTGATAACAGGGTTGTCTAGAGGGGGGCAGGGAGGCCACGTGTTCGCCGGCAGCCAATGGGCGCGCATTCTATCCGTGAACTTCAGACAGTGAGCTTCAGACAGTGAACTCCAGCAGACAGAATGAGGCAATTATATAAGTAGATAGGAATACTTCAAACATCCATTAGAGAACATATAAATGATTTAAAATATCTATGTAGCAAACATAAGCTTACTATTCAAACTAAAGTTAAACTTGTCTATAGCGCCCCCTCTTGGAACTCAACAAAATAGGGTGCTATAGACTTGTCACTTTTAATGTTAAATGTTTACATTTTAATGTTTAAAATCGGGCGCTATAGAGAGGTAGGCGCTTTTTAGAGGGAGCACTATAGAAAGATTTAACTGTATTTAAAAGGTAGGTCCAAATATATCCCCAATGGTATATTTCTATCATACTATGATGATAAAAGGAAAGAAAAGAATAAAAAAATACTAGACTAATCCTGCCTTTATCATCCAACCTAGACACACATGCTTGCCCGCTATTTAAAAAGCCAAAAAACGGAGGATAATTTAAAAATACATTTTCTGCGTTTTTTAATAGCTAACCTAATCTTTAATGCATGAGGCTTCAATATTGGCAAAAAAAATTTAACCCCAACCAAATTTATATAATTCTTTAAAGGTATTTTTTCTATAAAAAAAAACCTTTGTATAATAAAAAATCTTTTAAGGCATGAAATACCTAACTCGACCTTTTTTTTTTAGAATATTGATTACAAATAAATTTTAAGATGACGTTTTTCTAATGGATCAGAATTGTGGGCAATATAGATTATTTTCTTTAAAATCAACACAAAAACTACCATTATTATAGAAGAAAGAAATTAAGGTGTGACAATATTTAAATATGATTAATTATTTATATAGGAATAAGCTTAGTTAATGATTCTTTTATATATTCACTACCTTTTATATTATATAAATATATGACTCATAATATACAGCATAGATCTTCTATATATATGTTATTTTAAAATGAGATTTCTGTTGATTTTTGAATCATGTTGAAGATTATGGTAATGCAGTCGTGGCAAAAACATTTAAAGAATAATAATAAATAATATTTTTGATCAGTATTTGCTATAATCGAGTTTGAGGAATATATCAAAAAAAAATAATTTGATTAAAGTAATGCCTGGCTTAAAGCGTAAGAATCTAAAAAATGAAAAACTTATTTACATAATGTACAAAAGATTTGAGCCGGCCATCGGGAAACAACAACAACGAGTTTTTATAGGAGAAGCCTGACCTCTGGCGGTCTATTTAACAGTATTTGTATCTATGAAATATAATTTTAAATAAAATAATATTCCTTTAAAAGATAAACACTTCGGCAAGTTAAAGTTTTAATTTCTTAACGTTTCAACAAATATCTTTTGTCTTCATCAGGAGAAATAAATTTTTAAAAAGCATTTGGCCGAAGTGTATTTTTAAAAAGAAATATGAATGCCTATCAGGCAACCCCTACGACATATATATATATAAAGAAAAATGCATCTCTTTATCGTGAATCTGAAAGTTGCTGCTGGTTTGCGCCATCTATCGGAATAAATATCATATATTCATTGATTTTTAATTATTTTAGAATATCCGATAGATGTCGCAAGCCATCAGCAGCATGACCCTTATCCCATAACAATGTCACATTTGTACTATTTTCATATATATGTTTATAGTACGGTGTCGTGAGCCCCGAGCCATTACGGTAACCGTAAACAGGGAACTCTGAAATGTGGCTGACTAACGGGGCAATGGCACCACCCCTTTCCATGGAGTGGACAAGACGCCACCACCATATTTAAATATAAGAAACACAGATAGTTTCGTTAAATGGATTTTTTCCAAAATTCCAAAACTGAGATAGAGTGAGAGAAATATGAAGATATATCTTGTTCTTAACACAATCTTTTGAAATAAATAAAAGTATCGCACGAATTTGCATGGAATTCCTATATAACATTATAAAAGGTATTTACATACTGTCTTGGCCAATACTTAAAAAAGTGAAAGCCTTTTGTTTTTAACGCTCGTATGTTTATATATATATCTATAGAAGCATAGGGCGCCTCTCCCGTCAAAACAAACGTCAAAACCTGACGCCATCTATTGATCGTCGGGTCGGTGACAAAGCCACAACACCAGCTTTGGCAAACTGAGAAGCGTCCACCTAGAGATTTTCCATTTATATATATATTATATTTAAATAAAAAAGATAAAGTTTTTGTTGTTTTGGATCATCTGGTTGAGCAGTCGTGGCATAAATATTGAAAGAATAATAATAAAAACAGTTTTGATCGGAGAGATTGCTTTAATTGAGTTTTAGGATAAACATAATTCGGTAAAAGTACCGCCTGGCTTAAGGCGTAAGAATAAAAAAATGAAAATATTATTTACATAATTACAAAGTTTTGAGTCGGCCAACGGGGAAGAACAACAATGTGATTTATATGGGAAGCATGACCTCTGGCGGCCGATTTAACAG
>CP092878.1:42771344-42803782 GCA_030710605.1 Cordylochernes scorpioides
CCCCCCCCCCCCCACTCGCTTTTTGGTTTTTGTAACTATTGTGTTGGAGCGAGTCGCTCCTTAAATAAATGCATATATTAGTTAATAACAAAATGGAATCCTCTCTTTCTTTTTCCTAGTAAGAGACGCCTACGGAAGACAACAGTAGATAGTTATTAACTATATTTATTAACTAATATATGCAGTTATTTAAGGCGCCAGATTATAATTGTAACAAATAGTATTTGAATATCTTTTTCCCAGTAAGAGACGCCTACGGAAGCCAACAGTACATAGACAGATAAAGCACATAGGCTATAGTAATTAACTAATATATGCATTTATTTAAGGCGCCAATTTATAATTGCAACAAATAGTATTTGAATAAAAACATTCAATCGGGTAAAACACGGGAGTTAATGATTCAACAGGTCCACGTGTCTAAATTAAAACACGGGCGTTGCCCGGGTCATTCGGCTAGTAGATATATAAAAAAGGTATTTTATAGGTGTGTGAAGTATCTATTTCATCGTTAGTTTTTGAATATCCATAAAACGACGCTCCTATTTTAATTCTAGTGTTAATCAAGACATTATTTTACAAGTTTTATCTGAGTAATGAGGTGAAGGATGGTTGAAATAGATTCCCTGATCGGATAAAAATGACTAACATTTTATCGTTGGAAACTCATACATTTTTATCCTTCAGTTTCTTTGTTTTTATTTCCTTTCTAGTGCATATATCTCAAATATTTGTATATATTTTTGCTATTCGAAGATTGTAATAAACCTTTTAGAAAAATCTATATATCTAATTTATATGAATTTATCTCCTTTCCATATACAGATTTTCAAATATATAATTCTTGCTAGAGATATATATTAACATAATGCATTAGAGTGTCATCATTATAAGGAATTTCAAACGGCTTTTGACAAGTATTTTTGTGTTTTCTTCAAATATAAAACAATTTCTACTACCCGTACTGTGCAAGGATAAATTAAGTAAATCAGTAATGAAATCTTTTAACAGTTTCACTAGTTCAATCTACCATGTTTTTGTTGCTTATTCCTCAAATCGTTTAAACGATCTCCATTAGGTCCCATTGTCTCAGCTTTTCTATTATAGTCCTGTAGAAGGAAAGATGGGTACTGTTGGTCTGAAGACCTAGATGTACAACTCAGTGTGACTTTGCTTCTTTTGGTCGGCCGCTCCTGACATGGAGTGTAGCCGCTTCTATGGAGAACAGACGCTACCAATTGATACCTTCCTACATTAGCTGGAGGTGTAGCACAGGGTGGCCCTACCAGGAGTTAAACTTCCGACGTCCTGTGTTAACCGTTTACACTCCCCCACCACTTTGAGGCTGTAGAATAGGAATTTAGGAAGATTATCTACCATACCGCTGTAATATTGCATTGGACTATTTTGCTTTTATACTGATATTAAAGCTGACCTATTGGAAAGGGTATTATAAATGAACTATGGACATAAAATATGAGGACAGTAGAAATGTATATAATTATAAATATATAATATGTTTCTCTCTCGAGCATTGCTCTTCCGGCGACTCACACATCAGCCAGCAAGGGAATCAGGCGAAAGCGCCATCTATTGGTGGAGGTTGTAATCGTTTGGAGGCCTTACACGTAACACTGCCTCCCCCTGTCTCATCGCTTCTGTCGCCCAGATGTCACGCCTCTCTCGCCGGTGCCGCTTCTCCTGCTAGAACTGCCTATCTCGCTGGAATCGCCTCTCTTGATGGAACCGCTTCTCTTGCTGTAGTCGCCTTTCTCGCTGGAGTCGCCCTCTTGCCGGAGCCGCCCATGTCTAAAAGGTATTTTTATAGAACAATATCAACATAATGCGTTAAAGCACCATCTCTTATTATAATTTTTAAACTATTTTTGAAGCGTATGATTCTGTTCAAAATAATCAATTCTTACTGCCCTTACTGCAATTATAAATTGATGGGAGGGTCTGGCTTATCAGTAAATGCAGTTTTTTTGACATCTCTTATGAGCAGTCAATGAGATTAACGGAAGTTTTATGAAGTTCAAATCGAGATATGTTCTAATATGGTTCTGATATGGTCTCATCGCTTCTGTCGCCCAGATGTCACGCCTCTCTCGCCGGTGCCGCTTCTCCTGCTAGAACTGCCTATCTCGCTGGAATCGCCTCTCTTGATGGAACCGCTTCTCTTGCTGTAGTCGCCTTTCTCGCTGGAGTCGCCCTCTTGCCGGAGCCGCCCATGTCTAAAAGGTATTTTTATAGAACAATATCAACATAATGCGTTAAAGCACCATCTCTTATTATAATTTTTAAACTATTTTTGAAGCGTATGATTCTGTTCAAAATAATCAATTCTTACTGCCCTTACTGCAATTATAAATTGATGGGAGGGTCTGGCTTATCAGTAAATGCAGTTTTTTTGACATCTCTTATGAGCAGTCAATGAGATTAACGGAAGTTTTATGAAGTTCAAATCGAGATATGTTCTAAGATAATCCAACCTCTGTTGAAAGCCGACCTCCAGAGAGAGTCCAGGGGATTACTTATGGTATTGAGCGTTCTTCAATAAGATGTTCCATTCCATGTAGCAAGCACTCAATCCTCTATTCTCACTAATAGGTTCCGAAGAAAGTAATATTCCTAGAGAAATCCACCAAATTTATTTGCTCCTTCCCCGGCGTCACGTTTGCGGCACAATTTCCTGACACACAAGATTGATCTGAAGTTTGTGTTTTTGTGCCAAATAAATTATAAGCGGCTTCTGTTTGTTTCCTCAGCTGTCGGCTGCTCTTTATTAAATCAATTAATTGTTCCAACAATCGATTACGTTGGTATTTTTGTCTTCTTCATATTTCTCCTTTCAATTTCCCTAAACTACCATTCTACTCTATCCTGAATATTGGAATTATACATTAAAACCAATTAGTATTAAAATTATTTCCCATTGTGTTTGGCTGCATACCTATTTATATTTTGAATGTTAGAGGAATATAATTTATAGTACCATCTATTTGTGGATAGAGCAAATTATCTTCATCTCAGCTATTTATAAACATAATTATTTAATTAAAAAGTCATCTATTGGTTTAAAATATCATTTATTCTACCAATATAACAGTTGGCTGTGCGTCAACATTTATCAAAGTATTATTATTAATACCTTGATAAAGGTTGGCGTAAAGCCAACTATAATATTGGTAAAATAAATGATATTTTGAATCAATATATACCCTTTTAATTAAAGATGTATTTATGTATTTTTCAAAATAATAATTAATATTCTGAAGATAAAGGCTTCCTGGCCGGCATTCATATTTATGTGAAAAATAGACACTTCGGCCAGTTAGAGTTTTTTTTTAAATCTCCACGTTTCGACAAAATTCTTTTGTCTTAGTCAGTAAAAGTAAATAAAAATAAAGCATTTGGTCTTGCCTTTAACTAACCGAAGTGTCTATTTTCATATAAATAATATTCTGAAGTGACAATTCATCGATATTTTCGACGACAAATTGAATAAATATATAGGAATAGTTTGGCTAATTAAATCGGGGTGGAAATATCTATGAAAGGAGACTCTTTAGCGATATTCATTTTTTTCAATAAAACAATTTCATTCTGTTCTTATCGAAATTAAAAACACGGTAATTTATTTATATACATCTTTATAAAAAAAAGGCATCTCCTTATCGTGCAACTGAAAGTTGCTGATGGCTTGCGCCATCTATCTGAATAAATATCAACTATTCTCGTTGATTTTTAATTATTCCAGAATTGGCCTAATACCTATTCTTGATTAATCAAGAAAAGCTAACCACGAGTGAATATTTAGCCGATTCTGGAATAATTAAAAATCGATGGATGTTGATATTCATTCCGATAGATTGCGCAATCCATCAGCATATTTCAGTTGCACAATAAGGAGATGCCAATTTATTACTACCTCTATCATTATCCCAGTACAATGTTATATCATAATATTTTACACATTAATATATGGAATTATTATATTCTCGAAACAAGTGGTTCGAGAGATTAGTTTATGAAGCCAACATTAATTGTTTTAAATTACTTCAAATTAAAGCTTCAAAAAAATATTTGACTCAGAATGATTCACGGCAAAATATATCTAAAATATATTATTAATCATTGGAATACAACAATTGATTCCTTTTCACAAAGTTCTCAACAAGAATACGATAAAGTTAAAAGTACATTAGAAAGCGAAAAGAAGCAATCTTACAAATATGACCTACAACACTTGGGAAGACTTTTCATTTCCATTTTTAATTGTTTTACTAATTATTACAATCCTATTTGGATTATGGATAATATACAAGTTGGTCTCCTCTGCCGCGAGAAAAGAGAAAAAAACGTTTCGTCCAAATCAGCCTGGACCTGATCAAGTCTAGTGAACCAAAGGCACTCCTCCCTTCTTGCTATACGGCCTCGGCGATCTCTCCCAAAAATAAAATTAAAAATGAATTTGGAGAGAAAGTAGTGCTATTATAGTCATATACCTATATTTATATTCATACAAGTCTATATTTTATCCGCAGAAATTCAAGATTGTTGAACTTTCCAATAGATTTTCGGTACTCTCTATAGCATCGCATGATTTCTTTAAAGGGTTATAAATACTTATATCAAAACTTTGTGCATTAGGACTATTTCTGTAAATTAATATTTACCGATTGTACCTTCTAACAGACCTGGTAAAATGTGTAGACCTTTGTAACCTGATCAAAAAATTTTATGAACCAAATCTAATTATAAATAGTTTAATCAGTAAATCATCTTTTTGAGTAAATCCCTCTTTGTTGTTGTTGTGTCCAATGAAAAGCTACAGATGTCTCCATGCATCTCTATCACAGCAGTCGCAGTGTTCTCCATCTTGGGTTGATGCTCTGGGTCCATGTTAATTTTCTGTTGTTGTTGTGTCCAATGAAGAGCCTCGTATATCTTCATGCATCTTTTCACAGCAGTCGCAATGTCCACTATCTTGGGTTTGTAAAGCTGCTGCCCTGGGTCCGCGTTAATTTTCTGTTGTTGTTGTGTCCAATGAAGAGCCTCATATATATTCATGCATCTTATCACAGCAGTCGCAATGTCCACTATCTTGGGTGTGTAAAGCTGCTGTCCTGGGTCCATGTCAATTTTCTGCAAGGCTGCGGCCATTGCTGGACATGAGAATATGTAGGTAGGTGTTTGTTCCACACCAGGACAAATGTTACTTGTCCTGTAGCTTCTTGTGTTATCTGGATATATTCAATGGTGATATAATCTCTTTCATAAATATAAGATGGAACGATAAGGTTCAAGAGTTTATTTTTTATCTAATAAAATAGTAAAATGAAGAAAATTTATATGAGGAGAATTAATAGAAGAATACTTTTACGAAACTCTTCCTCACCCACCCTTCATTTAACTATTTATTTTAATTGTTCTTTTCAAATATAAATTGATATTTTATGAAATCGCGTAAGTCTTATCTTGGATGCTTTAGCAGAATAGATATAGAACAGAATAGAAGCAGAATAGAATCGTTAGTGTTTTTATATCCATTCTATTCCTCGGGGTACAGTAGTTAAGGAATTAAACCATTTAAATATTTTATTATATATATAAATGATCCATTAACACGCACCATATGTTATAAGAAATCTGAAATACTTTTGACGAGTATGATAAATAAAAAAATGGGTTGGGAAAATATCAAGGAGCAGGTTAAATTAACCATTAATTGATTTCTGCTCCACTAGATAGCGTTCTGACCTCTAAAAAAAGCCTTCATGTTAGTGTTCAGGAAATGCATAATTTGTTTTATATATATGTACATATACATATCAAAAGAAATTTCAATTTTGATGTCCTTAGCTATATCTAATGAAGATACCAAACTATAGGCATTGATCTATATAAAGCGAATGAAAATATTAAGACGCAATTTTTTCCTTACACAAATACATCAAACACCTAATGTCCTTACTGCGATGAAAATATATTGTGAGGGCTTGGCTCATAAATGAACCTTCACAGCAGTTAAGTCAATTTAATCTACTAGACCGCTTTTTACAGCTACAATACTGTATTTGATTATTCTGCTTTTATATGTTACACTAAAGGGTGGAATCTTAAAAATGGATCCAAGCAAACTATACAATAAGCTTTTAGGACAATAGAATTACATTCAAATATTTGCATTGAGCAATGTTCCTCCACAAACAACAAGGACAAGTTAGGCTAAATTAATACAAAGCAACAAAGCTCTATTTATATATAACTAATGAAGATATCAATACGCGGATTTTTCTTAATATCTTCATTCGCTGTGTATAGATGGCGTGTTATTCCTTTCTATTAATTCATCTATATACCAATTATTTTCTCTATTGAACGCGCCCATTTTAAATTTGAAATTTTGCTAATACATATAATGATACTAACAATAATAATGATAACAATTATAGGATAAAACTTTAATGAGTAGATTTCTGTATCGATGAAGGTTTGTTTAGGTTAAATAATGTACAAACCTCTTATGAAATCTCAACACACATAATTATACGATAAATATATAGAATTTATGATATAGTAAATAATAGTAATGATAATTATATATATATTTAAATATATTCTAAAGAATTTCACAACAAATAGCTATTCCTTGTTATCAACTCAAAATAGAAAAAGAAAAAAAAAATAATTTCATAATTAGAGAGGGATTAAGCTCTATGTTGGTTTAACCTAAACCTTCGATATAATTGCGCCTCCCAACTCTCGTAAAATTGGATAATTAGCAAAAGATTACTTACCCCCTATCTTCTGCGCTTGAAAAATCCTTGCTCCTAGACCCTTAGCTTCTTCTTTATCAAATTTTATTAAAGTTTTAATTAATTTTATGGGCAAACTCTTCCTTCCAACCGGTTATTAATCGAGAGTATACCTTTATTTCTCAATCTAAATATTGGGTTTAGGAATTTAAAACGTCAAATTAAGATTTTCGTCTTTGATGTTTTTATTGTAGATGACTCTTATAGAAAATTAGATTTTATATTGAATTCGTATCAATTGTTTGGAATAGATTTCAATAATAGGATATACATTTAATATTAATAAATATTCTATATTTAATTGAAATATCATTTTTGTAAGCATATAAACATTGTTAATAACTTACGCGATATTAGTTATAATTTGAATTTTGTAACCAAAACCTAGTATCATTTTATTGTTACTTTATTACAATTGATGGCACAAAATAATCTATTTAAACATTAGATGTTTTGACATTATTATATTAACCGTTTCCTCCCTTTTAATATGTTTTGTTTTGTATGATAAAAGATGATAATAATATGGAAATAGCTCGCCAAGCTAGGCTATATGTAGAAAGGAATTTGAAATAATTATGGCATTAGATATAGTAAAGATGAAGGCTGCCTGGCCGGCATCATAGTTCTTAAAAGATACTACGGCTAATACATTTTTCTTTTATCTCGACGTTTCGACAATTTTTTTTTGTTTTCGGCAGGAGAGAAAAAAAAATAAAACACTTGGCAAAGCGTTAAAAATTTATTCTAAAGCTGAAAGAGCATTCTAAAGCGATATTTCAAATTTTGTACAACATTTAAAGCACGAGTTAGAAAAGTATTTTGTGAGTTAAATATTTGTTTTTAGACTCTTGCTTTAGATTTTGTACAATATTTTTGAAATATAGGGTGAGAACGCTTTAGCAGCTTTAGAATAATTTTTAACGCTTTGCTAAATATTTTATTTTTTTTCGCTTATTTTATTATCTACTTATATAATTGCCTTATTCTGTCTGTGTGAAGTTCACGGATAGATTTTGGTCAGAATGGATAAAATAAAAAAAGTGTCAAGGGATGGGAATCGAACCCACGACCTTCCGCTTACCGGGCAGATGCCATGACCACTAGGCTACCCTGGACATATTTTTCCGTTCATAAAGTTAATATATGAATATTATTTTAATTAAAACATTTTAAAAACACACAGTTTGGAACGGGACGTTTCACAAGAGTGACATCCATGGCGCCAATTTATAATTGTAACGATTAGTATTTGAATTAAAACGTTTTTAAAATATATACGCACTCGGGTAAAACCCGGGCGTTGCCCGGGCCATTCGTCTAGTATATATATAAATAATCCATTAACACGCACCATATGTTATAAGAAATCTGAAATAATTTTGACGAGTATGATAAATAAAAAAATTGGTTGGGAAAATATCATGTTAGTGTTCATGTTAGTGTTCAGGAAATGCCTAGGTTGTTTTATATATGTACATATACATATCGAAAGAAATTTTAATTTTGATGTTCTTAGCTATATCTAATGAAGATACCAAACTATAGGCATTGATCCATATAAAGTGAATGAAAATATTAAGACGCAATTTTTTCCTTACACAAATACATCAAACACCTACTGTCCCTACTGCGATGAAAATATATTGTGAGGGCTTGGCTCATCAGTGAACCTTCACAGCAGTTAAGCCAATTTTTAATCTACTAGACCGCTTCTTTAAAGCTACAATACTGTATTGGATTATTCTACTTTTATATGTTACACTGAAGGGTGGAATCTTAGAAATGGATTCTAACAAACTATAGACATAAGCTTTTAGGACAATATAATTTACATTAAAATATTTGCATTGAGCAATGTTCCTCCACAAACAACAAGGACAAGTTAGGCTAAATTAATACAAAGCTCGATTTATATATAACTAATGAAGATATCAAAATACGCGAATTTTCTTAATATCTTCATTCGCTGTGTATAGATGGCGTGTTATTCCTTTGTATTAATTCATCTATATACCAATTATTTTCTTTATCAAACGTGCCCATTTTAAACTTGAAATTATTGCTAATACATATAATGATACTAACAATAATAATGATAACAATTATAGGATTAAACTCTAATGAGTAGATTCATATATCGATGAAGGTTTGTTTAGTTTAAATAATGTATAAAGATCTTATGAAATCTCAACACACATAATTATACGATAAATATATAGAATTTATGATATAGTGAATAATAGTAATGATAATTATATATATATTTAAATATATTCTAAAGAATTTCACAACAAATAGCTATTCCTTGTTATCAACTCAAAATAGAAAAAGAAAAAAAAATAATTTCATAATTAGAGAGGGATTAAGCTCTATGTTGGTTTAACCTAAACCTTCGATATAATTGCGCCTCCCAACTCTCGTAAAATTGGATAATTAGCAAAAGATTACTTACCCCCTATCTTCTGCGCTTGAAAAATCCTTGCTCCTAGACCCTTAGCTTCTTCTTTATCAAATTTTATTAAAGTTTTAATTAATTTTATGGGCAAACTCTTCCTTCCAACCGGTTATTAATCGAGAGTATACCTTTATTTCTCAATCTAAATATTGGGTTTAGGAATTTAAAACGTCAAATTAAGATTTTCGTCTTTGATGTTTTTATTGTAGATGACTCTTATAGAAAATTAGATTTTATATTGAATTCGTATCAATTGTTTGGAATAGATTTCAATAATAGGATATACATTTAATATTAATAAATATTCTATATTTAATTGAAATATCATTTTTGTAAGCATATAAACATTGTTAATAACTTACGCGATATTAGTTATAATTTGAATTTTGTAACCAAAACCTAGTATCATTTTATTGTTACTTTATTACAATTGATGGCACAAAATAATCTATTTAAACATTAGATGTTTTGACATTATTATATTAACCGTTTCCTCCCTTTTAATATGTTTTGTTTTGTATGATAAAAGATGATAATAATATGGAAATAGCTCGCCAAGCTAGGCTATATGTAGAAAGGAATTTGAAATAATTATGGCATTAGATATAGTAAAGATGAAGGCTGCCTGGCCGGCATCATAGTTCTTAAAAGATACTACGGCTAATACATTTTTCTTTTATCTCGACGTTTCGACAATTTTTTTTTGTTTTCGGCAGGAGAGAAAAAAAAATAAAACACTTGGCAAAGCGTTAAAAATTTATTCTAAAGCTGAAAGAGCATTCTAAAGCGATATTTCAAATTTTGTACAACATTTAAAGCACGAGTTAGAAAAGTATTTTGTGAGTTAAATATTTGTTTTTAGACTCTTGCTTTAGATTTTGTACAATATTTTTGAAATATAGGGTGAGAACGCTTTAGCAGCTTTAGAATAATTTTTAACGCTTTGCTAAATATTTTATTTTTTTTCGCTTATTTTATTATCTACTTATATAATTGCCTTATTCTGTCTGTGTGAAGTTCACGGATAGATTTTGGTCAGAATGGATAAAATAAAAAAAGTGTCAAGGGATGGGAATCGAACCCACGACCTTCCGCTTACCGGGCAGATGCCATGACCACTAGGCTACCCTGGACATATTTTTCCGTTCATAAAGTTAATATATGAATATTATTTTAATTAAAACATTTTAAAAACACACAGTTTGGAACGGGACGTTTCACAAGAGTGACATCCATGGCGCCAATTTATAATTGTAACGATTAGTATTTGAATTAAAACGTTTTTAAAATATATACGCACTCGGGTAAAACCCGGGCGTTGCCCGGGCCATTCGTCTAGTATATATATAAATAATCCATTAACACGCACCATATGTTATAAGAAATCTGAAATAATTTTGACGAGTATGATAAATAAAAAAATTGGTTGGGAAAATATCATGTTAGTGTTCATGTTAGTGTTCAGGAAATGCCTAGGTTGTTTTATATATGTACATATACATATCGAAAGAAATTTTAATTTTGATGTTCTTAGCTATATCTAATGAAGATACCAAACTATAGGCATTGATCCATATAAAGTGAATGAAAATATTAAGACGCAATTTTTTCCTTACACAAATACATCAAACACCTACTGTCCCTACTGCGATGAAAATATATTGTGAGGGCTTGGCTCATCAGTGAACCTTCACAGCAGTTAAGCCAATTTTTAATCTACTAGACCGCTTCTTTAAAGCTACAATACTGTATTGGATTATTCTACTTTTATATGTTACACTGAAGGGTGGAATCTTAGAAATGGATTCTAACAAACTATAGACATAAGCTTTTAGGACAATATAATTTACATTAAAATATTTGCATTGAGCAATGTTCCTCCACAAACAACAAGGACAAGTTAGGCTAAATTAATACAAAGCTCGATTTATATATAACTAATGAAGATATCAAAATACGCGAATTTTCTTAATATCTTCATTCGCTGTGTATAGATGGCGTGTTATTCCTTTGTATTAATTCATCTATATACCAATTATTTTCTTTATCAAACGTGCCCATTTTAAACTTGAAATTATTGCTAATACATATAATGATACTAACAATAATAATGATAACAATTATAGGATTAAACTCTAATGAGTAGATTCATATATCGATGAAGGTTTGTTTAGTTTAAATAATGTATAAAGATCTTATGAAATCTCAACACACATAATTATACGATAAATATATAGAATTTATGATATAGTGAATAATAGTAATGATAATTATATATATATTTAAATATATTCTAAAGAATTTCACAACAAATAGCTATTCCTTGTTATCAACTCAAAATAGAAAAAGAAAAAAAAATAATTTCATAATTAGAGAGGGATTAAGCTCTATGTTGGTTTAACCTAAACCTTCGATATAATTGCGCCTCCCAACTCTCGTAAAATTGGATAATTAGCAAAAGATTACTTACCCCCTATCTTCTGCGCTTGAAAAATCCTTGCTCCTAGACCCTTAGCTTCTTCTTTATCAAATTTTATTAAAGTTTTAATTAATTTTATGGGCAAACTCTTCCTTCCAACCGGTTATTAATCGAGAGTATACCTTTATTTCTCAATCTAAATATTGGGTTTAGGAATTTAAAACGTCAAATTAAGATTTTCGTCTTTGATGTTTTTATTGTAGATGACTCTTATACAAAATTAGATATTAAATTGAATTCGTATCAATTGTTTGGAATATATTTTAATAATAAAATATACATTTGATATTAATAAATATTCTATATTTAATTGAAATATTATTTTTGTAAGCATATAAACATTGTTAATAACTTACGCGATATTAGTTATAATTTTAATTTTGTAACCAAAACCTAGTATCATTTTATTGTTACTTTATTACAATTGATGGCACAAAATAATCTATTTAAACATTAGATGTTTTGACATTATTATATTAACCGTTTCCTCCCTTTTAATATGTTTTGTTTTGTATGATAAAAGATGATAATAATATGGAAATAGCTCGCCAAGCTAGGCTATATTTAGAAAGGAATTTGAAATAATTATGGCATTAGATATAGTAAAGATGAAGGCTGCCTGGCCGGCATCATAGTTCTTAAAAGATACTACGGCTAATACATTTTTCTTTTATCTCGACGTTTCGACAATTTTTTTTTTTGTTTTCGGCAGGAGAGAAAAAAAATAAAACACTTGGCAAAGCGTTAAAAATTTATTCTAAAGCTGAAAGAGCATTCTAAAGCGATATTTCAAATTTTGTACAACATTTAAAGCACGAGTTAGAAAAGTATTTTGTGAGTTAAATATTTGTTTTTAGACTCTTGCTTTAGATTTTGTACAATATTTTTGAAATATAGGGTGAGAACGCTTTAGCAGCTTTAGAATAATTTTTAACGCTTTGCTAAATATTTTATTTTTTTTCGCTCCTGACGAGGAGAAAATATTTTTGTTAAAACATTGAGATAATAAATATATTTACTGGTCGAGGTATCTTTAATTTGAAGAACTATGGTATTGGTATCGAACAATTATTTCTCCTTCCGAGGAGTTGAATGCTGTTACATTTGCTGCCATGTGCGATATTTCTGGCCAACCCACGTTGACACATTTGGCCGGGATTTTGAAACCAATCTTGAAAACTTTCAACCAGTGATAGACAATACATTCAATGGGTACGTCTCGCAAAACGATACCATGCGACAATTGTTTTCACTACCTTGTATCCCGTTCTAAAATAGGAACCCCGCTTCCCAACGCAGACAGAGATAGCCACCTTCCATTATTGATGTCCACGCTTTAACCTAGGATGTTATATATACAGAGGATGTTCACACTTATAAGAAACAAATTTTATTATAAAATATTAAAAATTAACACCTTATTTGAAAATTTTCAAATGTTCTATTTGAAAGCCTTTTTGTTTATTAACAGAACGGCACCTGACTTTCCACGATAGCAGACACTTTCTGATCATGGTCATACTCAAAAGATCCCATTCTTCCTTTACCACTTTCCAGAGACCTTCAATTGTCCTAGGGTGTCTCTTTCCAAGTGCTCTTTTAAGGCATCCAAAAATGCAAAATTCCATCGGGGCTTATTCAGGAGATTTTTACAGGGGTTCTGTTCTTTCGAATAGTGTTGATTCCTGTTCTTTGCCTTAGATCTTCCAAATAAGCTTGGGTTAAAGATGAGGTATGACTTGTGACGTTATTATGGTGAAACCAGACTTTGTTGCTCTGTTTTCCATAGATAGAGGGAATATCATTTAAAAATATAGGTTCTAAAATGTTCTTTTTATAGTACTCCGAGTTTATTTTGGCATTTCTTTCAACTTTTCTTATTTTAATTTTCCTTCATATGATATACCGCATGCCACCATAAATCCTTTGGGGTAACTTTCGGCACATTCCTTCAACCAAATTGGCCTAGATTTTTCCACCCTTTTTTGATAGTATATAGCTCTTTTTCTGTCGCAATCGGTTATATAATATACCCATGCTTCGTCATATGTAACAATAAATTTCCATCTATCAGCAGCCAATAAATTTTCATAAAAAATATCTGCTGATAGTGTGTCGCTGACGAATATGGCTCTGAAACAATTTGTGAACCGCATGATTTTTTGTAGCTTTTAGGCCTAAATCTTTATTTATTATTTTATTTATTGTTGACACTGATGTTCCTATTAATTTGGCTATATCTCATTGTGGCATAGGATTTTCTTTTGTAATATATTTTTCACTTTTTTGACAGTTGCAAGAGTTCTCACAGATATAGGGTGATAATCTTTTGTCCATTTCTCCGTAGGTGCTTTGAATAAAAACTTGATATTTTTGTCGTGAATAATATTATAAATACCTTTTTCAGAAATTATGATATCATCTTGTTTGAATATTTTAATTATGTCCAAATAGGTAAGATTAGCTATGGAAAGTCCTAAAATATAACCTCTTATGAAACTATTGTATTTGAAGGCATTTTTTAAAAATTACAAAAGATATGTATTGCGTGTTAGAATTAGCTTAAGCCTTTTCGAATTCTACGTTGTTGATTTTTAAAAATAAAGTAATACTTATTTTTTCACACCGGGCGCTCGTTTCGTATAAGTGTGAACACGCTCTGTATAACACATATAGATTAAATTTCAAATAACCTATATCAGTAAATTGGAAACAATATAGTAATAAGAAAAATCCCGGAAGACTTAATATCACTTATATATATATATAAACATATATAATTGTGAAAATATATAAATGTGATATTGTACTGGGATAAGGATTACAAATAAAGAAAAGAAAAACTGGTATCTTGTCGTGAAACTGAAAGTTTCTGATAGTTTGCGCCACGAATAGTTGATATTTATTCCGATACATGACGCAAGCCATCATCACTTTCAGTTACACGATAAGGAAATGCCTTTTTCTTAATTTATTCACCTAATCCCAGTACAATATCACATTTGTACTATTTTTTCACATTGTGTAATTGTGTTAATATTTAATGGCTTGTGAAATTGTCAATTCTGATTACAATGTAAATCAAAAGTTTACTTTAAAGAGAGAGTGAACATACTTAAATATATATATTATTGAGACATTGTAGCTTTCAATTATAGAGGAGCGTTTTCTCAAAAGTTGATTTATAAAAATGTTTATGACTGAAATAGATTACAAAAATAAGCAAACAGCATCACAAGGATAACGTGCTCCATATCTTTCGAACACATTTTAATGGAGAGAAGTGTCTTGGTTTTCTTATTTAGATTATATTGTTAAATGACGATAGAATGAAATATTTGAATGGTAACAGGTTTAGCAGATGACCGGTGGAGAACACGTGCGCGCCAAGAATATCCACAATCAGATGCGCGAATTTGGCAAATTCTGTAATAATTAAAAATCAACGAATAGTTGATATTTATTTCGACAGATATCTAAGCCATCAGTACTTTGAGTTGAACGATCAGTAAATGTATTTTTCTTAATTTATATTGCCGAGAAAAATTTGAAGCCATGGGTTCTGTGATTTACATTTTTAGAGACTGGCTCCAGGATTCCACCGCCGTGTCAAAGCCAAGATTTCCCTCCAAGATGAGGATGTCCCTATAGACGATACGACGCCAAAGCCGCTCTTTACGCCGCCAGAAAAAGGACGCAAAGGAAGAAAGTTCCAAGACTAATTGTTAAGTGTGGGTCACAGCTCCCTTAGGGAAGGAGATATATAACAAAGTATTTATTATATTATGTTTATATTTTGCTATACTCTGTACACTTCCCCTTTTTGCTTATCTTTTGTTTATCAATGATAGTTTGTTCTTGCCTGAAATAAATTGTTGTCTCATCCTGATTTTTGTCTTCCCTAATTTTCCACGTGGCAATATTTAAGTTTATTAGTTGAATAATGAAGACAATGCATTCGATATGAGGCCTATCATATCTCTCCTAAACTATCTTAATTATAATTAATTGACTGTAACTATCTCAAAGAGGTATTTAGTTAGCCCCGAGTTTATCTTTTATACCGAGTATCTCTCTTGTAGCTGGGAGAATAAATGCAATTATTACTTAATAGAAGCTGCTTCCATGCGGGAATTTTAAATTATTGATTAGGCTTAGAAGAGGTTCGTTTCCTACTTAATTTAATTAGAAAACTTCATCGTTTATGTATGGAAATTTCCCTAATGAAGCCAATTATCCGCTTGTTAATTTCATTGCTAGAAAATCAAATTTAATTTTGGATTTATTTTAACACAAAGTTTTGAAATATTTAGGTTTATTTCCTTTAAAATATTATAATTACACACGAGAAGGTTTTCCTCTAAATATCTTCTGTTATTTTAATCTTCTTTCAATGGTTTGAAGTGGGTATTAGCAGGATAACTCTTTTTCTTTTTCAATTTGAATCGAAGGTTTTTCGAATGATAATTTTAGTTTCATAAACGTATATTTCGTTTGCATTTTATTGTTCAAATGGCTGGGTTTATGCATTTGAATATACAAAATACAGGGTTCTTCAAAGATACTTCAATTGAAAATATAACTTTGCATACAATCTATAACGCGCTGAAAATTAGAATTTTATTTTAAGAGATATTTAAAAGACATATTTATTCAAAATTAATCCAACAGTCCTCATACTCCAATAAATATAAATTAAAAGAGGGAAGGCGTGTTTCATCAATGGTAATTCTTCCCAACGGTTTCACCATTTTAATCTTCAGACAGCTTCAATATTATATTGTTATATACCCTGTATATGCTATTGGATACAGTAAAGTGTGTTCTGAAAGAACTATGGACATGTGATTATAGGATTGCAGAGAAATGCATATCTAAATTCAAAATACAAAATAACCAATTCCCTATCCTTTTATCATTCGCAAACGTAAAAAGAAATTTTCCACATTCAATCCTTTCTCTGGTGACTATCCATCTTTAGGAAATAACAATACGATAATTACTTTATTAATAAAAGTCAGAAGATATAAATGCAATTGAATTATTAATACTGAGTTGGCTCTTTTTGATGATGGTGTCTTGTCCATAGAGCAGATCAGATTGGTTCATGAACCCTTATCACAATACCGGCCAACTGAGGTGCCTTGGTTGGCTCTTTTTGATTTAGCAATAAAATAGATTGGTTATAATATTAGCATGAAATAAACTTAAATCAAGATTCAATTTATATTTATTTAAACACTATTATCATTTACAACCTTTTTAAATGTATATTTATATCCATGATAAATATTATTAATAAAAAATGCGTAAATGAATGTTTGTCAAACTTTCCATAATCCTTGTTATCCAACCTTCAAGCTAAAATGTCAACAGTAGTTGTACAACATCACCTAATCCACAGTTATAACACTTAGGTAAAAATTGACGTCATATTTCTGAATCTCTCTGGCCGTGACGTTTAGCGACATAATCCTGTGTCCACACATGTCCCCAGTTTGTTGCAGATTACAGGGAAGGAATTGATGAGTTGAGTGACGTCCATTTGATGGATTGGCTAAATATTGACCGTCCATGTTAGCGGCAAATGGAGGCGCTTGACAATGCTGTAAAAGTTCCACTTCCCCACGATATAATACCATATTAAGAAAGAAAAAAGACATCTCCTTATCGTGTAACTGAAATTTTCTGATGGCTTTCGCCATCTATCTGAATAAATATATACTATTCGTTGATTTATTTAATTATTCCAGAATTTGCCAAAATACCAATTTTTGAATCAATTACACGATAAAGAGATGCATTTATTTTCTTTCTTAATTTATTCACTTTATCCCAGTACAAAATCACATTTATATGGATTAATAATGGATTAATGAAATTTACACTCGACATGGACAACCTTTAGGTCATAAGATTATTTCTATAATTGAAACATTTTCAGAAGAAAATTGTGAAATATTTGTTTAATAACTTGTGTAATAACTTTAATATTTATATTGCTGCGTATTAAACATATATTTTTTGTAGAATTTTGACACATTAAATTCTTTAAATGCTATATAAATTGGTTCATAGGTATACTAATACCAAATAATAAAGATAAAAAAATTCGAAGCCATATTCAAATAATCAATATGGTATTTGAAGAATTGTCATAGGTATACAATTGTGATTGTTTATTTTAACATAATGCCAATTCATTTCTGTATATACTCAATCTTATGTAAACTTTGGCAAGTTTAGAACAATTTGTGCACATAATTATAAATCACTACTAATTCATTGTGTAAATAATTAAAGATATATATATATATAAATGTAAAAATTCTAATTTAGTACAATAATCTGATTGACTTCGTGCTTCTGTAATAATAATCAAAAAACACAATGCATTACCGAGGCTTATGTTATTGGAAAATTAAACTATTGATTTATATTTTAAAAGAATCATGCGCTTCAAAAATAGTTAAAATTTCTATAAGAATTGTCATATAAAAATATTATATTGAATATATAAAAATATATATAAAGAGGTATATCCTTCTATATATCCTGAAATAAATATTCAATTTATAAAACTTGTTCAGTTGAATTTTTTCTCACGAAATAAAATATATTCTCCTATATATTCTATGTAAAAACACTTAACTATTATTTTAGAATAGATTGTAAAAAAAGAAGTGAGATAGTTTGAAAGATTTAATCCACGTCTAAGAGATAGCAAAATATGGTGAAAATCCTCGAGATAAAAACCATTAAAACCTTCCAGAAGACAGCCTTAATGGCATCGAGCAATTTGTCAATGGCGATTCTCTTCCCAGAATGTTAGACATTTTCTAGATGCGAGAATATTTGGCACCGTAGAATTCTTCCCGCCCGTCGCCATTTTTATTCATATCTTTAATTCTCGTCTGCAAAATAATTTTACATTAAATATTAGTGGTTTAAGTGTTTTTTTTTTCAAATTGTATATAGAATCTATACCTATATATAGATGTTTTGTACTTTTACGATATCATTTTATATTTGTTAACAACATGTAACACATTTTATAAGAAATTATATAACACAATATATATATCACTTTGAAAATATAGCAATTCATAAAAATATTCTTTAATTAAAAAGGCATAAATTTGATCAAAATAACTTATTTTACCAATATTTCAGTTGGCTGAATGCCAACCTTTCTCAAGGTAAAATTACATATTAATGTGGGGGGTCGGTGGAAGGCTGGGTAAACCGTTTGGTTTTCGACTACTAGGACCCGGGTTCGATTCCCGCATTGGACACTTTTTTCTGTTTAAAAAAAAATGCTCCAATGGCCCCCGATTCTTGCAAAAGTCCAACCCCACCAGCGAGTGCAAGTAACCAAACGGGGCTCTGGCATTTGTAAGTGCAAAGTCGAACTGCTTTTCACATGTGTAGACATGTGGTGCGCTTACAGTAAAAAGCAGTCGCTAACTACCCACCATGATTATCATGACCTGTACCACGTGTACTAGGGATAAGCAAAAAAAAAAAAAAAAAAATTTTATGTGTGTCAACAACAAATTCAGCGTCACATAAAATATATATATTTTTTAAAACTTAATTTTTTTGTCGTTATATGGCGTTGGGTTTGTTGTTGCCACACATTAAAATGTTATAATACCTTGATAAAGGTTGGCCTTCAGCCTACTGAAATATTGGTAAAATTAATTATTTTTTGATTCAATATATGCCTTTTTATTTAAATTATATATATATATATATATATGAAATGTAAATAATAAAGTTTATCAAATAAAATTTTAAATCTTAAATATAATTTAAATTAAGTTGATATTATAGAGTGAGTTAAGATGGATTTATATATTGATATAACTATATTTAAAACTTTTAATAATAGTAATATTTATATATAAAAAGGAAATTCTATTAGATTAGCAAGCTAAATCTAAATTAATTATATAAGATAAAAGTTGATAATTATTTTTGTGTTTAAGTTAGATGAGATTAAAAAGTTCTTTATATGTATTATATTTATATCTTATTTAGGAGAGAAAAATGTAATAAAAGTAATTATATGTTAGAATAATATGTTTTTATTTTAGATAGAAAAAAAAAATTTGAAAAATAAAAAGAAAATTTAACAAGAAAAGAAGATTTAACAACGTAACGTCTTTTAGCATCGGCTTTTACCCGTCATTTAGACATACTCTTAAAATAAATAGGAATAAAGAAGAGATTTATAATGATTATATATTTATTTTTTAGTAAAAGAGAGGAAAGAGATAAAGAAAGAACCATACACTTTTATTTCAAACAGGTAGAGAATTGAAAGGTTGTTAGTATTTTTTTTTTAGTTAATTAATAGTTTTTGTAATTTTTTTATATAATTTTTTTTTTCCTATATAATTTTAGATTTTTTTTTTTCCTAAGAGTAAGAATAATATGAAATAATATTTTTGCCTAGTTAAGGATAGATAAACATATTTTAAATCTTTGCCTATTAGAAATTATTTTTTGGAACCCTAATGGTAGACCAGGACATTACACAAAAGGAGATTTGGAAAATCTATTGGAGAGAGAAATCTGTGGTACCAGGGCTCTTCAGATGAAAATACCACAACCCATTTCACCCTTACTTCATTATGGATTGATTTCTCTTCGACCATTAAACTGTATAATCAAATTAATATTAGATATCATAGAAGGAGGCTGTTTACTTACTTATTCAAAGTGGCGTCTGCCGCTCCCTCGAGACAGCGCACATGTGTGGATGTAACATCTGTCTGTCAGGGACACTCGACACTGTTCTAAAAGTAACCTTCCCTTTTCTAGGAAATCTTATTTTTAAAATTGTTAGAAGTTAGAAAAGCTGTCAGAAAAGAATCATTAGAAAATTTAAAGATTGTGAAAATATGTATTAAAATTTTGTTTTCATTGATATAAGTTACATTTTATTAAAATTATAAATTAATTGAATAATAAAACATTTATTATGCTTCAAATTCATTTATATTTGTTTTCCAGTTCCCTCCCACAGTAACTGGAGATCAAATTGAATGAATTTAATGCTTTATAATCGTTATCATATAATTAATATATTTAAAGTCATAGGAAATATATTCAGTAATTCTATCATTTGTTTTAGTATAAGAGTAGAATATAAGTTGTTGGTTAGATTAATTGGAGAAGTTTGAAGTTTCAAATTTATAATTATATTTATTATTGCTTAGGTATTTGTGTATTGAAAGCCTATTGTAAAACTTTACTGTTTTGTATTTAAAACCATTGTTTAAATACTCTTTATTAAGATTTTTAATGTCTTTAATAAAGTTTGTTTTAATGTTGTTGATTCTATAAAATCTTAAAAATTGACCAAAATATATGCCTTTGCAGCAATTTGATGATATGTTGGAATTGACATTACATTTTTAGACTTAAATATAAACCTTGCAAACAAGTCAATTGGAACATATGACAAAAGAAATTGTTATAATTTTAAAATTATTAAATTCTGTAATGTCAATTCCAACATATCATCAAATTTCTGCAAAGGCATATATTTTGGTCAATTTTTAAGATTTTATAGAATCAACAACATTAAAACAAACTTTATTAAAGACATTAAAAATCTTAATAAAGAGTATTTAAACAATGGTTTTAAATACAAAACAGTAAAGTTTTACAATAGGCTGTCAATACACAAATACCTAAGCAATAATAAATATAATTATAAATTTGAAACTTCAAACTTCTCCAATTAATCTAACCAACAACTTATATTCTACTCTTATACTAAAACAAATGATAGAATTACTGAATATATTTCCTATGACTTTAAATATATTAATTATATGATAACGATTATAAAGCATTAAATTCATTCAATTTGATCTCCAGTTACTGTGGGAGGGAACTGGAAAACAAATATAAATGAATTTGAAGCATAATAAATGTTTTATTATTCAATTAATTTATAATTTTAATAAAATGTAACTTATATCAATGAAAACAAAATTTTAATACATATTTTCACAATCTTTAAATTTTCTAATGATTCTTTTCTGACAGCTTTTCTAACTTCTAACAATTTTAAATATAAGATTTCCTAGAAAAGGGAAGGTTACTTTTAGAACAGTGTCGAGGGTCCCTGACAGACAGATGTTACATCCACACATGTGCGCTGTCTCGAGGGAGCGGCAGACGCCACTTTGAATAAGTAAGTAAACAGCCTCCTTCTATGATATCTAATATTAATTTGATTATACAGTTTAATGGTCGAAGAGAAATCAATCCATAATGAAGTAAGGGTGAAATGGGTTGTGGTATTTTCATCTGAAGAGCCCTGGTACCACAGATTTCTCTCTCCAATAGATTTTCCAAATCTCCTTTTGTGTAATGTCCTGGTCTACCATTAGGGTTCCAAAAAATAATTTCTAATAGGCAAAGATTTAAAATATGTTTATCTATCCTTAACTAGGCAAAAATATTATTTCATATTATTCTTACTCTTAGGAAAAAAAAAAAAAATCTAAAATTATATAGGAAAAAAAAAATTATATAAAAAAATTACAAAACCTATTAATTAACTAAAAAAAAAATACTAACAACCTTTCAATTCTCTACCTGTTTGAAATAAAAGTGTATGGTTCTTTCTTTATCTCTTTCCTCTCTTTTACTAAAAAATAAATATATAATCATTATAAATCTCTTCTTTATTCCTATTTATTTTAAGAGTATGTCTAAATGACGGGTAAAAGCCGATGCTAAAAGACGTTACGTTGTTAAATCTTCTTTTCTTGTTAAATTTTCTTTTTATTTTTCAAATTTTTTTTTTCTATCTAAAATAAAAACATATTATTCTAACATATAATTACTTTTATTACATTTTTCTCTCCTAAATAAGATATAAATATAATACATATAAAGAACTTTTTAATCTCATCTAACTTAAACACAAAATAATTATCAACTTTTATCTTATATATATATATATATATATCAAAAATAAAGAAGGCATCTCCTGACCTCGAGCACCCTTGCTTTTTAGATGGCAGAGCGCTCTGCCATCTAAAAAGCACATGTGCTCGTGGTCAGGAGATGCCTTCTTTATTTTTGATATCAACACCTGACCCACTTATCTTTTATTTTTTTTCTATTGTTTTTTCATATATATATATATATATATATGGAATAACTCTAAAATTATATTAATTAAATATTAATTCACACATAATTTTAATTTAAAAAATAGCCATAAGAGGTTTTATGGAAAATAAGTGATCTTTCAGGCAAAGTCTCTCTTCTACGGGTTATAGAAAATATAAAGAACAAGATGGTTTATTGAAAAATATAATAAATGGAAAGAAATTTGATTTAGAAAAGGTTTAATTTGCTAATGTATGCTTCTCATTATCTAAATATGTAATTATGGATTTCTATCTCTTTCTCTCTTTCAACCTTGATGTTATGGGAACAATGGACCAGAATCAAGGCAGATTTGGTCGCGGAGATACAATCCCTCGCACTGTCGCTGAGTCGCGATGGATACATCGAAAGAGTTAGCCATTCCCTGAGGCGGAGACTGGAGGAAGATACTGCCCGCTCCGACTTTCCTTCCTTGACGGACATCGGGCGTTCCCTTCGAGCCAGACGTCGCTCTCCCTCCACCTTCACCGACGACGACGGCAACGCCATCTCCGGGGGACAACTATGAATTGCTTCGCCCAGGCTCCAAACTCAGCTGTAGCCATCGCCGACATCCTCGCTGAAATTACTCCCTTGGAGTTTGATGAGTGGGACTAGCTCTTTCCCGCCGAAATCTCCCGCAATCGGATAGTGGCAGCCATGCACCGCCTGTCAAACGGCCGTGTCTCGGGATAGGACTGATTATCCTGGAAGTTTGTCAAAGCTTTCGAGAATTTCTTTGTCGAAGCGTTTGACAAATATTCGAGACTTCAAATCATCGCGGGGCTTTTTCCTCCAACTTCAAGGAACCGCAAGGGTCATCCTGCTGCCGGTGGTCCGGGTCTACAGGCTTTTCGTTCAGTCAGCCTTTCAACGACCGACTACAGGATCTTCAGCGGCGTGCTCATGGGTCGTCTGTGCCGTCATCTTCCGGACATCGTGTCCGAGTTCCAGACCTATGCCATTCCAGGACGGTCATCCTCCTAGAACGTGGTACGATGTTCGAAAAAGTCGACTTGGCAGCGAGACATGACACACCGTTGGCTGTCATCTCTCTAGGCCTGAACTCGGCACGTTCGACAGTCTGAAAAGAAGTTTCTTCCTGCGTCTTATTCAGAACAACAGCCTGTTGCTATAATACAGCTATTTTACGAATAACGAGGCTGAGAACATCATAATTTGTAAATTGGAGATGCTTCATCAGTCAGGGGGCGCCCCGGCCACTGGACTCGACACGGCTCCAGGTGCATCCTGTTGGAGTGCTGGCTAAAAAGTGGACCCTCACACCTCGTTAAATCTCCTGATCCGACTTGCGTCGCAACTGCTTCTCAAGGCTCGACGCAGCTGTCGCAGGACGACTGGATCTCCACTCACTACCCCATCCGGACCATGCTGCCCCAAGGCGTGCCACCTGTACCGCCTGTGGGTCTAACGACGAGTCGCTGACCAACAGACACTAGAGGTCCGAGCCGTGTAACCCCTGCTTCGAAAGATTTTGACATTCTGTGATTCAATCTTGGATCTGTAGGCCTGGCTATGAGGCCTGGCTATGAATACCACAAGTGTGGCGAAGGCTGTAATCTACAAATTCCATTTTAGCTTAAATTGAGCAAGGCCAGACCCCCAATCGACCATCCAACTCTGGATGAAAGTACTCTGGCGCTTCACGTTTACGTGATGTAAGACCCTAATGTAGATTCTGAATATATATATATATATATATGGACATTTTGCCGGGAGGATATTGATCTAAAGAGACAAAGGTCGCCTCTCCCGTCAAAATAGACGTCAAACCTAGATGCCATCTATTGACCGTCGCCGCAACTAGCGGCCTCGGGTCGGTGACAAAGCCACAACACCAGCGACGGTCATTAGATGGCGTCTAGTTTTGACATCTATTTTTACGGGAGAGGCGACCTTTGTCTCTTTGGATCAATATCCTTCCGGCAAAATCTCTATCTATATTTTAGCCATAGAATTGGCCGTGTGGATCTCATGGAATAAAGTTCGCCCTAGACTGACGAGGGCCATTAGCCCGAAACCATGGTCTCTAGGTGGACGCTTTTTCAGTTTGCCAAAGCTGGTGTTGTGGCTTTGTCACCGACCCGAGGCCGCTAGTTGCGGCGACGGTCAATAGATGGCGTCTAGTTTTGACGTTTATTTTGACGGGAGAGCCGACCTTTGTCTCTCTCTCTCTCTCTCTCTCTCTCTATATATATATATATTTATGGAGATTTTACCGGGAGGAGATAGATTTATAAAAGCATAGGGCGCCTTTCCCGTCAAAATAAACGTCAAAACTAGACGCCATAGAATAAAATCAGAAAAATAAGTTTATTATGACGGCTCAAATGAGTATTATATATAAACTAGCCGAGTGACCCGGGCAACGCCTCGGGTTTACCCGAAGGACCCGCAGGTGAGAAACTATAAAAGAAAAATTTTAACAAATCAGAAAATGAAATTGCAAACAACAGAACTACACTACTTTAAGGACATGAGAGCACATGCACTGTATCACCATACGTGTACCATTTTCAAAGACCCTGCTTAGGATTAAAACTTCTCAGAAGCATAACAATAGTACCAACCTAGAGGTTAACTGGTGTGGATGCATTCCTCTGGGAGTGAGACTATTGAGAAATTCAGTAGGGAGTTATTTTGCTTCTCCGCATTCTAACACTCCAACTGTTAACACTGTGGAAACACTGACTCATGTTTGGTAAGCAATTTCAGGGAAGAAACTATAGACATTGGATTAAATAAATTATTAATTAAATTGCATTAAATAAAAATTATTAGATTTAAATAAATATTATTAGAGTGAAAAAAAAAAGAAAGAAATTAACAAATTAGAAAATAAAATTTCGAAAAATACAACTATATTGCAGATAAGATAAGAGGACCTTATTAAAAAATACATAAACAAACTGTAATTCGACACTCGATAATTCGACACTTTCGATAATTCTACCATTTTAAAAATCAAAATTACAAGGCTGATTGTTGTTTAAATACAACTTTGCTTTTGCATGCATAAACACAGGCTCTTGTAGCAAGAACCCAAATATTATTTATAGTCATAGCAAAAGCCAACTTTAGTGAAAACTGATGCCTCTTCAGAATGAATGGAAGACTGAAATCTGAAGGAGCAGAAGATATGGGTCATCTTTACATGTATGCTATCCAATGTTCGCACACTTGAAAAAGCCACATATAAAGTTGTCCGTGCGTAAACACAGGCTCTTGTAGCCAAGGTTTGGCCTTGAGCCTTATTTATAGTCATAGCAAAAGCCAACCTTAGTGAAAACTAACGCCTCTCTAGAATGAAGCGAAGGTTGGTATCCGAAGGGGCCAAAGATATTTCAGACACTATACAGTGTGTTCAACTTTGGGCACTGTCAGTATATGTGCTTCAAGGACATGAGAGCACTTGCGCTGAAACACCATACGTGTTCCATCGCAAAGATCCTAAAGGCATTGGTGAAAGTATAAATAAATAATTTGGAAATGAAAAAAAAATACATATATATATAAGAAAATAAATTGGAATAAAAATTTACAAACTATATTTCAGAGTGGATACATATTTGAAAGGAAAAAAATAAGAAAATTGCAAACAACAAAACTATATTACAAATATGACATGAAAACTAACGCCTCTCTAGAATGAAGCGAAGGTTGGTATCCGAAGGGGCCAAAGATATTTCAGACACTATACAGTGTGTTCAACTTTAGGCACTGTCAGTATATGTGCTTCAAGGACATGAGAGCACATGCGCTGAAACACCATACGCGTTCCATCGCGAAGATCCTAAAGGCATTGGTGAAAGTATAAATGACCCATATCTTCTGCTCCTTCAGATTTCAGTCTTCCATTCATTCTGAAGAGGCATCAGTTTTCACTAAAGTTGGCTTTTGCTATGACTATAAATAATATTTGGGTTCTTGCTACAAGAGCCTGTGTTTATGCATGCAAAAACAAAGTTGTATTTAAACAACAATCAACCTTGTAAATTTGATTTTTAAAATGGTCGAATTATCGAAAGTGTCGAATTATCGAAAGTGTCGAATTATCGAGTGTCGAATTACAGTTTGTTTATGTATTTTTTAATAAGGTCCTCTTATCTTATCTGCAATATAGTTGTATTTTTCGAAATTTTATTTTCTAATTTGTTAATTTCTTTCTTTTTTTTTCACTCTAATAATATTTATTTAAATCTAATAATTTTTATTTAATGCAATTTGATTAATAATTTATTTAATCCAATGTCTTTAGTTTTTTCCCTGAAATTGCTTACCAAACATGAGTCAGTGTTTCCACAGTGTTAACAGTTGGAGTGTTAGAATGCGGAGAAGCAAAATAACTCCCTACTGAATTTCTCAATAGTCTCACTCCCAGAGGAATGCATCCACACCAGTTAACCTCTAGGTTGGTACTATTGTTATGCTTCTGAGAAGTTTTAATCCTAAGCAGGGTCTTTGAAAATGGTACACGTATGGTGATACAGTGCATGTGCTCTCATGTCCTTAAAGTAGTGTAGTTCTGTTGTTTGCAATTTCATTTTCTGATTTGTTAAAATTTTTCTTCTATAGTTTCTCACCTGCGGGTCCTTCGGGTAAACCCGGGGCGTTGCCCGGGTCACTCGGCTAGTATGTATATAAAAAAGCAAAGCCCAATTCTAAACCCAAATATTTTTTTTATGAGAAGAACATCAACATATTGCATGATTACGGCAGTCCATAGCTTCCCTGACAAAAATTCACCAAGAAAGTTAAATATATCTAAAATTTTTCTGTGTGTAAATTGCTAAATATGTAAAAAACATGTATACAAAAAAGCAAAGCCCAATTCCAAACCCAAATATTTTTTTTATGAGAAGAACATCAACATAATGCATGATTACGGCAGTCCATAGCTTCCCTGACAAAAATTCACCAAAAAAGTTAAATATTCCAAATATATTTCTGTGTATATATTGCTAAATGTGTAAATAACATGTATATAAAAAAGCAAAGCTTAATTTTAAATTTCATTATCCTTTCCACAGGAAAAGCATCAAATACTGCATAAGTACGGCACTTTTGCAGCCGCATGATTACTGCAGTCCATAGCTTCCCTGACAAAAATTCACCAAGAAAGTTAAATATTCCAAAATTTTTCTGTGTGTAAATTGCTAAATATGTAAAAAACATGTATACAAAAAAGCAAAGCCCAATTCCAAACCCAAATATTTTTTTTATGAGAAGAACATCAACATAATGCATGATTACGGCAGTCCATAGCTTCCCTGACAAAAATTCACCAAAAAAGTTAAATATTCCAAAAATATTTCTGTGTATATATTGCTAAATGTGTAAATAACATGTATATAAAAAAGCAAAGCTTAATTTTAAATTTCATTATCCTTTTCACAGGAAAAGCATCAAAATACTGCATAAGTACGGCACTTTTGCAGCCCCCCTGACAAAAATTCACTAAAAGAGGTAAGTATTCAAAAAAATATTTTGGTATATATATTGCTAAATGTGTAACAAACATGTATATAAAAAAGCAAAGCTTAATTCTAAGTTCTAATATTTTTTTTATAAGAAAAGCTACAAAAGCAAATAGGGAGAAGTGAAGCCATTTAGCCATTTTCAAAATCTGATTGTGAAAGAGTAAAAAAATGAGTAAATAAGAGCAAATATAAAGAAAAAGTATTGCTAAATGTGTAATAAACATGTATATAAAAAAGCAAAGCTTAATTCTAAGTTTTAATATAAAGAAGAAATAAGACACAAAAATGGAGCTAAATTCAAATTAAAAACTATAACAAATTAATAAAAAAAATAGACCTAATCCAAATGCCACCATCATCAGACAAAAGAAAAAATGAGATTTTATTCTTTAGTTCATTTATTCTTCTGTCTGATGCTGTTGCTGAAACGTCACACACTATTAAATTATTTGGATTAGGTCTTATTAATGAGAAAAAAAAAGATGCCAAAGAGAGATGAAAAGATGCCAAAAAAGATAACCAGATACAAAAATTGTGCTAAATTCAAATGAAAAACTAAAACAAACACTTATAAAAGATAATTATTATAGAATAAAAGTAATAATTCAATCTACAATTCGAAAAATGTATATATTTAAATGAAAAACTATAACAAAGTACTTACATAATCAAATGAATCAGAAATATATATTATTTCAAAACACATTTTTACGCATTTCAAAACAAATGAATTGATGATCATAAATGCAAAGAATCTACGATTGTAAAATAGATTAAATTAAAAAATAAAAATAACTGTTAACATTAGGAAAATAAAAACAGGCCTATCATACGAAGAAAAAAATAACGAAAATTTTGGTATATAGATTGTTATGTGTAGTTCAGAATCTTCGGAGGAGATAGCTCAGGACTTTACAATGGAAAACTCTGTTACGGTATTATCTATATCAGTGTCGGGCAACCTTTTTCGAGTTGCGGCGCACTAAGCTTAATTTCTTTTTTTCGCGGCGCACCTGTGGTTCTCACTATAAATTTCCTCGTGTAGGTAATTAAAATACAACAATAAATACTAGTAAAAATTTAAACATATATATCACATTTTATTAATTTTCAATATTAAATTAACATAATCAATGCGAGCATTGCGATTGTTTTTGAGAGCATATCAAATCAATACGGGGATCTACTTGTGAAAGACAAACGCGCATCTCCACATCTATCATTTGAAGTCTTTCGCGCTTCTTAAACTTCATTTCTGTGAGTGTTGAAAAACCTTGCTCACACAGATAGGAACTTCCAAATGGCAACAATGATTCGATGGCCGCATTACTAAGTTTAGGAAATTTGGAGTTTAAGCACAACCAAAACTCAGATAGCTCCTTTTCAGTGAATAGTCTTTTGAAAACTAAATCGTTTTTTAAATCAATTAAGTTTTCTTGCATTTCTTCTTCCAGATGTTGAATTTCACAGTGCATAAATGGGTTAACTACCCATTCCATCTTTTCAACGTCCAAGTAAGGAAAATATTTATTAAAAGAAGCGGATAGTAATGTCAAAGTTTCTTCGACTTCTTTTTGATAATAGATTTTGATGGATTCTCTTGAACCATCGGAAAAGATGCAAAGTTTTCTTTAGCAATGTTTAAATTCCATAAACTGAGTTTTTCCTTAAACGCTTTCAACTTGGTGGAGATAGTGATAATGTTCTCCTGAGCACCTTGCAAATTTAAATTAAGGCTGTTTAATTTGTCGAAAATATCACCCAAAAATGAAACTCGTAACCACCAAACATCACTCATCATGAAAGGAAAATTAATCTCTTCGTTATCAATGAATGCCATTATTTCATTTTTCATTGAAATAAATCGATTTAAAACTTTGCCTTTCGACAACCATCTGACTTCAGTATGAAACAATAAATTTTTATAATCGGAATCCATTGCTTCACAAAATGTTGAAAAAATTCTCGATCGAAGAGCATTTGATTTGATGTAATTGAATACTTTGACAACTTCATCTAGAGTTGTGACAAGGATGGGAGAACCGACTTTGACACTAACATTTCTCTATGAATCATACAATGAACAAATTTGATATTTGGATTTTTTTTTTATGACATGTGCTATCAATCCCTTTCTTGAACCTTTCATAGCTGGAGCTCCATCCGTACAGACGCTAACACAATTTTCCCATCTCAAGTTATACTTCATAACATTTTCATCAACTAATTCAAAAATGTCCGCACCAGTCGTTCTTTGTTTTAATTCTTTACAAAAAAAGTAGTTATTCACAATTTTTCCTGTATCGACGAACCTCAAAAATGCCAGCAATTGAGCTTTATTACTAATATCTGTGGTTTCATCAAGCTGTATAGCCCATTTTGTTGATGAATCATTAAAAGATTGTTTTATTTGCAACTCAATATCTTCTGACATATCTTCAATTCTTCTCGCAATAGTTTTTGATGATAGTGGAATTTTCGTAACCTTCTCCATAGCATCATTCGTTAACATACATCCAGCCTGTTCCAGCCTTAAATATGCAAAATTGTTAGAATTTACTTTTGTTAATTATTGTTAAATTATGTAAATTTTAGAAATGTATATAATCTTGATTTTTAGAAAATAAAGAGAGTTATTAAAGTATACGTGGTTGAGTCATTAGAGTTAGTGAGACGAGACAATAGCAGTTATTCAAGTTTGAACGAGTTATAGTTAGCTCGCTGAGTCAAGAAGCATATAATTAAAACCAGCGTTAAAATAAGAATTAGGCGGTGATTCCTCCTTAGTGCCAGGAGGCCAAAGCTAATTCGACTCATGGTCCCTCAAGAGCCTGATTAGGATTTGAAACAGAAGAAATTTAGCAAAAACTCAGTGAGAATACAATTGCGAAATGTCTCGAGAAGAAAGGATTCTCCAAAGAAAGTTAAGTTGCCAAATAAGGCGAATTGATGGATTTAATGAAACTGTGGAGTCAATTATTGAGGCAGGTGAAACAATACGCTTAGAAATAATGGGTGAAGAATTAAAGGAGATCAAAGAAAAAATTGAGAAACTCTACGACGAGCTGTTTTCTTTGGATGAAGTTGATATAGATAAAGGAAAGTGAGGCATATGATGGTTCAATGAACAAGATTGGAAGCTTGAGGGTAAAAATAGAAATGAGAGAAAACTCAAAGACAAACTGGCGGACATAAAGCCAAATGGCTCTCAGGCAAATATAAATTGCCTCAATTTGACTTACCGATATATGATGGAGATATGGGCACTTGGATCAACTTCAAAGAGCTATTCCTCACCACCATCGATGCACATCCAGGGTTAACTAATATACAGAAGTTACAATATTTGAATTCTGCAGTAAAAGGCGAAGCGGCCAGATTGATAAGGGGTTTCCCTTTACTAAGTGAAAATTATGGCCAAGCATGGAGTACACTGTTATCAAGATATGATAACCCGAGAGAGCTAGCTTATGCCCAGGTGTCAAAAATCTTTTCTCTCCGGGCAATTAAGAATCCATCGGCTAAGTGTCTCCATGAATTCATGGATGTTTGTAATGAAGCCATAAGAAACTTAGAAACGCTGGAATTGAAGAGAAATCAATTAGTGGATGTGATCCTGGTGCACTTCCTCCAGCAGAAGTTGAGTGAAAATCTAAGGTTGGATTGGGAACTGTCAATGGACAATACTCTTCCTTCTTATGACAAGTTCATAGCGTTCATTTCCAGACATGCGAGAAGCATGTCTTGTGCTGTCAAGGAATGTTCAAAAAGGGAAGAAACTACCGGATCGGGATTTCCCAAATGCCAAAGCTACGGGATGCTAATTGAGAAATCGGACACTTGCATATTATGCAAATCTAAGCATCATCCACTATACATGTGCAACTTATTTTGCAAAATGCCTTTAAAAGAAAAATTAAATGTAGTAAAAGGTCATAAATTGTGCTTCAATTGCTTGAGGAAAGGCCATTTCTCATGGAATTGTAGGCTGAACCAAC
>CP092878.1:42803882-42822120 GCA_030710605.1 Cordylochernes scorpioides
TAGTCCCATTATCCGAATACACAATCAATGGTCGGCCTCTTCGAGCAATAAATCGGCGGAAAGCTTGGAGGAAGGCTTCCATAGACAAAGATGTCACAAGTTCCAGATGAACTCCTCTATACACTGCACATGTGAAGATGACAATCCATGCTTTCTTCTTATTCTTTAAGATAAGATGTCCAATTAGATCAACTCCTACTATTTCGAAAACTGCAGCATCTCGTACTCTGTCTTCTGGTAATGATGTTGACTCGACGGTAGCTGGTGTCGCGGTGAATCGTTTACAGCGAATGCATTGATTGATGATCTTCTTGACGGTTTTCCTGGATCTTAGTATCCAATAGTTTTCTCTCAGAATACCGAGGAGAGTTTGTAGACCGGCGTGCCCGTGGGTTTCATGGTTCCACCTGATGAGCAAAGAAACCAAAAAGTGATCTGAGGGCAATAAAATGGGCATTCTAAAATTAGCAAAATCTTCTCTTCTGCAAATTTTAGTTTTTATTCTCAAAATCCCTGAAGAGTCTACTAGCAACTTAAAGCCTTGTAGTTTCTTATCTTCATGCCCTGAAAACGATTCTCTCTGGATAAGTCTTATCAGTATTATTTCTGACTTAGTGATTTCCTCTGTACTGAGATCTTCTGAAATTATCTTTCTTCTATCAATCTTGGCGTTGTTGAAGAATCTGTATATCCAGGCGGTGATTCGTACTATTCTCAAAAAATGGGAATAACGTCCAAATAAATTTTCATTTTCTCTTGTCGTACACAAGGTGTTCAGGATGGTCTTGCGCCTTTCAGAATAAACAATCTCCAAATCAGGGATAATGGTTGATTTGGGCCACTCTTCTTGGGATACCTTTAACCATGCAGGTCCCTCCCACCATCGTGTCTCCTTAAGTGATTCTGCTGAACATCCCCGAGATGGGAGGTCTGCCGGGTTTAATCGGCCTGGTATGTGGCGCCAAGATTCGGGGGAGCTAAGATTATGAATTTCCTTAACACGGTTCATCACAAAGGCTGCCCAGTTGTCTTCCCTTTGGATCCAACAGAGAGCATTGGTCGAATCGGTCCAATAAAATCTTGGAATTTCCTCAAATTCCAGATCTTGTATGACGTTAGCTGCCAAACGAGCTCCAATCAGACAAGCCAAAAGCTCCAATCTTGGGATGGTGAGTTTCTTCAGTGGAGCTACTCGTGTTCGAGCCTGTATCAATTGGATGTCCACTCTATCTTCCTTTTCAATGCGGAGGAAAATACAGGTTGCATAGGCAAACTGACTGGCGTCGCAAAAGATGTGGAGAGTGGTTTTCTCTACATAGGAGTCCTTAAAACAAAGCCATCTAGGAATTTCTATGTTAGGCAAGTGTTTCAGTTTGCTAAACCACTTCCAAAATCTTTGTACTAAACATCCAGGTAGGACTTCGTCCCATGTCAACTTCTGTATCCAAGTTTCCTGTAATATCAGCTTGGGAATTAAAGTCACAGGACAAGCAACTCCTAATGGATCAAATATCTTGCTCGCTATTGAAAGTACTTTTCTCTTGGTGGTTGGTCCAATTAATTCAAAATCTTCCAAACCAATTGTCAGTGTGTCTCTATCAGTATTCCATGTTATTCCTAAAATGTTCACTTCCTTATTCAGTTGGTTCATAAGAGAAAAGTCTGTAACGTTACTCACCCAATCTCGGAGATTGAAACAAGCTGTAGAGAGCAGTTCAGTAGATTCTTTCACGAATTTCTCCGTTTCTTCAACATTCTGAAAACTGGATAAACAATTGTCAACATAAAAGGATGATTTCAACTGTTCAGCTGTGATTTTTAAATGTTCAGGAGCCTTATCTAAGTGGAGAGATAAGGTAGCCTTTAAAAGATACGGACTAGTGGTAATTCCAAAAACAACCCTTTTATGTCGATACGTGATTAATCTTCCGTCTTCTGTGTGCCACAGGAATCGTAATAATCTCGGTCTTCTTCTTTTATTCCAATTTGTAAAAATGCTTTCTCAATATCGGAAGAGACACCAACTTCATATTTCCGGAATTTATTTAAAAGTCTTGGTATAATTTCTATCAAATTGGGTCCCTTATCCAGACAGTCATTCAGGGAAAGTTTACCTCTCTTCCGGGCCGACGCATTGAATACTGGCCGTATTCTAGAAGTTTGACTGTTCCTTTTATACACTGGTCGATGTGGCAGGTAGTGTACACCATCTAGTTTATCCTCTCTGGCATACTCGATTATCCCCTGTTTCATCCATTCTTCAAAGATTTGTCCATACTCTTTCATGTCTCCAACTTCTTCAAGTTTTCTTCTTACAGACCTTAGTTGGTTTTCGGCTAGATCTTTATTCGAAGGAATCCTTTCCTTGTCTTGCACCCAGGGTAGAGCTACCTCATAGCGCCCCTCGATATCTCGCGTCGTGGTGTGGGCGAAATGTTCCTCCATTTCAGCTTGTAATGACTGAGTCTTCTTCTCAACCTCCGCGTCAGAGACTCCAATTGCATCTAATTTCCACAAGTTTTCTAGATCCAAAGATAGAAGGGTGGTCACGCAAAGGGAGCTGATGTCATTTCTCACCTCCGTTGGAGGAATCTTTCCCATCACAGTCCATCCTAGTTTGGTACGGATTGCCACCAGTCCAGATGAGATCCTTCTCTGATCATCAGTTAGCAATCTCCCGGCGATGTCCGCGCCTATAAGGACTTCTATACGGTCTCTCATCAAATCAGACACGTCGAGTTCTTCACTCCCTTCTAACAATGATCTTGGACACACCGGAGGTATGCTTCCACAGATAAGGGGTTGACCTAGTGCTTCAAACTCACAGCGATAGGAATTATTGATGTCAGATAAATGAATGGTATAGACCTCATGTTCAACTACGTCGGTACTCGATCCTCCAAACAAGGAATGCCGGAAGAACTCTCTCCTAGATTGTTCGTATTCCATTTCCATTGCTGTGCTATGTAAAATATACGATCTTTGGGATCCGGTGTCTATTATAGCCCGTGCCGTCTTCTCCGTTCTGTTCCCTTTGAGGGTCACTCTCAAAGTAGGTAACAAGACGTCTGGGGAGGTTGATAAGTTGGCGAGAGTTTCATCTTGCACCGTTGGAGACTTGGAAGATCCACCTCTATCTAAAATCAGTTTTGTGCACATGACATCCAGGTGGGAAGACATGTTGCAGATCGAACAACGGACTACATTTCTGCAAAATTTACTTAAATGAGAAGGCCGAAGACATTTATAACAAACGCCTTTTTTCTTCATGAGTGATCTCTTTTCGTTTAAACTAATATTAGCTGCAAAGTCACACTTAGGGCTTCCATGGTTGTCTTTACCACAAAATACACATTCATTCGATTTGTGAACTGAATTCAAAAGTTCTGAAGCTGTCGCAATTGGTTTTTCATTGTAGAATCTTGTCTTTGGATGTTTGTTTACCAAATTAGGTTTAGAAGTTGATTCATTCCCGGTACCGATTTCGTTTCTAAAACTCTTCTCCCGTGCAGTTAATTGTCTTTCCAGAAAGGTAATCAAGTCATTAATTACATAACCTGTCGGGAGTTCTTTGTTCAATTCCAAATTAAGGTCTGCAGGTAGAAGCTTTATTATTATCGGGCACAACAGTTGTCCGTAAACATCAATGGACACGTTTAGTGACTCGAGACTTCTTATATGAACAGAAAGGTTGTCAAAAAGTTCGCGGAAGGTTCTTACATCGTTTGATGTTTTGAGTGGTCTCATTGACAACAAATTGTTCATATGTCGGCTAATCAAAATGTCTTCTCGCCCAAATCTGTCTTTAAGCAATTTTATAGCTTTCTCATAATTGTCCGCAGATAAAGCGAAACCTTCGACTGTGTTTAGTGCAGTTCCGCCGAGATGTGACTTCAGATAGTTAAATTTATCGATCGGGTTCAGTGAGTTGTTCTGGTGTATAGCTGCATCAAAAGAATTCCAGAACGTCAGCCATTCACTAAAGTTTCCATAAAATTTCGATATCATCAATTTCGGAAGTTTCACAGTCGTGCAGGAAGGTACATAATGTCTCATTTCATTTTCATCTATTCGTGAGTTCGAATTCGGTATATTTTCGCCATGAAAATCTGATTGGCGAATCTTTTTATTTGCCCTAAATCTCCAAGTAATATATTTCTCTCGATATTCCTCTACGCCCTGTAATTCCTTCTCTAAATCGTCAGTTTCAAGAAGCGTTTCTATTTCGTGATCCACTACTTTAAGTTCGTTAAATGATTCATTCAATTGTTCTAATAATTCTTCAAGTTCAATTCTCATTAGCGTGTCAAGTCCACTTTCAATCTTATTGCATGTTTTCGTTAAATATGATCTGTTAACAGCACGCTTCTTTTTTAAACGTAGAATTAATTCTTCCGCCATCTTGTAAACAAAGCGGCAAGTAGGGTTAGCTAGCGAGTTCCAAAATGGTCAGCTCAAAATGCCTCTTTTTTTTTTTCTTCTAGAATTTACCTTCAACAGTCCTGGCTGGGATGCCAAAAATATTGCGATTTCACCGCCACTCTGTGTTGTGACGACGATCTAAATTCTATAGAGGTAGTCACTCACCTCTATTCTTGGTCGGCGGGGTTGAAGGTTCAAAGTTAAGGCGTCGTTGTTTATAACACTTTTAAAATATACGACGAAAACAGGAGGGAAAATTATATTTATTACAATTTAAGAAAATAAGTAAAGTATTATTTAAACATTTACACTAAAAGAATCGGAGATCAGGGCAAATTCTAGCGTTCGAAAAAAACTTGTTTACAAGTTCTTCCTCTATTGTTTCCTCATTTTTGCCGCTGCATCCCCGTAGCTGCCTCCGCCGGCCTCCCATTGGCTGCTTCGGACGTCTTCTTTTCCAACACCATCCTCTACGTGGCAGACGGGAGAAGCAGCACAAGTAAGGACTGCCCTGTAGAGCTAAGTACGGTGTCGTGAGCCCCGAGCCGCTACGGTAACCGTGAACAGAGAACTCTGAAATATGGCTGACTAACGGGGCAATGGCACCTCCTCTCTCATTTTCAAGAAGTGGACAAGACATCACAACCAAGGTACAACTACTCAAGTTTTGTCTGTTTGGGAGTGTATATACATATATTTTTCTCTTATGCAATAGAACTTCTACTTAGGGTGGTTTCTTGATGATGAATTTAGTGGTTAATTGAATCTCGAATAGGTTCAATAACATTTTAGAATAAAACGCTACTGATATTAGTCTCATACTGTTTTGTATAAAGTAGAAAAGTGAAAAAACTCACCCCTAGATGTGACGAAAACGTTCATAGTTTTTTTCCTGTAGTCATGCCGGAGGACACTGTAACAATCCATGTTTGATGTCCTGTCTTTCAGCAATATTTTAGATTTATTACAGTCAACCTCACTATAAGGACCACAATGGTATTGAAATTTTATTTCACACTAGCTATACTTTATTATAACCATGATTTAACCATGTTTCGGTATTATTTTTTTTTTGTGAATTTTGTATAACACTCATGAACAAAACTTAAATAAATGGAAAGTCATTAATATTGCCGGCCGCCTTTTTTTTTTTGAGATAGAGGCAATTTTGTTCACACTTTGTTATCTCGTGTGTCTTCAATAAGGGTTACTGTAATATATTTCAGAATTATTGTTTGAATCCTGATTTACATGATAAAAGGTAAAACTTCCATAAGTTTTGTCCATGAGTGTATATCAAGTTAACTATAAGGGAAGGATTGTTAGTAATTAAGTATATAACTAATTAATAATTAAGTTTTTCAATAAGTTATTTTAGAATCTATAAGAATATAGGCTATCTATTGAGAACCTTGAAAAGTGTCAGCAAGACTCCCCTCACTATACGTTCATTGGACAGCGCTCGTCCCATGACAATAGCGGTCGCTCGTAGACACAACCTTGGCATGTTTTGCTGTTTAAAATCGGTTTCGCGACCTGCTCTGCGCATGTGATCGTCCCTGACGCTGTCTCTGTAACCCCAGGACAGAGGGGGAAATAGTTTGGCGATTCGACGGCGCGGGCTGATCGAGAAATCGACTTACGCAGCGACCCATTTGAACGCGCTATGCAATCTCTGGTGTACATTTGTGGTTGGTTGTCTTAGTACTGGTACCCTCATTAGTAATCCTTGATATAAGATCTCAATTTCAAAATTGTATATATATTACCAAAGTGCTTTATTTTTTTAATTAACATTTTTTTTATCTGAAACTATATTTTTACAAAAAGAAAATATATTTTTTTCCATCACTTGCTGAATCATTTCCGCTTTATATAATCTTATTATCTATACAAAACCTTTCTTTATTTTATCTTCTCTGGCCTGGGGAATCTAACCTCTTTAAACAACTTTGATTGCGTCCAGCACCTTGGTATTTTGCTATAGTGAATTGCGGCTTGTCTGCTTGCTACATTATTTTTGGCCTCATAAATCATAAACTTTAATTAGTAGCCCGTAAAACGATATTCTCTCACAATAATCGGAGAAATTTGTTCAGAAAATAGTGTCCAATGAGGGCTTCGATCCCGGATAGTGGTTATTATTGGTTTATACCAGTCAATCTTGATCCCCAAGCAGTGGATTAAGCATTTAAGCATTAGTAATATATTAAAAATAAAAATGACGTAAATGACGTAGGCCACGTTTAGTTTATTGTTAATTCATTAATTTTAGTTAATCATTGTTGTCTAGTTTATTTCTTTTCCAATAGATGAAGCTCTGCCATCTAGAATGCTCATGTGAGCGCGGTCAGGATATACCTTTTAGATTTATATATATATATGTTATATGAAAATTGTATTCCATTTTAATTCCCAGATCAAATTACTCTGTTTATCTACCACCAGATGTCTCAGTTTTCCCTTTATAAATATATTATTGTTATTTCCCGTTGGCCGGCTCAAATCTTTCTGTAGATATGTAAATAAGTATTTTGTTTTATTTATTCTATTTGTCTTAAGTCAGGCAGTACTTTATCAATTTATGTATTCTATATTCCATGATCTCAATTAAACTTAATTTTGATCTAAATTATTTTCACTATTATTACTACGATTGCAATATCACAAACATACTCATCAATCATAGTCATCTATAACCAGCAAACAACAACATAAAAGGTGTATGTTTCAAGCAAATGATCAATAATTCTCCATCAAAAACATCAAGCAAATTACTTTTTATATTTTTCATAATATATTTAAATGAATAAATAGTACAAATGTGATATTTTACTGGGATATGGTTCATAAATTATGAATAAGGCATCTCCTTATCGTGCATCCTCTGGCCATAACTACCCGTTTCATGATTTTTCAAGATGCCTGAAGGACCAGTTTTTTTTTTTTTGGTCGTTGAGGTACAGCTTGCACCACGTTGATGAGGGCCAACAGCCCGAAACGCGTACGTGGTTAGCTTTTTCTTGATAAATCAAGATTGGGTATTTGGCCAATTCTGGAATAATTAGAAATCAATGAGAATAGTTGATATTTATTCCGATAGATGGCGCAAGCCATTGCACGATAAGGATATGCCTTTTTTTATAATTATATATATATATATATCATCGTTTTGGTTTTATAATCTACGAATATAATATGAAATATAATGAAATATTATTTAAATTATTTCAAATTTCGTGAACATTTTAAGAAAAGAGATATTTTATTAATTTCTAATCATCCAGTCAATTTTCGTTTCGATGAACAAAAATCATAACATTTCACTAACAAATGGTTATATAAATTATTCATAACAACCTTTTCATTGTCATCTTAAACAAAATTACATTTTTAATAGAAAATATAAGATTATTAAAAATAATTTTTCAAAACTTGCAATTTGCCATTAAATTTATGACAAGTCCAAAAAGCTGGCTAGCTGTCATTCCAGGGCCATTTAGCAACAATTTCTGTTTCGTAACAAGTAAAAGTAAAAACAAATTTTTAGAGTTTCTTAGGGCATTAAGATCATCTTGGCACATTTCCAAAGGGAATTTCTCGAATTATTCTACAATACTGTTACCAATTTTACAATACAATAATTGAAAATACATTTATCCATTTCTTAATGTCACTGAAATTGTTTTGGGTAATCTATTTGAAAGTCATATGTATCGTCTGTTGATTTCTTTGTCACCATTTTTAGGGTTAAATATGGTTAACGATTCTATAATTAATAATATAATATAATGCGGCTTATGATTGTAAAACGACATTTGAAAATTATCCCTCATGTGTTTTAGGAATTCCCATCCCTGGACACTTTATTTTTCCGTTTATCATTACTCTTTACAATTTATCCTTCAATACCTCATCCCTAAGGTTAGAAATAATCGTTAGTTCTCCTTGAAAATAAATTTCGATTTTTCCTTCAAAAGAAATACATGCGGGATATTTTCAAATGTCGTTTTACGATTTAATAATTACTATAGCGTTTAAAGATGTATGCTTATATAATAGGTTATAAGCTATAATAATATTAATGCCTTTTCTTAAATTGATAAGGCACAATTTGGATTATAGATTATAAAACAAGGTAATAAGACCAAATCCTAATAAATAAATAGTGTGTGACGTTTCTGTAACAGCGTTGTTACCATCTTCAGACAAAAGTACTATATCAGAAAAGTACATTCAGTACTTTTGTCTGAAGATGGTAACAACACTGTTACCGAAACGTCACACACTATTTATTTATCCATTCAGTACTTTTGTCTGAAAATGGTAACAACGCTGTTACCGAAACGTCACACACTATTTATTTATCCATTCATTACTTTTGTCTGAAAATGGTAACAACGCTGTTACCGAAACGTCACACACTATTTATTTATCTATTCAGTACTTTTGTCTGAAAATGGTAACAACACTGTTACCGAAACGTCACACACTATTTATTTATCCATTCATTACTTTTGTCTGAAGATGGTAACAACACTGTTACCGAAACGTCACACACTATTTATTTATCCATTCAGTACTTTTGTCTGAAAATGGTAACAACGCTGTTACCGAAACGTCACACACTATTTATTTATCCATTCAGTACTTTTGTCTGAAGATTGTAACAACACTGTTACCGAAACGTCACACACTATTTATTTATCTATTCAGTACTTTTGTCTGAAGATGGTAACAACACTGTTACCGAAACGTCACACACTATTTATTTATCTATTCAGTACTTTTTTCTGAAGATGGTAAAAACGCTGTTACCGAAACGTCACACACTATTTATTTATCTATTCAGTACTTTTTTCTGAAGATGGTAAAAACGCTGTTACCGAAACGTCACACACTATTTATTTATCTATTCAGTACTTTTGTCTGAAGATGGTAACAACACTGTTACCGAAACGTCACACACTATTTATTTATCTATTCAGTACTTTTTTCTGAAGATGGTAAAAACGCTGTTACCGAAACGTCACACACTATTTATTTATCCATTCAGTACTTTTGTCTGAAGATTGTAACAACGCTGTTACCGAAACGTCACACACTATTTATTTATTCATTCAGTACTTTTGTCTGAAGATGGTAACAACGCTGTTACCGAAACACGTCACACACTATTTATTTATTTGGAATTGGTCTTATTACCTTTCCTTTTCTTAAATTTAGCTAACATGTGAACTTATTTGTAAGGTGGATAGTTAGCATGAATTGATTTTATCTCCTGAACATTAATAAAACGATCATAAAGGTTTCAGAAGATGTGTTTCTTTTTATTTTAAAACCGTATCAAGCTTTCGGGCATCTCTGCCCTTCTACAGGAGAAAATATATAATGAATAAAACACCGTCTGATGCTTCATTCATTATATAGGTTCTATTGTAGAAGGGTAGAGATTCACGAAAGCTTGATACGGTTTTAAAATAAAATAAACTCATCTCCGGAAACCTTTTTCATTGTTTTATTATTGTTCAGAAGATTTAAATCCATGTGATATATCCACTCTACAAATGAATTCACATGTTAGCTAAATTTAAGAATAAGCATTAAAAATAACACCCCTTCAAACGCTATAGTAATTATAGAATAGTTTGTTATATTTATAAAGAAACGATGTCAAAGAAAATTTTAGCCCAGAAGATACATATGACTTTCAAATATATGACCTAAAACAATTTCAGTGACACACACACACACTTTAAGCAAAGGATAAATGTGTTTTAAATTAATGTATTGTAAATTTGGTAGCATTATTGTAGAATAAATCGAGAAAATTCTTTTGGAAATGTGGCAAGACGATATTAATGCCCTTAGAAAAAGCTTGAAACAGTTTAAATAAAAATAAACTCAAATCCGGAAACCTTTTTAATTGTTAAGGAATATTTTTACCTTAATTATTGATTAATTAGTTATGAATCAAGGATATTTTACCTATTATGATATAAATTATAGATTTCTGTTTATTAATAGATAAAACTGATCTATGATAAAAATATAGCTATATAAGCAAGTTGAATAAAAGCCTTGAAAAAGAAGCACTTTACAATTCGTTCTGTGAAAGTGTCTTCCGAGAGAAATGTTCATAGATTCAGTTCATCTCAGCTTGTCCAGTTCCATCTTAGAAATAATCTGATGTAAATATGGATTGGCAAAAAATTACGAATATAATTAAAGTCAATAATACATAAAATATCACAAGGTATCGCACATAAAGTATTATATTCTCTTGAATATATGAGTTGCCTGCATTCATATTTGTTGAAAAAATAGACACTTCGGCCAGTTAAAGTTTTATTTTCGCAACCTTTCAACAAAAATATTTTGTCTTCCACAGGAGAAATAAAAATAAAGCACTTAGCAAGGGGTTTAAAATTATTCTGAGGTTACAAGGGTGTTCTCATGCCATTTTACCTGGCCTAAATTTCTAATATGCTTATTGTACACACAAGTATTGCCAGACACTTCTTTCTTTTGTACAGGTCTTTTTTTATCATTGTTAACATCATATGACTATTCTATTCACGGCCTAAAATTATTGTATATATATGTATAGACAAATGTAAATGCATACATGTGGCAATATAGTGATAATAATAGTGTGGGTAAAGAGAAATAATCACACCACAAATTAGTAGAGGAATTTGGAAGCCATCCGAGAGAGAGAGGGGGAGCGAGGGGGCTGCCACCGCTGAGCGGCCGTTCGTGTCGCACACAATCACCCAACTGTCTCCAAGGTCCCGAGGTGTTAAGTGACGGACCCCAGGAGCCCCTTGGAATGTCCTGATGTCTAAAGTGACACCCTTTAGCTGCCCATCTCTCTCTGGTTGACTGTAGGTTTGTTTTATTATTCCAGGAAGAGTATATATTATGACATACATGTATGACAGCGTAAGTGTCCCAAAGGGGATATTGCGTTTTAAATTGATATAAAATAAAATAAAATGTCTATTTTACAAGATATATTATATTCTCTACATTAAAAGGTCAATACAATAGATGTGAATCTACGCTGTAGGAATTAAATAAGGCAACCTGTTACTGGAGATGTGTTTCTTTTCATTTTTATCGGTTTCTCAAGCTTTCATGTATTACCGCCCGAACAGGAGTACAAAAGTAAGTTTGTACACCTGTAGAAGGGCTGAAATGCCCGAAATCAACAAAAACAACAAAAAGGGTTTTATTAGGGCCCATTGACCTGCATGGATTCGCCATAAAACAACAAAATAATACAGTGACTTTACCACCCCTTTCTCATGTGCCCGTGAGCCTTTGTTTGAAAAGGAATTTATTAACATATCTGTTCTAAAACTTTCCTCACTACCTCTTTTGTGTGTGAATCTATTTACAATTGAGCTGTAGAAATTATAGAGTTCTATTGCTATATTTTTCTTTTATGAAATAGTTCTCAGCGTCTGCAGTGGGTTGCTAAAACTCCATAAGGTGTTTTTAAGAGTGCCCGAAACGAGATAGCAATAAGAATGAAAAAATAATAATAATCTTTAGAAACCTGTTTCCTTATACAATGGGCCATATATTTATTTAAAATTACTTCAAGTGTACGTTTCATTATAATATATTTATTAATATAATTATTCAGGAATATACTACAACACCTTTAAATAAACATTCAGAAATTGATATTTTAAAACTCTGAATTCAATTAAGAGAATTTGTATATAATTACTATATGTGTAAAAATTTATAATTTTCAATATTAAGAATATTCTTTGTGTGATTTGCGAAATTATCAAAATTTGTATAATATAGGTTTGAAAGAGTTTTGAATCATACCAAATTATATAAGAAAAGCTTCAACACAGCCATAATTCAAATTTAGAAAAATAAAAATAACATACAATTTTTTAATGTAAAATATTGTAGAATTACAAATATTTTAATCAAAACAAATAAAGGCGCAATACTATTATTTATAAAAACAAACGCTATTATTTACAATTTGTTTCAAAAGATAATCCAAATATGGGAAGATTAAAGAGCAGGCGATACCGGAAATCCATGATAAATAGAGGTTTAAAAGACCTTTCTCTTGTTCGACGCTGCAGACGACTTTAAGGAGATTGCCGGCGCCATATTGATTGAGCCCGTACCTAAGCGATTGGAATCTTCTGCTCAAGAAGATTCTTGGCCTTTTTCTAAATTGATTTGTTATCTGCCTAAGTATTCTATCAATCTAACATGCTCTTGAAAAATGCTCGATTTTCATACTACATACTCTATATAAATCGTGGTTTCAAATTTATATAAATGTCTTTCAATCAAATTTATATAATCTCTTAATCACTAAGACGGGTTTTCTTTGAAAGTCGTTTATGTAAAAGTATTATTTATGAGTTCTTAAAATAAATAAATCGCTTATATTTTACAAATTATAAAAAAAACGTCATATTAACGTAAGTGCATTTACGGTATTTTAAAGAAAAATTATATTTTAAAGTATTTGAGGAAACTATGCGTTTTGAAAATAATCAACGATAAACGGGTTCATTTTATAAATATAGATAAAAGATTAATATTAATTAAATATTTTTTAATAAACCGTTTTTATGCTGGATTCTTGATCTCTTCTCTTTAGTGTAGATGATCCGTGAAGAGGTAAAGTAAAATATTAAAGAGAGATTGGCGTATATCTCTATTATTTATTATATCTATAATACAAAATAATGCGGCTTATGATTGTAGAACATTTGAAAATTATCCCGTCTCTCTCTCCAGGGATAAACAATTTATTTTTCCGTTTATCATTACTCTTCATAATTCAACCTTTCATACTTCATCAAGTTTAGAAATATTCGTTATTTATCCTTAAAATAAATTTCGATTTTTCTTTCAAAAGAAACACATGCAGGATAGTTTTATTTTAGTTTAACACACAAAACGCGATATCACGGCTAGAGATAATTGCGTCGATTTACATTTTTTAAACAGAAACAGTTATAAACCATAATATACAATAAAAAGTAATCGAAATAAAAAGAGAAACAATAATATATATTAGGAACCTGAACCTTTCAGGTTAGAAAGATAATCATAAATATATATACAAAAATAGTTAAACCTATGATAATTCTCTCTGCCTTTTACAAATTGATATAGATCTACAACATTATTTATTGTCTGTTGTCTAACGGTAAAGAAGAGTGGACATTCCAGCAGTAGGTGTCTCGAGTTCTGGAATCCGTTGCCAAAATGACAGCTAGAGTCTTCAACCGCGTTTGATAAAAATCCCTTAAAATTTCCATGGTTCGTTATAAACTGGGTATTATAAAAAAGCAGGAATTTTTTTAAATTTAGTTCAACAATGTATTATATCTACGAGGTTATTGTAATGGGGGATGTCTAGAAGTCAAACAATCCATGTATATTTGTTCAAGCTCCCACACAATCAATTCAGAAACATAGCAAATTAAATGAAGAGAGGAAGTCTTTTACAAATTGCACAAGTCGCTAAATTAAGCGGGTAAATAGCGAGAGTTCCTAGGAGACCACGGAGTTTTTTATCTTCCACTTCCATATAATTAGTGGTAGGGAAATTGTCTGCTTATTCCTCTAGTGGTTTGGCCTTTCTGGATATAGAATTCTAGTTCGTGTCTGCAGAAAACGGCTATATATTTCCAAATTGTTAAGTATCAAGTTTTGATATGTATATACACTGAGTGTTGCTTTATATCTTTTATTAATCTTGCTGCCTTATTGATACTCAATTGTTAAAAATGTTGGCTGTATGATGTATTGTGATGTTCTTTTTATAAGGTTTTGCATCACTATGGAGTGAGACATCTGTGATACATAGGTTGATCATTATGGGAAATGTCGTTTCAGTCTGTTCTTTGAAATAATATTCATTATTCTAATCAAAATTATAGTAGTAGGGTATGAATTTAGCACAAAGATAAATGTGAAATAATTGCTTATTCATCATTCCGACAATAATTTTTAATACATGTGAAAAGATTGATACATTCAAAATTAAAATCAAAATGAAAGTATCTCAAGGGCTTTATAAGTTCTTACCATTTTTATACAACGAATTGGAAACTACCTTCATGAAATAGATTGAAAAATAATCTATTTCAGATTTGAAATTAGATCAATATATCTTTGAGAGCATTTGAGTAAAATTCTGTCAGCGAAAATAGAGAAGGATTGAGGCAGAGATGAAATGCACCAATTTGTTACTGATGGGGAACTCTTTTTTTTTCTCCTAGATGGTATAGAATATATATCTTTATTGCTTAAATTTAATAATAATAATATTGACGAGCATTGTATTTTAGAGTTATACATATTGCCACGTGGGGAAAATTAGAGAAGACAAACTTCAGTCTAACACAACAATTTTTTTAAGGCAAGAACAAACTATGAATGATAAACAAAAGATAAGCAACGAGGAAAGTTCACAGAGTAACAAAATATAAACATAAAAAATTATTCTCTGTTAATTAAATACTTTGCTACAATATTGTTAAGTCGCGACTACTGTATCAAAGATGGTTAAATGAGCACAAGGGTTCAATAAAGATCTATATTTGACTCCTTTTTATTTTATTTATTGTATTATGAATAAAACGAATTAAGTGCTTGGAGAATCATCCAATAGTGCCGTAAACAAGGGGAAGCACGACTAACTGACTAGCTTGGGTTCTTCTTCCTAACTGATTTGTTTGCTCCTCGGTTCATAGTTGATGAACGGTTTTTGCCACCGTCAGATGTCGTTACACTACCCTCCTCTTGGGCCTGTTTGTTCCCAACATAAAATCTTTCACTCTAGTATTCTGAAGTATCTTTAAACTCCTGGATGTCTCCGATCACTCGAAACTTATCAGTCGTCCAAAAAGGTAAAACTAGGATTAGCGTTACATTTTTTTTTTCAACCACGTTCAACTTGATCATCTTTTCACTCTCGATCAGTACCGAGGCCATTAGCTCTTCTTTTTGAGTTAATCGCTTATCGCAGGACGAAGTTTTTTCATATAATGACAACTATAGCTCACTCATTTCGATTATTGTACCTCTAAAGACCCATGAGCTTATGTCCATAGGTTCATTAAACACCGCTAAGCTACCTTTTATAAAAAATGCAGGGTTTATCCCAAACTAATCCAATACAATAGTATAGGGGTCTAGAGAATAATTTGGCGAAACTGCTGAAGGGTTCACAACTTATGAGCCAAGCTCTCTCATTCAATAACATATATCATTGCAGTAAGGTCTATAGAGATAATATTTTATGCTACTATTGAAAGGAAACATATTGCCAGTACATTTATTTGTTACAAATATGCCTTTCTATTATATAAATATGGATTGCTCTATTTTCAGACCGATTTATATATTTGATTCAATTTTATGTATAGAGCTACTACTAACTTGACTAATAAAATATGTATAGAAATATTATAAAAGGTCTGCTGGAATTTAATTACCTGGCATATTATATGTTAGTCGAATGTCATGTAAAATATAAAGAAGTGAGATAAATTGACTAATTTAGAATAAAACACAAGAAGGTTTCCCCCTAAATAATAAAAAAACCAACCAGTATAAATTTTAAAGAATAACTATTTATTGAGGCGATGAAACTTGGATAGAAATAAATACCCAGACGAAAGATTAATTTTAATTAAAAAAGAAAGGCGGACGTCCGGATTAAAGGGGATTAGCGACGTAGGAAATTGAGCCGTGTAAATCTTCTTTGGTCATCCATGCAAATTATTTCATTTCCTCCATGTCGTCATAACCTCTGAGTGCACCCTGCTGGAACATTAGTACAGTACCTGTTATTTACACTTGTTGGATTGAAGGATTATTGATATAGAACTGCCTTCTTTGTCAGTGCATCCTGAATTTGGAATTTAGAACTATCATATAGTGCATATTTAAACATTCCCTGTAGAACAGTTCCTGTTAGTTACTCTTGTCGGATTGAAGGATTATTGATATAGAACTGCTTTCTTTGTCAATGCATCCTGAATTTGGACTTTAGAACTATCATATAGTGCATATTTCAACATTGCCTATAAAATAGTTCCTAATATTTACCTTTGCTGGATTGGTGGATTATTGATTTTGAACTGACTTATTTGCCAATGCATCTTGTATTTGAACTTTAGAACTATCATATTGAGCATATTTCAACATTGCCTGTAGAACAGTTCTTGTTAGTTACTCTCGATTGATTGATATTTAACTGCATTCTTTGTGTCAGTGCATCTTGAAATGAGGCTTTAGGACTATCATATAGAGCATATTTGAACATTGCCTGTACAAAGGTACCTGTTAATTACTCTTGATGGATTGATATAGAACTGACTTCTTTGTGTTAGTGCATCTTGAATTTGTACTTTAGAATTATCGTAGCGCACCTTTCACAGTTTAACCAACTACAAAATGAAGAATATAGTGTATTTAACGCACCACTGTAAATATGGTGAATTTATTTATATATGTGACAAAATGTGAAAATATGGGTAGTTGTTGATTTTAAAACATAATTGGCATATACTGACAGCTCACATGAGAATTTTAGATGCCAGAGCGTCATCATTATGTGGAACTAAATCAACTAAACAATGATTTAGATTATTACATGATATTTGGCACATATAATTTCTTTATAAATTATTACGAGGGCCAACGCATGAAACGCGTACGTGGTTGACTTTTCTTCATCAAGAAATTAGGTTAGCCATATATTATAGGACAAGTTTAATCAACGTTTGGTTGATTTTTGTATTACTAGAGGCATTCCGATATCTAAAATGCTTATGTGAACGGTCAGGAGTCAGGATATTAGGATATTGCAGCGAAATATTTTTAACTTTACAAGTATTTATTATTTTACACTAGTATTAACAGAGTATCATTTTTTATTTTTATATTTTACTACTCTGTAAACTTCCCTCATTGCTTATCTTTTGTTTACCATTCATAGTTTGTTCTTGCCTTAAAATAATTGGTGTCTCATCCTGAAGTTTGCCTTCCCTGATTTTACACGTGGCAATATTGTTATATATATTCATATAAATAGTGATCGACTGATAAAATAATATTTATCGAAAGGTTCCTGTAATGGAGGCTAAAATTCCTCTTCTGTTCATAGAACGTCTATCTATCCTCATTGGTCGTAACTCGATAAAGTTTGGTAAGCTTATATTCGCTGGTCCTCCTTCAATCTTTATAAACATGCGATTATTTCCCCTACGTTCGATGATCCATATTTACTGTTTCACAGTTTTTTTTTCTTATCCCTTGTTTAGGTGGTCAGGTTTAATCAAACTCCTGTGGTGGGAATTTTATGCATTTTAAATCCTTCAAAAATTATTAAAATTAACAATACGTATCATGAAAATTGTGAAAAAGCAAGCTTCAGAGCAATGACGCTTTTCTACTGGCTTAACAATGTCGAATGAATATTTGTTTTTTTATAAACAGTTTGTATTTCTCCATTTGCCATTATTAAGCAAGAATAAGAACGTCGTTGCTCGAAATATCGCTTTTTCACAATAGGTTTCATTATAGGGATTGTTAATTTTATTAATATTTGAAGTATTTAAAATGCACAAAATGTTCATAGGAGTTGGTTTAGGACTGACCACACAAACAAGGGATAAAAAGAACTGTGGAACAGTAAAGATGGATTATAGAACGTAGGCGAAACAATCGGCCTGTTTATAAAGATTGAATGAGGACCACAGAATATAAGCTTCCAAACTTAATCGAGTTGCGACCAATGAGGATA
>CP092878.1:42822220-42833769 GCA_030710605.1 Cordylochernes scorpioides
GATCGACGCTGTCTGAAGAAGAAGACAAATGAAAGGCTCCTGGTTGACAGATTTCCACATCCTTGTTTATCAACTGACGAATTATTGTTGTTCATCAAATTATCAACACACACATATATATTTTTTCTTTTTTTGAAAATAGAGCAATCCATAAATAAATCTTCAATTAAAACGGCATATATTGGATCAAAATATAATTTATTTTATCAAAATAAATCAGTTGGCTGAACGCCAACCTTTATCATGGTAACATATATTAATATTAATATTTCAGGATGCCTGAATGACCAGTTTTTTGGTCTTTGAGGTACAGTTTGAACCACGAATGGGTATTTGGCCAATTCTGGAATAATTAAAAATCAACGAGAATAGTTGATATTTTTTCCGATAGATTGCTCTAGCCATCAGCAACTCATCTGCAGGATAAGAAGATGCCTTTGGTCATAATTTATGCACCTTACCCAGTATGATATCACATCTGTACTTTTTTTTTCATATATATATATTATCATACCTTGATAAAGGTTGGCGTTCAGCCAACTGTACTATTTGTAAAATAATGATAAATGATAATAAATGATATTTTGATCCAATATATGCCTTTCAATTAAAGATTTATTTATAATAAACTGTATAATAAAAATAAAATACAATATTAATTTCATGTATAGTAAAAATACATTTTAAACGTAAATTCACTGTTTATTTGTATTTATTTCTTAAATTTAAAGACGATAAGTAGAAAAGAGATTCTCTGTATGAATACCAAATTCTTCTAATTAAATATTAATTATAATCCTTTATCTTTCCATTTAAAAGCGCTTAATTGATTAAAAATTGAAATTCTTATTTTAAAAAAATGATAAAAACTTCATCTCTAACTCCTTTAATTAATTGCTGTACGGATTGTTTGGAAGAGTGTCAGTGAAGGAGTCCATATTAAATTTGGTAGAAATAATTAAGAAAATTCTTTGACAGATTAATTAGTTATTATTTAACTAAAGAGATTGAAAAATAAAGTTTTTTCTATTCAATTTCTTTAATATAAATTTTCCTTTGCAAATATGGTTTTAATATTTGGTTTTGACAGTTAATTATGTATAGGATTTTTAAAGATATTTAGTAAATTTTTGAAACGTGTCTATTATAGACACGTATGCTTTTTTTTAATTAAACAATATCTACTGCCCTTATACTGCAATGGAGCCAGGCCATCCTATTAATTTTTCCATTGCAGTAAGGGCAGTAGAAATTGTTTTATTTTTAAAAGAATCATACGCGTCTATAAAAGTTTCCAATTTTCATAAACAATGTTTGTTTTTCATTATAGTACCAAAACTTGAAGGATCTATTAAATAATGAGTCTAAACACAAGTTTAAAGAGAAGTGAGATGTCCTATTTGGTACATGAATACAATCCTTCCTCATTTTAGCTTATACACTCATTGACGAAACGGAAGGAGGTTGTACCTTTTAACGTGTATATCTGTTTTCAGACAATAACTTTGAAAGAGATTACAGTGACATTTATTGAAGATACTCAAAATAACCAAGTGTGTGTAAACAAAAATGCTGCCTCTTTTTTATTTCAAAACGCTAGCTTTCAAACGCTAATAGCTCTTAAATGGGCTTAATAAAATAATATCGACTATACCCTACAAGAAATATTTACAAAAACATACAGCGTGGATATTTACAACTGAAATTTGATAACTAAAGCCCGTTGAAGAGCGATTATCTCTTGAAAGATAGCGTTTTGAAATGAAAAAACAACTTATTGTAAGAAACTATTTTGTAATATTTAAACGTATTTCACAATTTTATCATGATTAAAAATTCCTGTCCCCTACAAAAACTTTCACTTTCTTAAGGTTTGTCCATGAGTGTATTATAATTAGAGCTATATAGCCCAATAATGTATTTGAATCTCCACGTTTCAATGACTTGCTGTCACTCTCCTTAGGGAAATATTTTAGATAGCGAGAGAGTCACTGAAACATCTAGATTTAAATATATTTGTGGAATAATGGACGCCGTCCAGACGCAGCTCAGGTGACGACTGTAAACAAAACAAGCCCCGCGGCGCCAGCCGCCAACAAAGGACCAGAACACGGCTTGGTCTGATACCCACCAGTCGGGTGTTTTCCTCTGTCCTCTTAATATGTATTAAATAAAGTTAGTTAGAAGGAGATTTTTACCCCCTCCTTTCTGCTATTTAGTGATCTTATTTAAATCCTTGCAACAGCCCACAAATAATCATCACAGCGAATTCTTCTACCGAATCTCGCTTCAGTGTTTTGTGAAACTATTACCCTACATTTATTTTCAAATGGCGAAATGTATTCTGGTTTTGATTCAAGGAATAGTTTAGATTATAAAAATCATCTCTTATTTACACTAATGTTTATAAACTTCACTTTCCTATCGTTCACAAATTTCGCTACAATACTCACGATACACAAGACCACTGGAAATTACCTTAGAGTGCTAAACAAATTATTCTTTGAATCAATTTATAGTGTATCTATAATTTACTATCTACTTCAAATGAGAAAGATTTTTTCTAGAAGGTTGCTGCTTCATAATCGATAAGAAGAGTATATGAACAAGAAAATAAAGATTCCTTAAAGATTACATACAATCCTAGAAATTCGCTCAAAACACCGCCCTAGAATACATTAAGACTCCACTGAAGAGACGAGCATTCAACTTTTGAAGAAGATAAATTAATAAGAAATATAATTATTCTCACTATATATTGTACCATCATTCTTTTCGCAATAAACTATTTTGATCGAGTTCAATATATTCATTAGTTAAAAGGAGTGTTCTATTGAAGAATGGTCACCTTTTCCATCAAAATAGACGTTAAATATGACGCTCTTCTCGAAATTCTCTGATTATTCAAAAAAGGTATTTGACTCATATTAGAAAGTAAAAGATGGTGTGAACCTTCAGCATTCTTCAGTTGCACGATCAGGGGATGCGTATTTTTCTAATTTATCTATCTTCTTCCAGTACATACACATACACAATTTCACTCTTTCGTACTATATTTTACTGAATATAATTTTTCTTGATAAAAGGGATTCTCTCAAAGACTTGAAACTTTGAATTTATTTTTTAAAAACCCATCTTTGTTTATATTTTTGTATCCTTATATATAAAACTGAAATATTCTTCGATTAATTATTTAATTAATATATATACATATGTATTATAAATATAAAAAATGAGATTTTCTGTTGTATTTTGATTGTTATTTATATAGAATTATTAGCTGCTGCTTGATTTTGGTATACATTAGAATGTTACGATATTGTTTTGCAATCGTGGGAATAATAAAATAGTTTTGATCAGATATTGCTTTATTTGAGCTAAGGGATATATATGATAAAACATAATTTTGTAAAAGTACTGCCTGGCTTAAGATGTAAGAATAAAAATAAAACTTATTTACATGATGTAAAAAAGATTTGAGCCGGCCAGCGAGAAACAGCAACAATGAGTTTATATAGGGTAAGAGTGACCTCTGGCGGTCGATTTAACAGAGTATTTGTATCTATGAAATATATTTTTTTTAAATAAGATAATATTTTAATATAACATAAATATTTAATATAATATATATAAATAAGTTGCGAGAAAATGATATTCGTGTATCGAAAGGAGAGGTGCCACTTTTGACATTAATACATCCCTGTAATACTATAATGGATTCTAACCTGAAAATCGGTATTTTACACTTCACCAGCTTAACACCTGTTTGGTTAATTCGACCGGTTTCATAACCCCCCTCGTAGTATTTTATAAAATCGAAGCCGTCCCTGTACTAATGATGGCCAAAGCCCAAAACCATGGTATACAGGTTGGCTTTTTGTCTGAATTTCTTAATACTGGTTTTGTGTCTTATTCTTCACAATCCGCTAAAGAGATGTTTATCTGGCAAGGTGATTAGGCCAAATCTATGGCCAAAATATTTCACTATATGTTATATACTTTGATATGTTATAATACCTTGAAAAAGGTTGGCGTTAAATATTGGTAAATAATTTTTATTTGATCCAATATATGTCTTTTTAATATCTATTTATGGATTTCTCAATTTTCAAATATATATAAACCTGTCTATAGCGCCCCCTATTGGGACTCACCAAAATAGAGTGCTATAGAGAGGAGGTGATATAGACAGGTCACTTTTAATGTAAATCGCATCGTACTACGTATTTAAAATCAGGCGCTATAGAGAGGAAGGTGCTATTTAGAGGGGTGCTATGGACAGGTTTAACTGTAAATTAAAATTTAAAAAAAAGTCATATCCTGATCACTCTCACATGAGCTTTTTAGATGACATGGTTATATGAGCGTGGTCAGGATATTGTTTTTTTTTTTTATTTTAATCACCAAAACCTGACTAATTATTTGGTTTTTTTTTTCACCCATAAACATATATATTATTGTGAAATTAGAGCAATCCACATTCTAATCTTTAGCTAATAATAAGGTATATATTGGATTTCATATAAAAGTCCATATATATGCAGCCTTATAAATAACATCAAAAATTAAAATTCCAAATCCATTTTTAAAATATTCCATTCACGATAGTCTTTCCTAAAATAGAAATGATCAATCTTATGTATATGATTTCTCTATAGATTGACGATGTTTAATACATTCCTAACCATGTTTTTACATTGGATATATATTTTCTGGGAAATTGGACAAATTTGTATTCTTATAAAGCTTATTGGAATTCTGCCAGAACTGGATTGTTAGGAAAGAATGTATATTTGTTGAGACCCGTCATCTCTAATATGTTATTGGTTGAATTTGTGTATCAGCTTCACTATTGCTTCTATAATGTATTATTGCTAAATCTTCTGGTTGGTAAATAAGTATATATATATATTGCTTCTCTCTTTGTGTAAAATAAATTTATTTAATGATCAGATTGGGGACTATACCCATCGCCTTTATCATGAAGGGAAGTTTGATTAATGTATTTGTATATAAGTGGTCTACTGTTTTTTAAAACCTATTATTATCATATATCGGAAAAAATAGAAGAATGAATCTAAGGATAAGTGCCAGAAAAATAAAGAAATGGAAGTCATGGATTGATTGTTGGAACGATGTAGGGAGCTGGCGTGTGAAGACGAGGAAGGTGGAACTCAAGAGATAATCATGGAGCACAGGGATAGGACGACCATAGAAGAGATCCATGAGAACGACCTAGAGCAGATGACAGGAGACCTGATAGACAAGAATGATTCAAGATCAGAGGACCATTTTATCGTGGAACCACCAGGAGAGGCCCCATAGAAGGACTGCTGGAGAGCTGCAGGACATCAGGGGACCATATCTATGAGGGCCAAGCACTGACCAGAAGTCAAGATAGCAAATGTAAATATATTTCTATTTTACAGTTATTACTTTGAAGTTATAAATAAAAATATGTAAATAGACTGATCATTCGTTTCACTTATTAGAGAAAAAAAAAACTTGTAACCTCTCTTTTTAAAAATATAAAATATATTATAATTTTTTTATTCATATAATTCATGTATTTATATTGACAAATCATTCAGTAGGGAGGGGATGCAAACCTCACGAATATTGTTTATCAAATTCTCCTGAGGCACACTTTAACTTGAGTAAAACAAACCGGGCGAAAAGGGTACATAATTCATAATTGTATTTAACGCTAGTTTGGCCTTAAATACCCATTTCTTGGTTTCTCAAAAAGCCTCTGGAACCAAAATATTTTTGGTCGCAGTGGTACAGCCTACTCCACGCTGACGAACGCCAACAGCGCGAAACACGTTCGTTGATGGCTTTCCTTGATTTATCAAGAAATTGGTTTGGCCAAATATCAGGAAACAGGCTAAATCAATGTTTAGTTGATTTCTGTTCCACCAGATGGCGCTCTGCATCCTATGAAGCACATGTGCTCCTGGTCAGGATATTCGATTTTTATTTTTAATAATTGTAACCAATGGTAGTTGAATAAAATTTAAGATACTACTGAATTCTGGTAAATAAGTTGAATTTGTCGTAAAATAGAATATAGCATACGTTTGGTTTAGCAAACCCCTATTTAACGAACTCAGATTCAAATAACACCAATATTACGAAATTCTTAAAAATACCTCAAAATATATTCATATTTAGCAATAATAATTCACACAATTTATTGATTGATTATATTTTTGCTATCGTTTGAAACATAATTAGTACACTGAAAAGGTTTTGATTCTAAATAATGGCAATATTTTGGGATGTATCGTCTTAAATCCTCACATTTTGTTTTGATGAAATTTTCAGAGAAAAATTTAAAATATCTAGAGTGAAAAAAGCTTTTAAGTTCGAAAAGTAAATTTAATCAATAAAAATTTTAACGCGCATCTAAATAGGCGAGTAATAGTGAATTATTAATAAAATCGAATTTCAAATTCGGGCTTTGTGATAAAAATTCTAGGGTCGTTCTCCTTTCATTGACATCTTTAATCGAAATTGGCTAGGTGATTCTGGGGAAGTCGAGCTCTAAACGATATTATTAGAATTTTTATTATTTACTTCATTATTACTATTCCTAACTATGAAACAAAAGGCCATATCAATATTTTCTATTTTTTCGTGTCATTAACGGTGTCTTCTTTTCATAGACGCTTGATTGTTAAAATACTTTTAACACATTTCTGGTAATATATATATATATATATCGTCTAAGAATATCCTAATTTGCTATTAATTATATTAATATGATGCACTAGCGCGCCATTTGTTATCAAAATTCAAAACCATTTTAAAGGCGTAAGATTCTTTTTGATATTAAACAATTTCTACTGCCCTTACTGCAATGGAAAAATTAATGAGAGGGCCTGGCTCATCAGTGGTGAACCCTCTCACCTTAAATTTTCCATTGCAGTAAGGGCAGTAGAAATTGTTCAATATCAAAAAGAATCTTACGTCTTTAAAATAGTTTTGAATTTTAATTATATTAGTGTAAGAAAAAATAAGGAAAGAATGCCTGACCTCATTTTACTCTTCTGCCAATGTTCTAGCGTACATACTCAAATTCGGCCCTGAAATACTCTTCTTACATAAAGAAGAGTACAAACCTTTTAGAAGAGTTGAAAACATACAGCGCGCACCATGCTGATGAAAGCCAACAGGATTGAAACACACACACACACAAAGCCTTTATTAGGGACATGCCCCATACAGATTCTCCCAATTGGGTAAGGTAATAATCATCTTGTGTTATTTACATAGGTATTAAGATAGAAATTGAACTGGCTTTACTCTTCATCTCAAAGTCATTCGATTGTTGACTGGCCCTTACTTACTGATGATCTAAAAATATTATAGTAAGCTATTGCCTTAGATTTGTTTGCTGATATTTTTGAAAGAAATACGTAGGGTGAAATGTTGGTACATTTAATTTGGTGATATAGGGCCTTCCTTTCTTCATCGAGGGCTGTACAATTAAGCAGGTAATGGGGAAGTTCTTCAGTAATTTCCTTGTCACACAATATACATATTAGGTTTTTGTCCTCAAACGTCAGAACGTGGTTTAACAGATTTGATAGGTAAACATGATTGACCTTAAACCTGATAAATTTATAATGAAAATTTGGTTGATACTAAAGTATAAATTTATATAAATGTTCAATTGAATTTTATTCCGATAAATGGCGCTACGCATATTCAAATGCTCATAAGAGCAGTCAGGACATGCCTATATCATCGTATATTCGCATACATAAATTTTACATTTTTTATTTTTTTCATCCATGAAGAACATTTTTTCTTTATAACCTCTGTAAAAAACATAGGGAATAAGCTTGTAAACAGCACTTTTTATGAACCATGCAAACCCCTAATTATGATCTCTTAATTGTGAATACGTATATATAAATATATAGAGTGATTATATATAAAATATTATGAAAAAAATATATATATATAAATGTTGAATAAACATTTAAGATTTTTTCGAATATTGCCAGATAACTTTCTTTTAATATTTAGTTGAGAAGAAATATTTTTGATAGCTAAACTTTCTAGTTTTGAAGTAAAGTATGTTTGAATTGTGGGATAGTTACTATATAGAGTTGTAAGATATTTCTATCCGAGAAATGTCATCAAATATTTAACTTTTTCACAAAATAAACGATATATCGCAATTGTACCGAGAACTATTTAATGCGTCTTCTTCGAATTCTTTTATCCACCAACAAGATGTCAAAACAAGTTAATTGGAAGAATTCAAGGAGAAATAAATCGAGAGAGAGATTCTAAAAGGTTCTTTATTTCTTTTCTTCTCAACATAAATAATGTAATTTTTAGGAAAAGTATATCTTTGATTGGTTCTGTATTGAACCATTCATTGCTAAAATTCATTTTGGAAATAAATTAATTGATAATATAACAAGGAATGAAAGAATTAAGTACACAAAAATTCGAATTCCTTACTGCAATGGAAAAATTAATGGGGGCCTGTCTCATCAGTGGTGAACCCTCCCAGCGGTTTCGACAGGTTCATCATTGATAAGCCAGGTCCTCCCATTAATTTTTTCCATTGCAGTAAGGACAGTAGAAATTGTTTATTTTTAAAAATAATCATGCGCGTCTATAATAGTTTCGAATTTTGATAACAGATGGCGCTCTAATGTATTATAATATAAGCAAAAAAATGTTTAATTTGAAAACATTCCTACTGTACTTACTACTATAAATATTAGGATGGGTCTTGCTCTTCAGTTTTGAACCCTTTTTGAGGTTTCGTTAGTTTAAATTACCATACAGCTTCAACAGTTGTAATATTTGAATATGAATAAAGATATACATATTTGCATAGTGTATTGTATTGGAAAAATATCGGAAAAACTTTAATGATTTCGTTTTAAATATAAGAAACTCTGCGTATAATCAAATCTGCGCGTTCGTCCGCGTCGGGGTGCCACTCGCTGTCTCGTGTCTTGAAACTCTTGGGTTTCAGAAGAGAAAGACCATTTCTATCTAGTTCGTTCATCTGATTAGTTTGCTAGAATGTTTCATCGCAAATTGATTTTACTTCTCTAGGGGGTTATTGCACAGGACTGATGTTATAGTTCTGAGCGTAAACTATCTTTCACCTATCTTTTCCATCAGAGACCATCATGGAAAAATGCTGGCTTTCTTTGTTTAGGGAATGATTAAGGTCTAATGACTCTCAAAGAGGTATTATGACGCGGAGTATTCAAAGGCTTACGTTGATATCGTGTTCCAGATTAAGATTGCTTGCCTAAAGTGGGTACAAGATTCACCGGATCCTGAATTTTGGCCTTCAGCAAAAAGAGATGAATTATTGAGCCTCCATGCCTCCAACGTCCTTATTACTTGACGACACACCTCTTTCTTATCGATGTATCTACTTTATTTGAGATGAAAACACTTTCTGATGCGCCAAGTGCGCACTTAAAAGCATTTTATGTTTTTGGCTCTTGAATCTGTATACTTCAGAAGTCCAGGTTGTTGATCTCTCGAAAACATTATCTTCACCATGTGATAATACTAACAATTAATGTTCTTGGACGCGGCATGGTTACCAATTTATCCTGTCGATGAACTCTTAGTGCGCTGGACTTCCACTCCGGCTTGCCCTTGTTGAACTTCTCCATCCTGAGCATCTTGCTTCGAGATTTTCGACATGTGCTGTCCGTGGATTCAGATGTATCGATAACCCGCAGAGTTTCCAAGCTGTTCGACCCCCGCTCTGACAGGTACTCGCCTCTCACGAGATATCCCTGGATCTGCACAAGGTCCAAATTGTGGAGATATTGATTTTTAAGAGAGTTGTGTACTTTCTTACTTTTTTTAAATAGAAGGATCTTGTTGTTACTGTCCTGGTGTGAAACTAACGCCTTCCCACATATTCTTATGCTCAGTAATGGCCGCAACCTTTCAGAAAATTGACATGGATCCAGAGCAGCAGCTTTACACACCCAAAATAGTGGACATTGCTGCTGCTGTGATAGAGATGCATGAAGACATATGAGGCTCTTCATATGGACACAACAACAACAACAGGGATCTTGTTGAAACACTATATTTCGGTATATGCTGGGAAGACTTCAGATTCTTATTTTCATTATGTCCAGAGCTTCTTCCTTTGTCAATGAGTATAACTCTCCGTTTTTGGGCATCCCTCCATAAAGGAATATATGCGTTCGTTTTGTTTATTTCTTTGGAATTATTTTTAGGTAGCCTGTGTAATATAAATAATGGAATATTATAACAGTGTCCTATAACATAACTTGTGTATTATAACAGTTATTAAGTGTGTAGATGGCAACTTTCAAGTCTGTATGCCATTTTCTTTTCTGTCTCGTTATATTTACGAGTTTTAGTACTTGTAGTATGTCGGTTAGTTCGAATACAATTACCGACCGTTTCTTTCAACTTTATTTCACTTTTACATCAATTTAAATGACCTAAACTACCTCAATATACCGTTTGTATTTACCATTCTCGCCGTTTCCCATTCTCCATTTCAATAATCCATCCAAAGGTTCCATAGTAGTCCAGGCTTTGTCTTCAATTATCCGAACCTTAAAAGTGTTTTGGTACATATATTCTCTTGTATCTATAGATTTCTCTAAGAGCAGATTGTTTTATCGTATTCATTTTCAAAATTATACTTCTATTTGATGCTTCAGAACATTATATTTATTATAAACAAGCCGAATGACCCGGACAACGGCCGTGTTTTACCCGATTGAATGTTTTTATTCAAATACTATTTGTTACAATTATAAATTGGCGCCTTATATAAATGCATATATTAGTTAATAACTATAGCCTATGTGCTTTATCTGCCTTGGCTTCCGTAGGAAAGACGCTCGTAACTGTATATAGAATAACTATAGCCTACCGCCCGCCATGCGCGCGCACAGGGAAGTCACGTGCTCGCCGGCAGCCAACGGGCGCGCGCTGCCGGCAGGGGGGGGGGGGGGGGGGGCAAAGGTGGCGTGACGGGAGCCAACCAATAAAAGCAAACGGTGACAGAGTCGGCTGATCGGTCGATGACTGATTGATTAGGAAAGACGCTCGTAACTGTATATATAATCCTTTACGAAGAATGCGTAAATATTCAATTCAATGAATGAATCATCAATTCAATTTTGACAAGATGAAAGCTATAGGTATTTCTCATGGAATGCCTCAGCTCAAATTCACAAAAATAATTGCTATGATTTCTATTATTGAGAATGGAAAGTTTTATTGTCTTTTATTGTTTCAATATAGTTTCTTTATTCTTTTTTAAATGGCAATATGCAAAAGGACGAACTAATAAATGCTATTTAATGCATTTAATAGATACATGACTTAAGTATTTATATAATCCATTATTTTAATGCAATATATGCAAAAGGACGAACTAATAAATGCTATTCAATGCATTTAATAGATACATGAATTAGGTATTTATATAATTCATTATTTTAATGCAATATGCAAAAGGACGGACTAATAAATGCTATTTAATGCATTCAATAGAT
>CP092878.1:42841124-42928402 GCA_030710605.1 Cordylochernes scorpioides
ACTTAACTCTTTGAGAGAGGGAAAGATAGAAAAAAGTAGAGGAAAAATAGTTCATAATAAAAATTAGTATTATATTATCAAATGATTATGTAGATATGACTTTTCTTGTAAATAGAATACGCATAAATGAATATTTGAATCATTTATTCTTCAAAGATGATAAAAAAAATAGTGGATAATAATAATAATAAAATATAATTAACATTAATAAAAATCGTACAACTAAAGGTTGCTGATGGCCTGCGCTATCTATCGGAATAAATATCAACTGGTCATTGATTTGTTTAGTGTCACAATCAGGAGATGCCTTTTTCTTAATTTATCCACCTTATCTCAGTACAATATCAAATTTCTATTATTTTTTTACTTAATAAATTGTTAACATGCTTTGCCATTATAGCTTAACTAGTGCCTTGGAAATCAACATTTATTATGTTAAAAAAATTAATTCCATGATTCTAAGACAACAACAACAGCTTTACCAGGACATTTTCGTCCTGTGAGGATTCGCCATACATCATTTTCATGGATAAAAAAAAGCAAAATAAACAAAGGAGAGAAGGGAAAATAAAAAGAAATCAAAGTATTCAATATAACTATACAAATTAACTAGAGATGACCTTTTTCTCTAACGCTTTATGAAAATTAAACAATTCTATCGCTATATATTTTTCTCGGACATTATTCTGATTGGCTGAACTGGGTTCACGTAGACTCAGATAGTGTTCTTATAGTTCTTATTCCGTTCCTCGTTGACAATAGTGATCATTCTAAGACCACTGTATGAAGAAATTGTGAAGAGAGGCATCAGACGTAGATCATATTCTCTCTTTATTGTGTGAATATTCAAAATCAAAATCATTTCTTAACCTTCTATGTGTATTTTAGATATTTTTCTATTACCCAATATAAACATTTAATTGTTAATTTATTTGTATACACATGTATGCACATGTGTATTAAAATATATTGTAACAAAGTATTTATTATTTTATTAGCAGAGTATTATTTTTTATGTTTACATTTTGCTATACTCTGTACACTTCCCTATTTTGCTTATATTTTGTTTATCACTCATAGTTTGTTCTTGCCTGAAATAAATTATTGTTTCATCCCGAAGTTGGTCTTCCCTAATTTTCCACGTGGCAATATGTTAAAAAGTTGATGTTATGTAAATGTCACTTATATATAAATCTATTTAACAGCTAAGATCCATTTGATATTTGATATTCCTGTAGAAGGGTCGTTATACCCGAAATCTCGAAGTTTTGGTAATAAAAGAAGACATTTATTCTTGGAGACTTGTTGTTGATTGTGATCAAAGTATTCTAACGTTTTAGTTTTTTTTTTTTTGTTTTGAATATAGAGCAATGCATAAATAGATATTCAATTAAAAAGGCATATATTGGATCAAAATATAATTTATTTACCAATATTTAAGTTGGCTGAACGCCAACCTTTTTCAAGGTACTACAACATTTATGTGAACAATGAACTCAGCGCCATCTTTAATTAAAAAGTCATATTTAATAAAAATATAATTGACATTATGTGGCGCTGTGTTTTTTGTTGACATAAATATGTTATTAAAACCTTGATAAAGGTTGGCTTTGAGCCAACTTAATTATTGGTAAATAAATTATACTTTGATTCAATTTATGCCTTTTAATTTTAGTAGTTTTTCGAATAAAAATTAAGGTGAAAACTTTAGGCTTCCGGGGATAAATTCCTCTATAAATATTTAATATAGATTACTAAATTTAGAACATGAATGCCTTCTAAACGATAAAACATGATATAATCATGTCCGAAAGATAGAAATTTGAGTAAATCTTCTTAAAAGGAAACTTATCCTTGGAAGCCTTATGTTTCCACCTTAATATTTATATAATTAATTATTCTATTGAAGATAAAATGTCATATAATATCTAATATTAAAAGCCTTAGTATAAAATATGAAGATTTTTATCAAAGTTGCTATAGAAATTTTGTACTGATTAAAGAAAAGGAGGTATTTATAAAAATTCAATTATTATCTGTACTATATTGTAAGATTATAAACTCAAATGGAGCTCTTCCATAGAACATGTTTATTTCGCTAGGTTTCCTATGACATCGTTCTTCAACGGGCGTAAAGACAAGGTGTGATGTGTGCAATTATATAGATGTACATTGAGAGCCAAGATATATACAAATTTGTAACTCAGGTAGATTTATAAATTGAGAAATAAACCAGTTATGTAAATCCGAGTATTAGAGTAAGGTGAATAACCTTAGTATAATCTTAGTATAATAACTGTACTGCCTTATGTTTTCCCATGAGTGTGTGTGTAATAATGTTTTTACTCTGAACTGAGGTCCATAGTTGAGCACAAAAACCAAATTTTCCATAATACCTGGTATATTAGACCAATACAATAATATATATACTCGTGAATTCTCATAGCTGCAGGGTTGATTGAACTGATCGAGTGCTAGTGAGGATTAACTACTGATGATTTTGTTCCTCTTAATTTTTTACATTTCGGTAGAGACAGCTTTTTGTAAGTTTCCAAGTCGAATTCGACCTTTGATGACTAAATCGACTAATATTATCCAATTTGATCCGTTATTGACCAACACTCGCAGTTCATTTGGTGATCTTCAGATAACTTTCATAACATCTTCCCGCCAGCTCATTCAAGAACAGTAGTGACCGTTATATTTCATAAAAGGAGATATATCGTGTGAAAGGAGTTTAATTTCTAAAAAGATAGCACTGCATGGACTTTTCGTTTTGATTTGAGTATCTGCCGAATTGACAAAATTTATTAATTACAACTTTTGAGAAATATGACACACCCGATTTTATTACATAAAGAAGCTATGTATAGGACATTAAGTTCATTATTAGTTCTTATTTATAAAATTGATATCTTTTCGAAATACAGTAGAACCTCCATGAGAGGAAATTCACGCAAGAGGACACATCTCTATAAAAGACAGTTTTCATTTGCAAAATTAGCATTTTTACTATTTTTCAACTTTCAGGTAAAAGGACACTTCCCTCTAAGGAACACTTTGGCTTTGTAATTAGGTGTCCTTTACAGGGAGTTTCTACTATAAGTTCACAAAATTACTTAATGAAAAATGTTTTAATTATAGTTTATTGGACATATTGTTGGGTCTTGATTACATCAGTAGCGCAGACTATTGCTACTCCCTATGATAAGGAAGTTTTCATATAGCATCGTAATTAGAGAGAGTATATTTTCGAAAAACTCGAATTACTTCAATCCTACCAAAATCTGTTGATACATTTATTTTATTTATTCACCAAACAAGGAAAGCTTTCCCAAAAGAAGCGTTCGGAGAGTAATAACCCAAAATTTCATCATATTTACAAATATTTTGAAGATTGAGTAATCCGTAATTAAAATTATACTCAAAAATGATGCATATTTTGGATTTATAATTATTTTATTGTTCCAATATTTTCAATAAATTTTTCATTGGCCTTTTAGAAGGAGAGTGGTGTACGCATGCTAGCGTGTTTTAGTAAAAAAACACAAACATTCTCGATAAAGAGAGGCAAGTTGCCCCTCGAAATATTGGAACAATAAAATAATTATAAATACAATATATTCATATTTTTAAATATAATTTACAAATATTTTAATATTTGGAAATTCCTCTTAATAACTGAAATATGTGTTAACACAAAGGATTTTTTAAAATTCACAAGGTAAAAGTAGGCTCTCCGTTTTCGAAATTATGACATTTTAAGCGGATACGTTTCTTTTTATATAAAAATATACACATTATATAAAATAGAACCTCCATGTAGAGGACACCTAATTTCAGAGCCAAATTATCCTTCATGGAGAGGTGTCCCCTTACCGGAGAGTTTCTAAATAGTAAATATGGTAATTTTGGTGATTAAAAAAACTGTCCTTTGTAGAGAGGTGTCCTCTAGCGGCAGTGTACTCTCATGGAGTTTCTACTGTGATTTATAATTTTAAAAGAGAAATGTTAGAACGAATAAAAATTACAATCGGGTACAAAAAATACAAGCCTCACGCTGAATATATAAATTCGAAGACAGAACTTAAAGAAGTTTCATACTTTGTTGTCACCGGTCGTCTATTATTATTATTTTTTTTTTTTTTGAGGAGACAAAGGCAATTTTGTTCATACTTGGTTATCTAAAGTGTCCTCAATAAAGGCCACTGTGTATCGATATCTTTTAGTGTTATAATGTGAATTTCGATATACGTGCTAAAAGGTACAAAGAACCTATCCTCTACGTGGCAGACGGGAGAAGCAGCACAATTAAGAGACTCCCCTGTAAGGCGAAGCACGGTGTCGTGAGCCCCGAGCACCTACGGTAACCGTGAACAGGGAACCCTGAAATGTGGCTGACTAACGGTGCAATGGTACCCTCTTTCCAAGGAGTGGACAAAACACCACCACCTAGGTACAACTACTTAAGTTTTGTCTCTGTGTGTGGGAGTGTATATACATATATTTTTCTCTTATGCAATAGACTTTTTACATAGGGTGGTTTCTTAAGATTAATTTAGTGTTGAATTGAATTTCGAATAGGTTCAATAAAATTTTAGAGTAAAACGCTACTGATATTAGTCTCATACTGTTTTGTATAAAGTAGAAAAGTGGAAAAACTCACCCCTAGATGTGACGAAAACGTTCATAGTTTTCTTCCTGTAGTCATGCCGGAGGACACTGTAACAATCCATGTTTGATGTCCATTCTTTCAGCAATATTTTAGATTTATTACAGTAAAACCTCACTATAAGGACCACAGTGGAATTGAACTTTTATTTCACACTTGCTATACTTTATTATAACCATGATTGAACCATGTGTCGGTATTATTTTTTTTGTGAATTTTGTATAACACTCATGAGCCAAAACTTAAATAAATGGAAAGTCATTAATATTGCCGGCCGTCTTTTTTTTTTATTGAGATAGAGGCAATTTTGTTCACACTTTGTTATCTCGTGTGTCTTCAATAAGGGTTACTGTAATATATTTCAGAATTATTGTCTGAATCCTGATTTACATGATAAAAGGTAAAACTTCCATAAGTTTTGTCCATGAGTGTATATCAAGTTAACTATAAGGGAAGGATCGTTATTAATTAAGTATATAACTAATTAATAATTAAGGTTTCTCAATAAGTTATTTTAGAACCTATAAAAATATAGGCTATCTATTGAGAACCTTGAAAAGTGTCAGCAAGACTGCCCTCACTATACGTTCATTGGACAGCGCTCGTCCCATGACAATAGCGGTCGCTCGTAGACATAACCTTGGCATGTTCTGCTGTTTAAGATCTGTTTCGCGACCTGCCCTGCGTATGTGATCGTCCCTGACGCTGTCTCTTTAACCCCAGGACAGAGGGGAAAATAGTTTGGCGATTCGACGGCGCGGGCTGATCAGAGAAATCGACTTACGCAGCGACCCATTTGAACGCGCTATGCAATCTCTGGTGTACTTTTGTGGTTGGTTGACTTAGTATTGGTACCCTCATTAGTAATCCTTGATATAAGATCTCAATTTCAAAATTGTATATATATTACCAAAGTGTTTTTTTTAATTAACATTTTTTAATCTGAAACTATATTTTTTTACAAAAAGAAAATCTATCTTTTTCCATCACTTGCTGAATCATTTCCGCTTTATATAATCTTATTATCTATACAAAACCTTACTTTATTTTTCTTCTCTGGCCTGGGGAATCTAACCTATTTAAACAACTTTGGTTGCGTCCAGCACCTTGGTATTTTGCTATAGTGAATTGCGGCTTGTCTGATTGCTACATAATTTTTGGACTCATAAATCATACACTTTGGTTAGTAACCCGTAAAACGATATTCTCTTACAATAATCGGAGAAATTTGTTCAGAAAAGAGTGTCCAATGAGGGCTTCGATCCCTGATAGTGGTTATTATTGGTTTATACCAGTCATTCTTGATCCCCAAGCAGGGGATTAAGCATTTAAGCATTAGTAATATCTCAAAAATAAAAATGACGTGAAGGACGAAGGCCACCTTTAGTTTATTGTTAATTATTAATTTTTGTTTAATCATTGTTGTCTAGTTAATTTATGTTCCAATAGATGAAGCTTTGCCATCTAGAATGCTAATGTGAGCGCGGTCAGGATGTGGGGTTATTGATTTATATATATATGTATGTTATATGAAAATTGTATTCCATTTTAATTACCAGATCAAATTACTCTGTTTATATACCACCAGATGTCTCAGTTTTCCCTATATAAATATATTATTGTTATTTCCCGTTGGCCGGCTCAAATCTTTCTGTAGATATGTAAATAAGTATTTTGTTTTCTTTATTCTATTTGTCTTAAGTCAGGCAGTACTTTATCAAATTATGTATTCTATATTCCATGATCTCAATTAAACTTAATTTTGATCTAAATTATTTTCACTATTATTACTACGATTGCAATATCACAAACATACTCATCAATCATAGTCATCTATAACCAGCAAACAATAACATAAAAGGTGTATGTTTCAAGCAAATGATCAATAATTCTCCATCAAAAACATCAAGCAAGTTACTTTTTATATTTTTCATAATATATTTATATGAAGAAATAGTACAAATGTGATATTTTACTGGGATATGGTTCATAAATTATGAATAAGGCATCTCCTTATCGTGCATCCTCTGGCCATAACTACCCGTTTCATGATTTTTCAAGATGCCTGAAGGACCAGTTTTTTTTTTTTTTGGTCGTTGAGGTACAGCTTGCGCCACGCTGATGAGGGCCAACAGCCCGAAACGCGTACGTGGTTAGCTTTTCTTGATTAATCAAGAATGTGTATTTGGTCAATTCTGGAATAATTAGAAATCAATGAGAATAGTTGATATTTATTCCGATAGATGGCGCAAGCCATTGCACGATAAGGATATGCCTTTTTTATAATTATATATATATATATATATATATATATATCATCGTTTTGGTTTTATAATCTACGAATATAATATGAAATATAATGAAATATTATTTAAATTATTTCAAATTTCGTGAACATTTTAAGAAAAGAGATATTTTATTAATTTCTAATCATCCGGTCAATTTTCGTTTCGATGAACAAAAATCATAACATTTCACTAACAAATGGTTATATAAATTATTCATAACAACCTTTTCATTGTCATCTTAAACAAAATTACATTTTTAATAGAAAATATAAGATTATTAAAAATAATTTTTCAAAACTTGCAATTTGCCATTAAATTTATGACAAGTCCAAAAAGCTGGCTAGCTGTCATTCCAGGGCCATTTAGCAACAATTTCTGTTTCGTAACAAGTAAAAGTAAAAACAAATTTTTAGAGTTTCTTAGGGCATTAAGATCATCTTGGCACATTTCCAAAGGGAATTTCTCGAATTATTCTACAATACTGTTACCAATTTTACAATACAATAATTGAAAATACATTTATCCATTTCTTAATGTCACTGAAATTGTTTTGGGTCATCTATTTGAAAGTCATATGTATCGTCTGTTGATTTCTTTGTCACCATTTTTAGGGTTGAATATGGTTAACGATTCTATAATTAATAATATAATATAATGCATCTTATGATTGTAAAACGACATTTGAAAATTATCCCTCATGTGTTTTAGGAATTCCCATCCCTGGACACTTTATTTTTCCGTTTATCATTACTCTTTACAATTTATCCTTCAATACCTCATCCCTAAGGTTAGAAATAATCGTTAGTTCTCCTTGAAAATAAATTTCGATTTTTCCTTCAAAAGAAACACATGCGGGATATTTTCAAATGTCGTTTTACGATTTAATAATTACTATAGCGTTTAAAGATGTATGCTTATATAATAGGTTATAAGCTATAATAATATTAATGCCTTTTCTTAAATTGATAAGGCACAATTTGGATTATAGATTATAAAACAAGGTAATAAGACCAAATCCTAATAAATAAATAGTGTGTGACGTTTCTGTAACAGCGTTGTTACCATCTTCAGACAAAAGTACTATATCAGAAAAGTACATTCAGTACTTTTGTCTGAAGATGGTAACAACACTGTTACCGAAACGTCACACACTATTTATTTATCCATTCAGTACTTTTGTCTGAAAATGGTAACAACGCTGTTACCGAAACGTCACACACTATTTATTTATCCATTCATTACTTTTGTCTGAAAATGGTAACAACGCTGTTACCGAAACGTCACACACTATTTATTTATCCATTCAGTACTTTTGTCTGAAGATTGTAACAACACTGTTACCGAAACGTCACACACTATTTATTTATCTATTCAGTACTTTTGTCTGAAGATGGTAACAACACTGTTACCGAAACGTCACACACTATTTATTTATCTATTCAGTACTTTTTTCTGAAGATGGTAAAAACGCTGTTACCGAAACGTCACACACTATTTATTTATCTATTCAGTACTTTTGTCTGAAGATGGTAACAACACTGTTACCGAAACGTCACACACTATTTATTTATCTATTCAGTACTTTTTTCTGAAGATGGTAAAAACGCTGTTACCGAAACGTCACACACTATTTATTTATCTATTCAGTACTTTTGTCTGAAGATGGTAACAACACTGTTACCGAAACGTCACACACTATTTATTTATCTATTCAGTACTTTTTTCTGAAGATGGTAACAACGCTGTTACCGAAACGTCACACACTATTTATTTAGTCATTCAGTACTTTTGTCTGAAGATGGTAACAACGCTGTTACCGAAACACGTCACACACTATTTATTTATTTGGAATTGGTCTTATTACCTTTCCTTTACTTAAATTTAGCTAACATGTGAACTTATTTGTAAGGTGGATAGTTAACATGAATTGAATTTATCTCCTGAACATTAATAAAACGATCATAAAGGTTTCAGAAGATGTGTTTCTTTTTATTTTAAAACTGTATCAAGCTTTCGGGCATCTCTGCCCTTCTACAGGAGAAAATATATAATGAATAAAACACCGTCTGATGCTTCATTCATTATATAGGTTCTATTGCAGAAGGGTAGAGATTCACGAAAGCTTGATACGGTTTTAAAATAAAATAAACTCATCTCCGGAAACCTTTTTCATTGTTTTATTATTGTTCAGAAGATTTAAATCCATGTGATATATCCACTCTACAAATGAATTCACATGTTAACTAAATTTAAGAATAAGCATTAAAAATAACACCCCTTCAAACGCTATAGTAATTATAGAATAGTTTGTTATATTTATAAAGAAACGATGTCAAAGAAAATTTTAGCCCAGAAGATACATATGACTTTCAAATATATGACCTAAAACAATTTCAGTGACACACACACACACTTTAAGCAAAGGATAAATGTGTTTTAAATTAATGTATTGTAAATTTGGTAGCATTATTGTAGAATAAATCGAGAAAATTCTTTTGGAAATGTGGCAAGACGATCTTAATGCCCTTAGAAAAAGCTTGAAACAGTTTAAATAAAAATAAACTCAAATCCGGAAACCTTTTTAATTGTTAAGGAATATTTTTACCTTAATTATTGATTATTTAGTTATGAATAAAGGATATTCTACCTATTATGATATAAATTATAGATTTCTGTTTATTAATAGATAAAACTGATCTATGTTAAAAAATATAGCTATATAAGCAAGTTGAATAAAAGCCTTGAAAAAGAAGCACTTTACAATTCGTTCTGTGAAAGTGTCTTCAGAGAGAAATTTTCATAGATTCAGTTCATCTCAGCTTGTCCAGTTCCATCTTAGAAATAATCTGATGTAAATATGGATTGGCAAAAAATTACGAATATAATTAAAGTCAATAATACATAAAATATCACAAGGTATCGTACATAAACTATTATATTCTCTTGAATATATGAGTTGCCTGCATTCATATTTGTTGAAAAATTAGACACTTCGGCCAGTTAAAGTTTTATTTTCGCAACCTTTCAACAAAAATATTTTGTCTTGCACAGGAGAAATAAAAATAAAGCACTTAGCAAGGGGTTTAAAATTATTCTGAGGTTACAAGGGTGTTCTCACGCGATTTTACCTGGCCTAAATTTCTATTATGCTTATTGTACAGGTCTTTTTTAAAATCATTTTTAACATCATATGACTATTCTATTCACGGCCTAAAATTATTGTATATATATGTATAGACAAATGTAAATGCATACATGTGGCAATATAGTGATAATAATAATGTGGGGAGAGAGAAATAATCACACCATAAATTGGTAGAGGAATTTGGAAGCCATCCGAGAGAGAGAGGGGGAGCGAGGGGGCTGCCACTGCTGAGCGGCCGTTCGTGTCGCACACAATCACCCAACTGTCTCCAAGGTCCCGAGGTGTTAAGTGACGGACCCCAGGAGCCCCTTGGAATGTCCTGATGTCTAAAGTGACACCCTTTAGCTGCCCATCTCTCTCTGGTTGACTGTAGGTTTGTTATATTATTCCAGGAAGAGTATATATTATGACATACATGTATGACAGCGTAAGTGTCCCTAAGGGGACATGGCGTTTTAAATTAAATAAAATAACATAAAGTGTCTATTTTTCAAGATATATTATATTCTCGACATTAAAAGGTCAATCTAATAGATGTGAATCTACGCTGTAGGAATTAAATAAGGCAACCTGTTACTGGAGATGTGTTTCTTTTCATTTTTATCGGTTTCTCAAGCTTTCATGTATTACCGCCCGAACAGGAGTACAAAAGTAAGTTTGTACACCTATAGAAGGGCTGAAATGCCCGAAATCAACAAAAACAACAAAAAGGGTTTTATTAGGGCCCATTGCCCTGCATGGATTCGCCATAAAACAACAAAATAATACAGTAACTTTTCCTCCCTTTTTCCATGTGCACGTGAGCCTTTGTTTGAAAAGGGGTTTATTTACATATCTGTTCTAAAACTTTCCTCACTACCTCTTTTGCGTGTGAATCTATTTACAATCTGTAGTGTATGTAGAAATTATAGAGTTCTATTGCTATATTTTTCTTTTCTGAGATGTTTCTCAGCGTCTGCAGTGGGTTGCTAAAACTCCATAAGGTGTTTTTAAGAGTTCCCGAAATGAGATAGCAATAAAAATGAAAAAAATAAATAAACTTCAGGAACCTGTTTCCTTATACAATGAGCTATATATTTATTTAAAATTACTTCAAGCGTACGTTTAATTATATTATATTTATTAATAATATTATTCAGGAATATACTACAACACTTTTAAATAAACATTCAGAAATTGATATTTTAAAACTCTGAATTCAATTAAGAGAATTTGTATATAATTACTATATGTGTAAAAATTTATAATTTTCAATATTAAGAATATTCTTTGTGTGATTTGCGAAATTATCAAAATTTGTATAATATAGGTTTGAAAGAGTTTTGAATCATACCAAATTATATAAGAAAAGCTTCAACACAGCCATAATTCAAATTTAGAAAAATAAAAATAACATAAAATTTTTTAATGTAAAATATTGTAGAATTACAAATATTTTAATCAAAACAAATAAAGGCGCAATACTATTATTTATAAAAACAAACGCTATTATTTACAATTTGTTTCAAAAGATAATCCAAATATGGGAAGATTAAAGAGCAGGCGATACCGGAAATCCATGATAAATAGAGGTTTAAAAGACCTTTCTCTTTGTTCGACGCTGCAGACGACTTTTAAGGAGATTGCCGGCGCCATATTGATTGAGCCCGTACCTAAGCGATTGGAATCTTCTGCTCAAGAAGATTCTTGGCCTTTTTCTAAATTGATTTGTTATCTGCCTAAGTATTCTATCAATCTAACATGCTCTTGAAAAATGCTCGATTTTCATACTACATACTCTATATAAATCGTGGTTTCAAATTTATATAAATGTCTTTCAATCAAATTTATATAATCTCTTAATCACTAAGACGGGTTTTCTTTGAAAGTCGTTTATGTAAAAGTATTATTTATGAGTTCTTAAAATAAATAAATCGCTTATATTTTACAAATTATAAAAAACGTCATATTAACGTAAGTGCATTTACGGTATTTTAAAGAAAAATTATATTTTAAAGTATTTGAGGAAACTATGCGTTTTGAAAATAATCAACGATAAACGGGTTCATTTTATAAATATAGATAAAAGATTAATATTAATTAAATATTTTTTTAATAAACCGTTTTTATGCTGGATTCTTGATCTCTTCTCTTTAGTGTAGATGATCCGTGAAGAGGTAAAGTAAAATATTAAAGAGAGATTGGCGTATATCTCTATTATTTATTATATCTATAATACAAAATAATGCGGCTTATGATTGTAGAACATTTGAAAATTATCCCGTCTCTCCAGGGATAAACAATTTATTTTTCCGTTTATCATTACTCTTCATAATTCAACCTTTCATACTTCATCAAGTTTAGAAATATTCGTTATTTATCCTTAAAATAAATTTCGATTTTTCTTTCAAAAGAAACACATGCAGGATAGTTTTATTTTAGTTCAACACACAAAACGCGATATCACGGCTAGAGATAATTGCGTCGATTTACATTTTTTAAACAGAAACAGTTATAAACATAATATACAATAAAAAGTAATCGAAATAAAAAGAGAAACAATAATATATATTAGGAACCTGAACCTTTCAGGTTAGAAAGATAATCATAAATATATATACAAAAATAGTTAAACCTATGATTATTCTCTCTGCCTTTTACAAATTGATATAGATCTACAACATTATTTATTGTCTGTTGTCTAACGGTAAAGAAGAGTGGACATTCCAGCAGTAGGTGTCTCGAGTTCTGGAATCCGTTGCCAAAATGACAGCTAGAGTCTTCAACCGCGTTTGATAAAAATCCCTTAAAATTTCCATGGTTCGTTATAAACTGGGTATTATAAAAAAGCAGGAAATTTTTTAAATTTAGTTCAACAATGTATTATATCTACGAGGTTATTGTAATAGGGGATGTCTAGAAGTCAAACAATCCATGTATATTTGTTCAAGCTCCCACACAATCAATTCAGAAACATAGCAAATTAAATGAAGAGAGGAAGTCTTTTACAAATTGCACAAGTCGCTAAATTAAGCGGGTAAATAGCGAGAGTTCCTAGGAGACCACGGAGTTTTTTATCTTCCACTTCCATATAATTAGTGGTAGGGAAATTGTCTGCTTATTCCTCTAGTGGTTTGGCTCTTTCTGGATATAGAATTCTAGTTCGTGTCTGCAGAAAACGGCTATATATTTCCAAATTGTTAAGTATCAAGTTTTGATATGTATATACACTGAGTGTTGCTTTATATCTTTTATTAATCTTGCTGCCTTATTGATACTCAATTGTTAAAAATGTTGGCTGTATGATGTATTGTGATGTTCTTTTTATAAGGATTAGCATCACTATGGAGTGAGACATCTGTGATACATAGGTTGATCATCATGGGAAATGTCGTTTCAGTCTGTTCTGTGAAATAATATTCATTATTCTATTCAAAATTATAGTAGTAGAGAATGAATTTCGCACAAAGAAAAATGTGAAATAAGTGATTATTCATCATTCCGACAATAATTTTTAATACATGTGTAAAGATTGATACATTCAAAGTTAAAATCAAAATGAAAGTATCTCAAGGACTTTTATACAACGAATTGGAAGAAACCTTCATGGAATAGATTGAAAAATAATCTATTTCAGATTTGAAATTAGATCAATATATCTTTGAGAGCATTTGAGTGAAATGCTATCAGCGAAAATAAAGAAGGATTGAGGCAGAGATGGAATACACCATTTTGTTGCTGATAGGGAACTCTTTTTTCTCCTAGATGGTATATATATATATATTTATTGCTTAAATTTAAGAATAATAATATTGACGAGCATTGTATTTTAAAGTTATACATATTGCCACGTGGAAAATTAGAGAAGACAAACTTCAGTCTAACATGGAAATTTATTTAGGCAAGAACAAACTATGAATGATAAACAAAAGATAAGCAACGAGTAAAGTTTACAGAGTAACAAAATATAAACATAAAAATGATTCTCTGTTAATCAAATACTTTGCTACAATATTGTTACGTCGCGACTACTGTATCAAAGATGGTTAAATGAGCACAAGGGTTCGATAAAGATCTATATTCGACTCCTTTATATTTAATTTATTGTATTATGAATAAAACAAATTAGGTGCTTGGAGAATCATCCAATAATGCCGTAAACAAGGGAAAGCACGACTAACTGACTATCTTGGTTTCTTCTTCTTGACTGATCTGTCTGCTCTTCGGTTCATATTGATGAACGTTTCTAGTCAACCTCGGATGTCGTCGTTACACTGTCCTCCTTCTGTGCCTGTTTGTCCCTCTTGTGTATTTGCAAATTTGTTCTTTGTGTAGTTTTAATTTAAACTAATTTGTGCTATAAATTAGACGTATGAATAAAGTTAGGCAGTCCAGCCTGCGGAATAGAGTAGTCTTGTTGCCTTAAACTTCTTTTGATACAATAGCTTTTAGCTTGACAAATTAAGAATATTTGTTTCAAGTATAAGAATGGTTTCGTGGCCCGGAGCGACACGAAAGTTCCCAATAGGTAAAACCCTTCTCCTCAGTATTCTGAAGGATCTTTAAACTCCTGGATGTCTCCGATAATTCGAAACTTATCAGTCGTCCAAAAAGGTAAAACTAGGATTAGCGTTACATCTTATTTTTTGAACCACGTTCAACTTGATCATCTTTCCACTCTCTATCAGTACCGAGGCCATTAGCTCTTCTTGTTGAGTTATTGGCTTATCGCAGGACGAAGTTTTTTCATATAATGACAAATATAGCTCACTCGATTCGATTATTGTTCCCTCTAAAGACCTATAAGCTTATGTCCATAGGTTCATTAAACACCCCTAAGCTACCTTCTATAGAAAATGCAGGGTTTATTCCAAACCAATCCAATACAATAGTAGAGAGGTCTAGAGAATAATTTGGCGAAACTGCTGAGAGGGCTCACAACTTGTGAGCCAAGCCTCTCATTCAATAGCATATATCATTGCAGTTAGGTCTATAGAGATAATATGTTATGATATTATTGAAAGGAAAAATATTGCCAGTACATTTATTTGTTACAAATATGCCTTTCTATTATATAAATATGGATTGCTCAATTTTCAGACCGATATATATATTTGATTCAATTTTAAATATAGAGCTACTACTAACTTTACTAATAAAATATGTATAGAAATATTATAAAAGGTCTGCTGGAATTTAATTACCTCGCATATTATATGTTAGTCGAATGTCATGTAAAATAGAAATGAGTGAGATAAATTGACTAATTTAGAATAAAACACAAGAAGGTTTCCCCCTAAATAATAAAAAACCAACCAGTATAAATTTTAAAGAATAACTATTTATTGAGGCGATGAAACTTGGATAGAAATAAATACCCAGACGAAAGATTAATTTTAATTAAAAAAGAAAGGCGGACGTCCGGATTAAAGGGGATTAGCGACGTAGGAAATTGAGCCGTGTAAATCTTCTTTGGTCATCCATGCAAATTATTTCATTTCCTCCATGTCGTCATAACCTCTGAGTGCACCCTGTTGGAACATTAGTACAGTACCTGTTATTTACACTTGATGGATTGAAGGATTATTGATATAGAACTGCATTCTTTGTCAGTGCATCTTCAATTTGGAATTTAGAACTTTCATATAGAGCATATTTCAACATTGCCCGTAGAACAGAACTTGTTATTTACTCTTGATATATTAGAATAGAACTTCATTCTTTGTCAGTGCATCCTGAATTTATACTTTAGAACTATCATATAGAGCATATTTCAACATTGCCTGCAGAACAGTTCCTCTCAGTTACACTTGCTAGATTGAAGGATAATTGATATTTAAATGCATTTTTTTTTGTGTGTCAGAGTATCTTGAATTTGGACTTTAGAACTATCATATAGAGCATATTTCAACATTGTCTATTGAACAGTACCTGTTAGTTACTCTTAATGGATTGATATAGAACTCACTTCTTTGTATCAGTGAATCTTGAAATTGTACTTTAGAGTTATCGTAGCTCACCTTTCATTGCTTAACCAACTACTAAATAGTGATAATACTGAATTTAACGCACCAATGTAAATATAGTGAATACATATGTGACAGAATAAATAAAAATGGTCAGGTCTTTATTTAAAAAAAACAAAATTGGTATATACTGACAGTTTACATGAGAATTATAAATGCCAGAGCGTCATCCCGTGGAACTAAATCATTTAAATATTGGTTTAGCTTGTTCCTCGATAGTTTTGGCCAACATATTTTCTTCATAAATTATTACTGAAGGCATACAGCACGAAACGCGTACGTGGTTGACTTTATTAAGAAATTGTGTTGGCCAAATATCATAGACCAAGTTAAATCAACGTTTGGTTGATTTCTGTTCTAATAGAGGCATTCTGCTATCTAAAATGCTTATATGAGAGGTCAGGATATGAGGATATTGCAGCGTAGCATTTATTATTTTACAAGCATTTATTATGTTACACCTGTATTAACAGAGTATCATTTTTTATGTTTATATTTTATTTCTCTGTAAATAATGCAGTAAAGAAGGGGAAGCACGACTAACTGACTAGCTTAGTTTCTTCTTCCTAACTGATTTGTCTGCTCCTCAGTTCATAGTTGATGAATGGTTTTAGTCACCGTCAAATGTCGTTACACTACCTTCCTCTTGGGCCTGTTTGTCCTCAACATAAAATCTTTCTCTCTAGTATTCTGAAGGATCTTTAAACTCCTGGATGTCTCTGATCACTCGAAACTTATCAGTCGTCCATATATTTTTTTTCCGATAGATTGCTCTAGCCATCAGCAACTCAGCGTTCAGCCAACTGAAGTATTGGTAAAATAATGATAAATGCTAATAATCCTGAAGTTTGTCTTCCCTGATTTTCCACGTGCCAATATTGTTAAATATATATTCATATAAATAGTGATCAACTGGTAAAAGAATATTTATCGAATGGGTCCTGTAATGAAGGCTGAAATTCCTCTCCTGTCTGTTCCATACAAAGATATTTTACATCACTTTCTTTACTGGCTCATTCAGACAGCGTCGATCTATCCTCATTGGTCGTAATTCGATTAAGGTTGATAAGCTTATATTCGCTGGTCCTCCTTCAATCTTTATAAACAAGCGATTATTTCGCCTACGTTCGATAATCCATATTTACTGTTTGACAGTTTCTTTTCTTATTTAGGTATCCCTTGTTTAGGTGGTCAGGTTTAATCAAACTCCTGTGGTGGGAATTTTATGCATTTTAAATCCTTCAAAAATTATTAAAATTAACAATACCTATCATGAAAATTATTGTGAAAAAGCAAGCTTTCGAATAATGACGTTTTTCTAATGGCTTAACAATGTTGAATGAATATATATATATTTTTTATATAAACATTTAGTATTTCTCCATTTTTCATTGTTAAGCAAGTAGAAGAACGTCGTTACTCGAAATATCGCTTTCTCATAATAGGTTTCATAATAGGTATTACGATGCACTAGCGCGCCATCTGTTATTAAATTACAAAACTATTTTAGAGGCGTAATATTCTTTTTAAAATAAAACAATTTCTACTGTCCTTACTGCAATGGAAAAATTAAAGGGAGGGCCTGGCTCATCAATGGTGAACCCCCCCAGCGGTTTCGCCAGTTTAATCTACCATACCGCTGTTATATTGCATTTTTGGAACTTCCTTTTATAGTGATACTGATGGTTGACTCTTCGAATGGGTATTTTCAATATAATTTTTCCATTGCAGTAAGGACAGTAGAAATTGTTTTATTTTAAAAAGAATATTACGCCTCTAAAATAGTTTTGTAAATCGATAACAGATGGCGCGCTAGTGCATCGTAATATAATTGTTCAAATAAAAGACACAATTTGATATTTGCGGAAGAGCGATTGCTCGAAGAACATTATATATTTATAATTATAAGTAATTCTGCTGTTCTAAAAGCTTATGTCCATAGTTCATCTAAAATACCCATTCGAAGAGTCAAGCATCAGTATCACTATAAAAGGAAGTTCCAAAAATGCAATATAACAGCGGTATGGTAAATTAAACTGGCGAAACCGCTAGGAAGGTTCACCACTGATGAGCCAGGCCCTACCTTTAATTTTTCCATTGCAGTAAGGACAGTATAAATTGTTTCATTTTAAAAAGAATATTGCGCATCTAAAATAATTTTGTAATTTGATAATAGGTATTGTTAATTTTATTAATATTTGAAGTATTTAAAATGCACAAAATGTTCATAGGAGTTGGTTTAGGACTGACCACACAAACAAGGGATAAAAAGAACTGTGGAAAAGTAAAGATGGATTATAGAACGTAGGCGAAACAATCGGCGTGTTTATAAAGATTGAATGAGGACCACAGAATATAAGCTTCCCAAACTTAATCGAGTTGCGACCAATGAGGATAGATCGACGCTGTCTGAAGAAGAAGACAAATGAAAGGCTCCTGGTTGACAGATTTCCACATCCTTGTTATCAACTGACGAATTATTGTTGTTCATCAAATTGTCAACACACACACATATATACATTTCTTTTTTGAAAATAGAGCAATCCATAAATAAATCTTCAATTAAAACGGCATATATTGGATCAAAATATAATTTTTTTAATCAATATTTCAGTTGGCTGAACGCCAACCTTTATCATGGTAACATATATTAATATTAATATTTCAGGATGCCTGAATGACCAGATTTTTTTGGTCTTTGAGGTACAGCTTGCACCACGAATGGGTATTTGGCCAATTCTGGAATTATTAAAAATCAACGAGAATAGTTGATATTTTTTTCCGATAGATTTCTCAAGCCATCAGCAACTCATCTGCAGGATAAGGAGGTGCCTTTGGTCATAATTTATGCACCTTACCCAGTACAATATCACATTTGTACTTTTTTTCATATATATATTATCATACCTTGATAAAGGTTGGCGTTCAGCCAACTGAAGTATTGGTAAAATAATGATAAATGCTAATAAATGATATTTTAATCCAATATATGCCTTTCAATTAAAGATTTATTCATAATAAACTGTATAATAAAAATAAAATACAATATTAATTTCATGTATTGTAAAAATACATTTTAAATGTAAATTCATCTGTTTATTTATATTTATTTCTTAAATTTAAAGACGATAAGTAGAAAAGAGATTCTTTGTATGAATACCAAATTCTTCTAATTAAATATTAATTATAATCCTTTATCTTTCCATTTAAAAGCGCTTAATTGATTAAAAATTGAAATTCTTATTTAAAAAAAATGATAAAAACTTCATCTCTAACTCCTTTAATTAATTGCTGTACGGATTGTTTGGAAGAGTGTCAGTGAAGGAGTCCATATTAAATTTGGTAGAAATAATTAAGAAAATTCTTTGACAGATTAATTAGTTATTATTTAACTAAAGAGATTGAAAAATAAAGTTTTTTATTCAATTTCTTTAATATAAAATTTTCCTTTGCAAATAAGGTTTTAATATTTGGTTTTGACAGTTAATTATATATAGGTTTTTTAAAGATATTTAGTAATCTTTTGAAATGTGTATATTCGATTTAATATATTAAATAGCAAACTATATATTAATAAGTAAATCAAACGATACATTTCTTTCCTTCAAATATTCATTTAAACAATGTTTATGATGCATTTGCGCGCCATCTGTTATAAAAATTTGGAACTATTATAGACGCGTATGATTCTTTTGAAAATTAAACAATATCCACTGCCTTTACCTCAATGGAGCTAGGTCCTCCCATTAATTTTTCCATTGCAGAAAGGGCAGTAGCAATTGTTTAATTTTTAGAAGAATCATACGTGTCTATAAAAGTTTACAAGTTTCATAAACAATTGTTGTTTATCATTATAGTAATAAAGCGTAAAAGATATATTAAAGAATAATTTTAAAACAAGTTTAAAAAGAAGTGAGATGTCTCATTTTGATAAATGAATACAATTCGCCCGCAACTTTAGCTTATAGACTCATTGACTCATTGTACCTTTCAGCATGTATATCGGGATTCAGATAATAACTCTGAAAGATATTTGATATACAGTAACCTATATTGAAGACACACAAAATAATAAAGTGTGAAAAAATTGCCTATGTGCTTAAAAAAAACAATCGGCTACATAAAAGAGTTTCCATTTAAAAATAGAGGTTTTTAATTGACGAATGCATTCTCTGTTTAAAATTCCAGGTAATGTTATTATTGTGTATTGATAACGTGTATATAAACGAGACCAAATAAAGAACTATCATATTGTATCACCTGCTTGTCTCTCCTAGATCCTACATGCCATCGAGGATATAACAGTTTTATTTTAGAATTATTTCATATACGAGTATAAACCAATGTTTATCAACCTCGCTTTTTGCCTTTTCCCTAAAATACTGTCGATATACAAGGCCACTCTCTGGAAATGATCTAGAGTGTTAAACAATATATTATATTATTCATATAAATATATATATATTGTAATATATTCTAATATATACTTATGCATCATATGCAATATAGCTATAGTATAATAACCAAAACTGTAAAAACAATTCAAATCGCCAGTTCGGCCATCATATAATGCACGACGAAAAAAGTTCGCTCTAAGTCATGATGATTGTCAGACCTCTCTCTACAGATCTGCCCTGATTGACATCGGCTTCACTTACTCTCTCGCCATCTCTATGGTGACATCCAACATGCCTCGTCCTTTTGGGTAATCCCAATCACGCCTGAACCCACTCTGAACATTGTGGCCATAACGACTGCAACCAACATGCCATACTATAGTCATCCTACAGGATAAAACTATTTTAAAACATATACAAATACTACGAAGGCCATTAGCCCGAAATCATGGTCTCTAGGTGGACTATTTTCAATTTGCCAAAGCAGGTGATGTGGCTTTGTCACCGACCCGAGGCCGCTAGTGTGCGGCGACGGTCAATAGATTACGTATGGTTTTGACGGGAGAGGCAACCCTTGTCTCTTTATATATATTATAAAGGACTGCGGCGAATGATTATGAACAATACTTAAAGTTACACCGCATAAGTTTCTTTTTTTGTGAAAATTCAATATTTATTTCAAAGAGAAATATTTACTATTTCTAACTTTTTTGAATGAAGTATGAGAGGGTAAAACATTATAAAGGACTGCTACGAGTGATTATAAACAATACTTAAAGTTATTATTTACGAACGGAAGAATACGTCCAGGGTAGCCTAGTGGACATGGCACCTGCCCGTTAAGCAGAAGGTTGTGGGTTCGATTCCCGCCCCTGGACACTTTTATTTTTCCGTTCGCCATTACTCTTCATATTTTCACCCTCTCATACCTCATTCAAAAAAGTTAGAAATAGTAAATATTTCTCTTTGAAATAAATATTGAATTTTCACAAAAAAAGAAACTTATGCGGTGTAACTTTAAGTATTGTTTATACTTTATATATATATATATATAAAGAAATTATCGGGGGGGCTTGTTATTATATTAATTATTACTGAGATTGAGATTAATTGCTGGTTCTTTTAAGTATATGATTTAATAATTATGATATTGTTATGCAGTCGTGAAAAATATATGAATAAAATAAAGTTTGAATAACAATCTACTTTAATTGTGCTGAAAGGCAAAGAAGAAATACCTGTTTAGGGCATAAAAATAAGTAAAATTATAGATTACATATCTACAGAAAGCTTTGAGCCGGCCAACGGGAACACAACAACAACGGGTTTATATAGGGAAAGCCGCGACATCTGGCGGTCGACTCTACAAAGCAGTTTATTCTATAAATGATAATTTTAAAATATATAATTTCATATAACATATTAATGCATAGCAATAACGCGTCATCTATATAATACAAATGAAAACACCAAAACGCAAATGTTTCTTTTCACAAAAAAAAATCAAACTTCTACTGTCCTTACTGCGATGAAAAAAATATATTAGGAGGGCTTGGCTCATCAGTGGTTTACCCTCCCAGCGGTTTCGCCAATTCAATCTACCAGACCGGAATCTTATAAATGGTATTTAATCAAACTATGGACATAAACTTTTAGGATAGTAGAATTACATTTAAATATTTGCATCGAGCAATGCTCTTCCACAAACAATATATATATATATTGTTGAAACAATAATCCCTTCACTAATATTTACTAAGAGAACAACTTGATGAGGGAAGAGTATCTTTAATATAATTAAATCACAAGCTTTCGGGCATAACCGCCCATCGACAGGTGTAAAAACGAGACAAAATCACTATGGCAATCAGCTATATATATACAAAAAAGTAAGAAAATGAGACAAATATGTAAAATTTGTGCCAGAGAATTAACATAATAACGAAGGATCATTCATAGAAGTTAGGCAAAGCATGCAATCAACATATAATACATACAATACAAGGCTATTACAGAGACTAAGTAACATAAGAAACACTGCTCATTACCTGTCCACCTGTTTCATTCCATATTCTCACAAATCGGCGGCCATAGCACGAGTTCTGAATAGATATGGTATAAACTCATATTTCTCCAACACACTCAGTTTGGCAACTAAACTAAAACAGACAATAGTTAAAAATAGTGTAACCTTTGATTCCCTCAGTACCCACAATGCCATTTACTCCATATCATGTGAGCAATGTGATGCCAAGTATGTCGGAGAGACTGGGAGAATGGTGAAGACCAGAATGGTGGAGCATGATAGATCGGTAAAAAGGAAAGATCCCCGCTCTCTAGTTTACCAACACATACGGGACACAGGCCACACATTCAACGTTTACAACCCCTCGGCCCACTATCATGAGATTAAGAACAAGCACCAGCGGTTGGTCCTGGAAGCTATACTCACCAAAAAATTTAAAAGCATCAATAGAGCAATAGACCTTCCTGAGATATATGATAATTTAATACTGGAACCTCCTATCTGAAAGATTTAGTTTTCATGACCTACTTATACCTTTGCACATCAATAGCAGTTTTTAGTTTATTTTTATTTTTTATTTTATTTTATTTTTATTTTGTTTTATTTTATAGTCGTTGTTCATACTTAGTCTCTGTAATAGCCTTGTATTGTATGTATTATATGTTGATTGCATGCTTTGCCTAACTTCTATGAATGATCCTTCGTTATTATGTTAATTCTCTGGCACAAATTTTACATATTTGTCTCATTTTCTTACTTTTTTGTATATATATAGCTGATTGCCATAGTGATTTTGTCTCGTTTTTACACCTGTCGATGGGCGGTTATGCCCGAAAGCTTGTGATTTGATTATATTAAAGATACTCTTCTCTCATCAAGTTGTTCTCTTAGTAAATATATATATATATATAAATATATTATGTTTTACTTACCACCACTTCAAATAAAAAAGATTGTTCTTAGAAAGGTGGTTATACATAATCGATAAGGTGGGTATATACACAGGAAAATAAATATTGCCTAAATATTACAAAATATTACTAGAATACTACCTGAGAAATGCCGATTAGAATACATTTAGACTTCACTGAAGATACAAGCATTCAACTCTTGGAGAAACCGATTTAATATAAGATATATTAGTGTTCATATAATAACTAGTAAATATTTTTTTACTATGGTGATGAACATTCTGATGTATACTTGAAGGAAGAGGCGCCTCTTTTTATATACAGTTCAACCTGTCTATAGCGCCCCCTCTAGATAGCGCCCGGTTTTGAACATTAAAATGTAAATATTTTACTTTAAAAGTGACCTGTCTATAGCACCTCCTCTCTATAGCACCCCATTCTGGTGAGTCCCAAGAGGGATCGCTATAGACAGGTTTAACTGTATATTAAAATAAAAAAGGCATATCTTTACCACGCTGGCATGAGCTCTTTAGATGACAGAGATTATATGAGCGTTGTCAGGATATACCTTCTTTGATTTTAATACCAACACCCGATTTTTTTTAATTCTTATTTATTGATTGTAACACACACATTATTATTTTGATAAACACATTATATACATATGTCATAATATATGCTCTTCCAGGATTAATAAAACAAACCTAGAGTCAGCCAGAGAGAGATGGGTAGCTAAAGGGAGTCACTTTAGACATCACGACATTCCAAAGGGGCGGCAAAAGGGGCCCGCCCGTCAACACCTGAGGACTATTTTGGGACAGTAGTCGGGGGGTGGTGACCACAGAAGACGGTCGTTCAGGGGACATCGCTCGCTCTCCCTCTCTCTCTCGGATGGCTTCCAGATTCCTCTTCCAACTCGTCGTGTGATTATTTCTCTCCTCACCACATTATTACCACTATATTGTCACATATATATTAGAGTAATCTAGGAGAACTAATGTAAAATATAATTTAAAATAATTTTCCTACCTCTAATTTGCTCAATTTTAATTATTGGAAAATTATTTGAATGGTTCCGTCTTTGCTCTTTTCTACAAGCCTGTCTCTTTGCTTATTCTTTTTTTCTACCCAGCCTATGACGCGTAACGGCCGAATCTATGCTGGAGTTCTTTTTTTATCCTATTATATATTATCTATTTATCATATAAAACAAATATCTTATGTTTGAAAAACTAAACTGAAATTTAAAATTTTGATAATGGTATTATGTATTGTTCTGAAATTATAGCAATCCATATTTAAATCTTCATGTGATCAGAAGGTATATGTAGAATTATTGTATAAAGTCGATATATACAGAATTATTTACAACATCATCAAAAAATTCAAATCCCATATTTTTAATATTCCATTCACGATAGTCTTTCCTAAAATAGAAATGATCAATCTTATGTATATGATTTCTCTATAGATTGACGATGTTTAATGCATTCCTAACCATGTTTTTACATTGGATATATATTTTCTGGGAAATTGGGCAAATTTGTATTCTTATAAAGCTTATTGGAATTCTGCCAGAACTGGATTGTTAGAAAAGAATGTCTATTTGTTGAGACTCGTCATCTCTAATATGTTATTGGTTGAATTTGTGTATCAGCTTCACTATTGCTTCTATAATGTATTATTTCTAAATCTTTTGGTTGGTAAATAAGTATATATATTGCTTCTCTATTTGTGTGAAATAAATTTATTTAATGATCATACCCATCGCCTTTATCATGAAGGGAAGTTTGATTAATGTATTTGTATATGGTTAGTCTACTGTTTCCAAAACCTATAATTATTATATAACAGAAAAAAAAAATAAAGAATGAACCTAAGGATAAGTGCCAGAAAAATGCGGAAGTCATGGATCGATTGGTGGAACGATGTAGGGAGCTGGCGTGTGAAGACGAGGAAGGTGGAACACAGGAGATAATCATGGAGCACAGGGATACGACGATCATAGAAGAGATCCAGAAGAACGACCTAGAGCAGATGACTGGAGACCTGACAGACAAGAATGGATCAAGAAAGACTGCTGGAGAGCTGCAGGACATCAGGGGACCATATCTGTGAGGTCCACAGCACTGACCAGAAGTCAAGATAGCAACGTTACACTTATTAGAGAAAAATACTTGTAAGCTCTCTTTAAAAAAAAATATTTTATATATTTTTTTATTCGTATAATTCATGTATTTATATAGACAATAATTCATTCAGTAGGGAGGGGATGCAAGCCTACGAATATTGTTTATCAAATTCTCCTTAGGCAAACTTTCACTTGATTAAAACAAACCTGGCGAAACAGGGTATATAATTCTTAATTGTAATTTACGCAAGTTTGGCCTTAAATACCCATTTCTTGGTTTCTCAAGAAGCCTCTGGGACCAAAATCTTTTTGGTCGCAGTGGTACAGCCTACTCCACGCTGATGAGCGCCAACAGCGCGAAGCACGTTCGTTGATGGCTTTCCTTGATTTATCAAGAAATTGGGTTGGCCTAATATCAGGAAACAGGCTAAATCAATGTTTAGTTGATTTCTGTTCCACCAGATGGCGCTCTGCCTCCTATGAAGCACATGTGCTCCTGGTCAGGATATGCGATTTTTATTTTTAATAATTGTAACCAATGGTAATTGAATAAAATTTAAGGTACTACTGAATTCTGGTAAATAAGTTGAATTTGTCGTAAAATAGAAAATAGCATACGTTTGGTTTAGCAAACCCCTATTTAACGAACTCAGATTCAAATAATACCAATATAACGAAAATCTGAATAAAATCTACGCTTAAATACCTAAATATACATCCATATTTAACAATAATAATTAACACGATTTATTGATTGATTACATTTTTGCTATCGTTTGAAACATAATTAGTACACTGAAGAGGTTTTGATTCTAAATAGTGGCAATATTTTAGGATGTATCGTTTTAAATCCCTCAAACTTTGTTTCACGAAATTTTCAGAGAAAAATTTAAAATTTCTAGAGTGAAAAAGCTTTTAAGTTCGAAAAGTAAATTTAATCAATAAAAATTCCAACGCGCATCTAAATAGGCGAGTAATAGTGAATTATTAATAAAATCGAATTTCAAATTCGGGCTTTGTGATAAAAATTCTAGGGTCGTTCTCCCTTCATTGACATCTTTAATCGAAATTGGCTAGGTGATTCTGGGGAAGTCGAGCTCTAAACGATATTATCAAAATTTTTATTATTTACTTCATTATTACTATTCCTAACTATGAAACGAAAGGCAAAATCAATATTTTCTATTTTTTTCGTGTCATGAACGGTGTCTTCTTTTCATAGACACTTGAATGTTAAAATACTTTTAACACATTTCTGGTAATATATATATATCGTCTGAGAATATCCTAATTAGCTATTAATTATATCAGTGTAAGAAAAAAATAAGGAAATAATGACTGACCTTAATTTTCTCTTCTGCAAATGTTCTAGCGTACATACTCAAATTCGGCCCTGAAATACTCTTTTTAAATAAAGAAGAGTGCAGACTTTTTTTGAAGAGTTGAAAACATACAGCGCGCACCATGCTGATGAAAGCCAACAGGATTGAAACACACACACACACACAAAGCCTTTATTAGGGACATGCCCCATACAGATTCTCCCAATTGGGTAAGGTAATAATCATCTTGTGTTATTTACATAGGTAGTAAGATAGAACTGTGTGGCTTTACTCTTCGTCTCAAAATCATTCGCTTGTTGACTGGTCCTTGACTAATGATCTAAATAATTATAGTAAGCTATTGCCTTATATTTGTTTTCTGATATTTTTGAAAGCAATACTTAGGGTGAAATGTTGGTACATTTAATTTGTTAATATAGGGCCTTCCTCTTTTCATCAAGGGCTGTACAATTAAGCAGGTAATGTGGGAGTTCTTCAGTAATTTCCTTGTCACACAGTATACATATTAGGTTTTTGGCCTCAAACGTCAGAACGTGGTTTAACAGATTTGATAGGTAAACATTATTAACCTTAACCTGATAAATATATAATTAAAATTTGGTTGACACTATGATTGAAGTATAAATTTAAATAAATGTTTAATTGAATTTTATTCCGATAAATGGGAGCAGTCAAGACATGCCTATATCATCGTATATTCGCATACCTAAATTTTATCCTTTTATTTTTTTCATTCATGAAGAACATTTTTTCTTCATAACCTCTGTGAAAAACATTGGGAATAAGCTTGTAAACAGCACTTTTATGAACCAAACACACCCTTAATTACGATTTTAATTGTAAATACGTATATATAAATATATAGAGAGATTATATATAAAATATTAAGAAAGAAATATATATATAAATATCGAATAAACATTAAGATATTTCGAATATTTCCAGATAACTTTCTTTTAATATTTAGTTGAGAAGAAATATTTTTGATAGCTAAACTTTCTAGTTTTGAAGTAAAGTATGTTTGAATTGTGGGATAGTTACTATATAGAGTTGTAAGATATTTCTATCCCCGAGAAATGTCATCAAATATTTAACTTTTTCACAAAATAAACGATATATCGCAATTGTACCGAGAACTATTTAATGCGTCTTCTTCGAATTCTTTTATCCACCAACAAGATGTCAAAACAAGTTAATTGGAAGAATTCAAGGAGAAATAAATCGAGAGAGAGAGATTCTAAAAGGCTCTTTATTTCTTTTCTTTTCAACATAAATAATGTATTTTTTAGGAAAAGTATATCTATGATTGGTTCAGTATTGAACTAGCCATTGCTAAAATTCATTTTGGAAATAAATTAATAGATACTATAACAAAGAATGAAAATATTAAGTACACAAAAATTCGAATTCCTTACTGCAATGGAAAAATTAATGGGAGGGCCTGTCTCATCAGTGGTGAACCCTCCCAGCGGTTACGACAGGTTCACCACTGATGAGCCAGGCCCTTCCATTAATTTTTTTTTCCATTGCAGTAAGGACAGTAGAAATTGTTTATTTTTAAAAAGAATCATACGCGTCTATAATAGTTTCGAATTTTGATAACAAATGGCGCGCTAATGTATTATAATATAAACAAAAAAAAAGTTTAATTTAAAAACATTCATACTGTACTTACTTCTATAAAAATATTGGTATGGTCTTGTGTGCTATTCAGTGTTGAACCCTTTTTGAGGTTTCGTTAGTCTAAATTACCTAAAGCTTCAACGGTTGTAATATTTGAATATAAATAAAGATATACATATTTGCATAGTTTATTCTATTGGAAAAATATCGGAAAAACTTTCATGATTTCGTTTTGAATATAAGAAACTTTGCGTATAATCAAATCTTTATTATCACTAACGACCGATCGCTGACTATACTAAATTCAGGGAGTACTGGATAAGGGTTCGAGGGCTAAAGGGGGGGGGGGGGGAGGGAGTCCTATTGGAACTTTAGGACGGGTTTAACTAAGTCCGAACGAGAGGGCTCGGTCAGCAACCTTGCTATGAACTCTCGGAGACGCCTGTGGGTGAATGGTCAACCCCATTGTAGCCAGACCATAATGGCGGGCGCGAGGGGCCTACCAATGGCCGCTCGATGCATGGAGAATGCATCATTCCCTTTCTGGCTGTGTGATCGACAGGGGATGCAAGGGCCTTTGAGCCTATATCGTCCCTGGCTCCGTCTTTGAGCCAAATTTCTATTCTGTCCCTATACTTATCTGCAACGGGGAAAGAATGCCCACCCCTCACTCACCCTAGAGGATAAGGGAGTGGAGAGGCGACTCTGCGTGTTCGTCCGCGTCGGGGTGCGAGTGAAGCTGTAAACTGGCCGTCTGCCCTTGGTTGGCTGACGCTAGGCGCACGTGTCTTGAAACTCTTGGGTCTTCGCTCTGTGTGTGCGTCATTGGGAGCGTCCTTGCCGTGCGCGCCATGAAAAACCAAGGGGTGCACACAGTAGTAACACCCTCCCGCTTTCGCGTTGGTTCCCTGTGTAAACCTCAGAACCTCAGAGGTCCTTGATTCATCGGCAGATTCAGGGAGTATTGTGAACAAAGGATTCGAGGGCCAAAGGGCGGGGGGGGGGGTCCTATTGGATGGTAGGACGGGTTTAACTAAGTCCGAACGAGAGAGCTCGGTCAGCAACCTTGCCATGAACTCTCGGAGACGCCTGTGGGTTTGATTGGTCGACCCCATCGAGTCAGACCATAATGTCGGGCGCGAGGGGCCAAACAATGGCCTCTCGGTGCATGGAGAATGCATCATTTCTTTTGGGTAGGTGACCTAGATACAGAAATGGGTATGCTATCGCATGCCGGTTTATGGACCGCGAAAGGTCTGGGTGGCCACTGCTTCAAGGATATTCTTATCTGCACGATATTTGGAAGAAAGGCCATTTCTATCTAGTTCGTTCATCTGATGAGTTTGCTAGAATGTTTCATCGCAAATTGATTTTACTTCTCTAGCGGGTTATCGCACAGGACTGAAGTTATAGTTCTGAGCGTAAACTATCTTCACTCTCCTCTTTTCCATCAGAGACTATCATGGAAAAATGCTTGCTTTCTTTGTGTAGGAAATGATTAAGGTCTAATGACTCTCAAAGAGGTATTATGACGCGGAGTATACAACGTTAAGATTGCTTGCCTGAAGTAGGTACAGGATTCACCGGATCCTGAATTTTGGCCATAAGCAAGAAGAGATGAATTATTGAGCCTCCATGCCTCCAACGTCTATTATTACTTGACGACGCACCTCTTTCTTATCGATGTATCTACTTTCTTTGAGATGAAGAAACTTTCTGATGCGCCAAGTGCGCACTTAAAAGCATATTATGTTTTTAGCTCTTGAATCTGTATACTTCAGAAGTCCAGGTCTAATTGTTGGTATTATCACATGGTGAAAAGATAATGTTTTCGAGAGGTCAACAATGTTCTTGACCATCATCAGCCAGAGCATCCATCGGGCACTGGACGCGGCATGGTTACCAATTTATCCTGTCGATGAACTCTTAGTGCGCTGGACTTCCACTCCGGCTTGCCCTTGTTGAACTTCCCCATCCTGAGCATCTTGCTTTAGATTTTCGACATGTGCTGTCCGTGGATTTGGATGTATCGGTAACCCGCAGAGTTTCCAAGTTCGACCCCCGCTCTGACAGGTACTCGCCTCTCACGAGGTATTCCTGGATCTGCACAAGGTCCAAATTGTGGAGATATTGATTTTTAAGACAGTTGTGTACTTTCTTACTATTTAAAAATAGAAGGATCTTGTTGTTACTGTCCTGGTGTGAAACTAACGCCTTCCCACATATTCTCATGCTCAGTAATGGCCGCAACCTTTCAGAAAATTGATATGGATCCAGAGCAGCAGCTTTACACACCCAAGATAGTGGACATTGCTGCTGCTCTGATAGAGATGCATGGAGACATCTGAGGCTCTTCATTGGACACAACAACAACAGAGATCTTGTTGATACAATATATTTCGGTATATGCTGGGAAGACTTCAGATTCTTATTTTCATTATGTCCAGAGCTTCTTTCTTTGTCAATGAGTATAATTCTTCGTTTTTGGGCATCCTTTCATAAAGAAATATATGCGTTCGTTTTGTTTTTTTCTTTGGATTATTTTAGGTAGCCTGTGTAATATAAAAAATGGAATATTATAACAGTGTCTTACAACATAACTTGTGTATTATAACAGTTATTAAGTGTGTAGATGGCAACTTTCAAGTCTGTATGCCATTTTCTTTTCTGTCTCGTTAAATTTACGAGTATTAGTGCTTGTAGTATGTCGGTTAGTTTGAATTCAATTACCGACCGTTTCTTTCAACATTATTTCACTTTTACATCAATTTAAATGACCTGAATTACCTCAATATACCGTTTGTGTTTACCATTCTCGTCGTTTCCCATTCTCCATTGCAATAATCCATCCAAAGGTTCCATAGTAGTCCAGGCTTTGTCTTCAATTATCCGAACCTTAAAAGTGTTTTGTTACATATATTCTCTTGTATCTATAGATTTCTCTAAGAGCAGATTGTTTTATCGTATTCATTTTCAAAATTACACTTCTATTTGATGCTTCAGAACATTATATTTATTATAAATCATTTACGAAGAATACGTAAATATTCAATTCAATGAATGAATCATCACTTCAATTTTGACAAGATGAAAGCTATTGGTGTTTCTCATGGAATGCCTTAGCTCAAATTCACAAAAATAATTGCTATGATTTCTATTATTGAGAATGGAAAGTTTTATTGTCTTTTATTGTTTCAATATAGTTTCTTAATTCTTTTTTAAATGGCAATATGCAAAAGGACGAAATAATAAATGCTATTTAATGCATTTAATAGATACATGACTTAAGTATTTATATAATCCATTATTTTAATGACAATATCACCTCAAAATAAAATTGCGGTAACGTGGTTTAAATATATAAAGTTAGAGAATAATAGAGTTATATATATATATATTCATGTTAATCCACAACTAGGTTCTGTATTTCATTTCTATCTAATACCAGTAGACATACTTAACATATTGTCGGATCTATCTCGGACATTTGTTTTATAGTAAGGATGGTACACAGATGACACGCGAGTTGTTAACGCATAGAACTAAAAGTTGTGCTTTATTCCAATGGTGCTAAAAATGAGATTTTTTTCAAGGAACTTGTCTCCAACCTTCGCTGATAGAAGGATTCTTGACGCTGTCTTCCATTACTCCTGGCTAGTCCACTCGGGGTCACAATTGATAGAAATCTTAGATTATATTTTGCTACCACCCTGGATGTCACCCTTGAAAAGCGTCTTCACAGTACACGCCCGACCTGGGTGACTCCGACTCATAAGCTGCTCCGCTGCCGACCGGCACTCGTTTCGGTTTCCACTTCATAGAGCAATCAGCTCCGTACATCCCAGCCATGTTGTCTTGCTTCGCCAACTCGGTCTAAGCAACTTTGGGGCATTCTTAGGTCGACCTCTGCTATTGGCCTCTTGTTATTCATTAACTCCATAAATGGTCATTTGCATATTTACTTGTTTGCTGGTTTACCTAGATCTCAGCCATCTTCTTTAAAGTGTAATATCCAATCAACCGACAATGTCTTTCATCCAGAAAGTAGTTTACTACACTTTATCAATATAATGTCAATATTAAATTGGGATTTTAAGGATAGCTGTTCACGGCGCAAGAGTACGATTGGATCCTCAATAACGACCACACATTTCGAGCTAATGAATGATCAGAAATTAATGCTTTAAGAATATTTCACCTATAATAATGTATATTCGCCTATTTTCAAAGAGATGAATGAAAAATATTTTTTAACTAATTTGTAATTAGATTGCACACCTATTTTCAAATTTAATATTATGTTTAGGTATACTTATAATCGTTTCATCGTGACACTATAGCTCTATAACAATATTAACTATAAAGGTGATAAAATATATGTATTTTTAAATTATAAAATTGATGTTTTTTTATTTAATAAATCTATTATTCAAATGACTTTAATAAATTATACAGGCTGCCTAAATACCGCGTTAGAACGCCCTTGCAGCCTTGGAATAATTTCTAACGCTTTGCCTAATGTTTTAATTATTGTTCGCTCATGACGAGGACAAAAGAAATTTGTCGAAACGTCGACACAATAAAACGATTTATTGGCCGAAGTGTTTTTTATTTGAAGAAATTTAATGAATGAATAAAAATATTTATAAAATGATGAATCTTTATTTTCTCTTTTTCACACACATAAGCAAAATAAAAATATTTATATGAAATTTGAAACCACCAAATACATCTCCATAAATACTCGTATATATAAATTTTATAATTGCAAATATATTTGCATATTAGTCAAAAAATATTTTTAAAAATGTTAACACTAAGGAATAAGAGTTTCTCGAGATCACTGACAACTTACCAACGCCGTTATAAATAAACAAATATAAATTTTAAAAAGCAACTATTTAAATAATATTCATAGAACCCAAAATAAAAACCATCGGGTAACACAAAACAGTTTTGAGCTTGTTGACTACTGACCAAATTTCTCGAATAAGATGGTGGATTTTGGAATGTTGTTTTACGAGATGACCAATGGGATAACGACCCTTGGGAACAGAAGGGAAATATCGCTTGGTCTGTTTTATGACAGACATAGTCGCCATCTTTGTCGCTGCCCAGTATAAATTCCTTAATCACCAGAAGCTGATTGGCCGTCCATAATCACAGATGTAATTCTGGTCCTTTGGGGATGATTCAAACTTCTCATGTCAATAGCCCTTTCTTTATTTAATACTTTTGTTGAATGGCTGAGAGAGCATTTTATACTTCTCATCATGTTATATATATTGATATATATTTGAGCACAAGACAACACTATCTATAAAAATATAAAATTACCATGAAATTTAGACGAAAAGACGAAATAAAAGAAGAAGAGTTTCTTTTAATAGAAATATATCAAAGCAAGCTTTCGGGCAAAAAAAACCCTTCTACAGGCGTGATTACAGCATCAAACTTGGCACTATAATGCAGGTACAATGGCTAAAAAGAGAATATATACATATAACTATTTACATATTTGCGGAATAAATTATGAAAATGAGGATTTAGATTAGGTATGACTATTTTATAAATGGAGATATATTAAGTAAATAAATAAATAAGGAATTTTTATGCTTGGAGTTTGAAACTAAAGGGGAATATGCCAATGTAAACACCCGCTAACGCAACCACTTCAAAACCCAAGTAATATTAATTTCTAGCTATATTGTTGATGTTATTACTGCAAGGCCAGGAGAGCACGATATGCATCTAGAAGTTCTGAATAATCTGAATTTTGTTTTTAAAAAAAAGGTTGTCCCCTGATTGTAAACTAAAATTTGCTATTGGCTTGCGCTTTCTGTATGAATAAATATCGACAAAACGTTGAATTATTATTTATTTATTCCGGCAGATGGCGCAAGTCATCAGCAATTTTTAGTTTTTTTTTTTTTGACAGACATTAAATATGTTATAAACCTTGATAAAGGTTGGCGTTCAGCCAACTTGAAATATTGGTAAAATAAATGATATTTTGATCCAATATATGCCTTTTTAATTAGAGTTAAAACTATAAAATAAAAGGATTTAAAAGCGCGAATGTTTCTTTTATACATAAAACGAACTTCCACTGTCCTTACTGCGATGAAAAAATATATTGGGAGGGCCTGGCTCATCAGTGGTGAACCCTCCCAGCGGTTTCGCCAATTTAATCCACCAGACCGTCTCTCAGAGCTCTAATACTGTATTGGATCATTCTGCTTTTATATGCTACACTGAAGGATGGAATCTTAGAAATGGTTTTCAAGTAAACTATGGACATAAGCTCATAGGACAGTAGAATTACATTCAAATATTTGCTTCGAGCAATGCTCTTCAGCAAACTATAAACCCAATATATTTTTTCATCGCAGTAAGGACAGTGGAAGTTCGTTTTATGTATAAAAGAAACATTCGCGCTTTTAAATCCTTTTATTTTATATATATAGATGGCGCGGTATTGCTTAGAGTTAAAACTATAAACGTAAAAACATTTTCAAAATAGTGTAATTATTCGGTTTCTCTATCATATTATTTCATGCCTATATAAAGTAATGATACTTTTAGTATATATTCTGTTACAGCGACCCTTTAAATTTCTACTTCTGCAATGCCGTCATCCAAGACAATTTGGTCCATTATCTATTTCATTGCCTATTTCTACAGGAAAAGAGACTGGAAATTCACGAAATTTCGGGGCTAATTCACTACAATGAACAACATGTATATAAAATTTGTACTACTCTCCTGCTGGTTAAAACATTTATTTATAAATATTTAATATTTTTAAAGGCGATTGATAAAATGAGGAAGAAGTGCTCAACTCCACAGACAACGGCTGATTGCTCCCCCTCCCCTCTAAATTGATTTTCCTCCTCACTAATGTACATATATAACTTTGTTGGGGAATTCCCTTATAAGACAATAGTGTCTTAATAAAGGTTTTTGTTTTTGTATATATTCTGTTCAAAATAGAATTAAAATATCATCGATTATTTTGAATAAATAGAGGGGTGCATCAAACATGGGCAATTCCATTATGAATAAATTTGTTTATTACTTCAGTTTAGATATATAAGATACTTGTAAAGGTTTTCCCTATGTCTCCTATAGGACGTCTTATCTTTCTACAGGTTATATAATAACGGCTTTATTCTATCACCGGTAACAGTTTTCTGGTTACTCAATGGTATATCTACATTTCCTTTATTATCCTTATCTTTATTATTCCTAATTTCTACAATTTCGTCTCCATGCGACCTGGCTTTCTTTCCTCCGTTTTATTAAGTGTATCTTTCTCCTCTGCCCAGATAATAAAGGCAATTGTTCCTTTCTTAGTAAAGAAATCTAATAATGCTCGTACTCCGACCTTATATTTTTCTATTGAAAAAGTGTATAAGTATTTTTAATTGATAGTTATTCAATATAAAACTGAAAATATCGAAAAAAATATATAAAAATTATAATAAGATTGTATTTTTGTTCGTATCATGTTCGTAAAAAATACTTTTTTAATTACTTAATAAAATGAAAGTATTTATATAAATAAAATCAAAGGCTTTCAATGATGATTTTCCTGTTTTATTTCATTTTACTAAAACATACGAGTTTTAAAAAATTTCTACGGAATAACAAATCATTTATATATTACAAATATTTTTACGTGTATTTTTATATTTTATAAAATATGCAAATCAATAATATTAAAATAGTACAATATATGTGCGCAAAGAAATATTTATAAACGAACTTTACGTTTCCATTTAATTTCAGACAGCAGATATAATTTTAGTATAAGATCCTGAATAGAAGCTGATACAGATCATATACATTTGTAGAAGGGTTTGTGATACCCAAAAACCTGAGAGAAATATAAATAAAACAAAGAAAATTATCTTCATTTCGTTCAAAATGTACATATATATTACAAGGGTGCTATATTTCCGAAAGAAAAGTATTTTCGTCTCGAAATAGTCTATTTGATTCAATAAATGTTTTTGAAATACAAACTATACATTGCATTATGAATAATATGTAATATATTGTCATTTTACGGGAATTTGGTGGTATTAATGTGTAATAAGGAGTACCTTAAAATATGCTCTAAAATAAGTGTACCAAAATTTAAAAAGTTAACATTCTATATACAGTTAGGAGCGTCATTCTTCATCAGTCATCTCTGTCACCGTTTGCTTTTTTTTTTTTTTGTAATGGCGCCCTCCTATTGGTCGGCGACGATCACGCCACCTTTGCCCGCTCCTTAGCTCAACTTTTATCTGTTACGGGACTTTCTTAGTGCAACTGTGTCTTCGTTTTTTGTGTGGATATCCCCAGCTTTCCACTCTGCCGCGACCACGACTGCCTGTATTTTGTGAGAACTTATAAAGGTCTTCCAAGGTGCAGAGAGGTACTGGAAAACTCTACATCCTGACTGTTCCTCTTGGTCAACACAGTACAACAAGAGCTACCAGGACTTCAAATATCATTTCAGTAGTCGACATCAAACTCAACAAATTATTACAGTGAGTCGACTGGAGATCTCTTATTACATTAGTCGACAGGATTCTACAAGAGTCAACAGCAACTCAACAAATCATTACAGTAGTCGACAGGATCTCTACAAAAGCTACTGGAATTCTCAACTCATTACATGAGCCGACAGGATGAACAAAACGAAGGATGACACAACGAAGAAGGTAAGAAGCCTGTTCAGATAGAAGCGAGAACGAGCAAAGATGGAGGAACAAACCCGCCAGTCCAACGAGACAACCAAGCAATCTCTCCCCCCAACAAGAGACGATATTTACGGAAGAAACGCCGCCCCAACGGACTTCCGCATACCCGCTAACCGATCGTCAACGCCAGGAGCAAGCTGACCGCGCCAACGACAGCCCCGAACTTCCCGCAAGTCATGGAAACCGAGCAGCGATGTGGCCCAAACCCTGTGACAAGTTCCACACCTTCGACTTGACATCGTCGAGACAATGCTCAAGGCAACAAGCCACAATCAACTTCACAGAAGCTACAAGCGTCTACAAGCTCTACATGGAGCGTCTTCAACGTCACCAGGAATACAAGCCAAGACCAAGTTTCCTGACTGAACTTTCACACAACTGTAAGTTTAAAAAAAAAAAACCTACCTTAACTTTATCCTCATGTTCAAAACTTGATTCCCTATAAATTTTGTATTTATATTTTCACTTTAAGCATTTTAAAATCAATTTTTACCTTTTTTATATCATTTTTTATTCAATTTTTAAAACTTTCACACTCTCATTTATCAAATTTATTTTAATTTTTAATCAGATTATAAATTTCAAGTTATTACTCTCAATTTTACTTAAAAAAAAAAAAATTCGCCCATCACGCTTTTTTTACCATTTTTACTAATCTTACATGTCGTTCTTAAATTTATCTAAAATGGTACTATCCAAATCTACAACTTAAAAAAAAAATCATTATTATTATTAAAAAAAAAAAATCTCATTCATCATAACTCTCAACTTATTTTTGTTTTACTTATTAGTTATCTTTATACCAAAAGACCAATATCTTTATCAATTCTTAAAATTTGGTAATGTTCACCATTTTAAGTAAGCGCCCAATTCAAATTATTTGTAACTCTCACGACATTGCCCTTTTATAAGAATCATTTTAATTATCATAATCAACGATTTAAAAAGTATATTCAAATTTTAAATATAAATTAACATAGGTGAAACGCATTTTTTTTAATTGCAAAAATCGGAAGATACAATATCTTCAAAAACACCACTAGGGAAAACAACTATCTTTCCCAAAACAAGTTAGGAATAAAGATTCACTCCACTTCACCGCCAGTAGCTAATTTAAGTCACAGCCTTCCAAAACGATTAAAATCGTTAATATTCGAGGATAAATACACTCCCTCGTCTTTTCCTTTTTACATGCATGATTGGTCATCAACACATTTCTTTCAAAAAACCTTACAACACCCTCGCATCACTATCTCAAATTGGCAACAATTATTAGTGCGCGACTCAACACACAAATCCAATTTCGAGCTCCACTTAGCTCTATATCGTCGCCACAATAAAATAATTTCACATTAAGCGTGCCACATCCACTAACAGTCAAATATTCTCTCGATGTGTTTCATACAACAACCACCCATGATTTTATTAAATTTGTTATTAATGGTGAAACAGGTTAGATTTGTACCAAACAAAGACTTCACGTGACACCTTTATATTCACATTTCTCACTTCGTGTCACAGTGCCACACCACAAAACTTTTTCACTTTTCAGACCAAAGACGCCCTTCACGCCTGTGACACCACAATTCACCCCAAAGCGTGTCCACGTCGAAAGTCGCACTTTCACCACACATCTAAACCTGACATCACCAAATAACATTTTTTCTAAGTCTAAACTAAATGCGAAACACAACAACTACAAACACCGAGAAAATCATATCTTTCAATTATAGCAGAAAATTGCCTACTCAACAAAAGGAGAATATCTTCTCTCCCCCCTCAAGCAGTCATCTTGACCGCTAGCTTCATGATCGCCATTTTAAACAAATGTTTCAAACCAACCATTTAGATTTCCTCGAGAATCTCACAAATCTCACCAACGAGATATCACAACACAACATACATTAAACATTTTACATGTTAAATTGATAACACCAATTAAAACAATTTGGTTAAGTCTTATATAGACTTTATAACGCGAAAGAGAAATCATTCTCTACATACCAGCATTGAGGACAAACGAAAAGATCATTTCACATATTCCCAGTTTCAGAGTCATAGAAACACCGATGTTACCAAAGGGATATAATCTAGTCACACACCACAACTGTAACTTTTCGTCAAAAGAGACAATTTTTGTTCAATTTTACACTACTTAAAATTTATCCAATCATTAATAACCTTCAATTATATTATAAATTTTGTATAAAATCTTGAATAATTATCCTTATTTTTACCTTTCAATTATATAAACAAATTTTTAATCCAACGTTGAACAAAAAAAAAACCTTTAATCAAATTTACTTTTATTTTTCATGATATTATTTTAGTATTGTAAAACATCTAATTGTTTCAAAAATTATTTTTATTTTATTATTTATTATATATTTTATATATTACAGGTTTAATTTTGTCCACTTACACTTTTTGTACCCGCAATCATATTTCTATATTTCTATTCACTATATTTTATTTGTTTAAATACCTTTATTATCTGACAAAGTTTATCATCCACTTTCGGGCATCTACAACAATCGTTTTCAACAATCATATTCTTTAACCAATTCCCTATATTTTTCATCACTATCTTTGCAGTCATTGCATCACATCAACGTAGAAAAACGACAGCACTGCTTGACAATTTATTTTTTGATTTCGTAATTCAACAAACTCTTTGAGAACAGAGTTCCCCAGACTTACAAATCCAAACTTCTGGTCTGAACACGCTTCAAGAGTTTATTTCATTTCATCCGCAGAGCAAATCACCAACGCATACACAAAGCGTTCACTTTTTTCAACTTTCAACTTTTTTTTCAGCTCTAGCGGACCACATTTAACCTTTGATTTCGAGTCAAGTCAGATCACCTACTGTCGCTACAATTCTACTTATCTCTATTATTCTACTATTCTATTAAATGAAAGATAAAAATCGGTAGGAATTGGGTCATCAATGGGAAATCATCTTGGAGGTTACGCCAATAGGATCTTTCCCAGATAGACATATCTATTTTATCGTCTGTTTTACTAATAGTTATACCTTAACTAAATTAAATATTTAATAGTTATAGAGAACATTATATTACCATATATTCGCCCGTTTTTAAAAGGAAGCATGATCCATTTATTTATTTCAATTCGAAGCGCTATGTCCCCCTAGGGACACTTGCGCTGTCATACATTTTGGCCTTTACATCTGTCTATACATATATATACGAGTACATAATAATTTTAGGCCGTGAATAGAATAGCATATGATGTTAGCAATGGGAAATAGAGATAGAGAGAGAGAAAAATAACTGTGTACAAAGAAAGAATTGTCTTATTCATTATGTTTTGAATCAATTTATATAAATTCGCAATTTATATGAATATACAATAATTTAGGTCGTGAAGAGAATAGTCATGATCCATAGTATTTGATAAGAACTATGACAAAGGGGGGGGGGGGGGGGGTTAGGAATGAAAGAATAATATAAAAACTGAATGATGATGTTAATATTTCAGGTTTACAAGTAGATAGGGTTATGTATTGTGTATTTAAACAATTTTTTCTTATTGAATCTATAAGCATACATTTTCTCATGCATTGTCGAATAAAAGTCGCTTTACCACAATATAAAATATTGAAAAATAAATCAAAGAATCGATAAATCAATAAATATTCAAAAATTAAGAGGTGTGTGTGTAAAACAGATCGAAGATTTTATATCATGGTAAATGTAGAGATGCTTTTTATTTTTGAAGTTTAAAGAATTTTTCAAACTTCGAGTAAAAAAAAAAAGGAGAAAATCAAACAAATCAAAATAGACTGAATAACATTGGAAAGAATTTCTTTAAAATGCAATTTTTATTGAGTTCCTTTGTCTATGCCTCTATAGGGAGAGATTTCTTGGGACGTCATTTCTTCAGATAATCTTAGACGAAACAGAGATAAGCTTTGTGCTTAGAGCACCAAGATAAAAAACTTTATAATAAAGCTTTGTTGAGAGCCGATTAGATTTGAGGGTCTTCTTGCTCACTAATAGGGTCGTTTGGGCGAATTTTGATTGGCTCTTCAACTTTAAGTAATTTAATATTGTTCATAGTGATCAGTTTGAGAGGTTAAAGCTCGCTTTAAATCACTTTAAACCAGGTAAACAAATCTTATAAATGTTTTTGTGATTTCTCAAAGAAATCGATAAAAACACGATTGTGTTTATCTATAAAAGAATTCCCTCTTCAAATATTTGAGATTCTTTTCTATTATTATTAGTTTTATGTTATTTAATATACATTATATTTATATATATATATAAATAAATAGTTGTATAGTTTTATAGTTAAGTATTTTATTAAAATTATCTTCATTAATTTGATTATTTAATTTCAAATTATAAAATTTGTAAAATGTTATTATTTAGTATAGATAGAGAGAAAAAAAAATCCTTTACTTCTAAACATCATCTAGTTAATTATATATTTATAATTAATAACAATAAAAATTTAACAACGTAACGTCTTTTGTATCGGCTTTTACACGTCATTTAGACATACTCTAATCCTATATATAGAATAATAGAAGTGAGAATATATATGATAGTTAGAAAAAAGAGAGAAAGACAGAACCATGCACTTTTAATCAAACTAATAATAAGAAAACAAAAAGTTTTGTAAAGAAGGTAGATAAGGTTGTTAGTATATATATATATATTTTTATAATTTTATATTTAATCCTTTTTTTTTTTAAATGATTTTTTAAAATTTTTTTATTTTAAAATATGAATATAAATAGTTGTATTTAGTAATATATCTATATTATTAATTAACTTTTGTTATTAGTTTGGTTATTATGTTTTGAAACCCTAATGGTAGACCAGACATATACAAAAAAAATTAAAATTGGAGTAATTATTGAAAAAAGAGATCTGCTGAACCGGGACTTCTCAAATAGAAATTCAGCGGCGTTTCATCCCTTCTCTATTACGTCATAGATCTCTTTTCAACCGTATTTTATGTGTTAATATAAAGTTAATTCAGTGAAACATTTATATGAACAGATATAACAAATTCCATTAACAAGTTCCAACCGTGACCTACCTTGCCCGCGGCGTCTTCAACTGTAAACATCTATTTCTGGATGACACATGTTGTGGGGGGGGTGGGGGACTAAATTAGACCATTTGTTTTGAGGTTTTAGAACAAAAAGATATTCAAAGAAGAGAGAAAAGTTAGTTAATGGAAGAAAACCAAACTTTATAATCTTTACAGCTAGTTATATTAAAATAACTGATTCAATACTTATTCATCTTTCAATATTCCTTTAAAAAGGCAAATAATTAGAGTTTAATAAAGCTATTAAATGTGAAAATTCACTTTTATTTAATTTCTATTTTCCTCCCCAGAAATTGGAGATTAAACAAAATGAATTTTATACAATATTACTTTAAACATCTTGTGAAAAAATCTTCAAATCAGCTATTTAATTTAAGTTTAACTAATTGTTAAAGAATATAAATTTGTATTATTTATTATTGAGAGAAATTATAGAAAGTTGATTTAATAAATGGATATTTCCATTTATTTTTTTTTAAGTATTTTATAATAGATATACTGTTGAAATATTTTACTTGTCTGATACTAAATTTGTTTTTAATAAATTCCATGTTTAAATTTTTAACATCTTCTATGAAATTTTCTAATATATTATTTATTCTATAAAATCTTAGAAACTGTCCAAAGTATATACCTTTACAACAATTTAATGATATATTAGAATTCATATTACAGTATTTATAATATTGAAATTATAATTACTTTTTTTATTATAAATTTTAATATAAATAAAACTCCATACAGATTATAATTATCTTTTATTGTTTGATTATGAAAAAGTAAATTATAAAAGTAATTTTAGAAAAAATAACTTCAGAACTTTTGTTTTTTTCATTGTTTAGATAGTTTAAAGATGTTTTTTATTAGTTATTCTTAAAAATATAACAGATAACAAACAGTAATATCTATATTTTTATAGATTAATTATTCATTTTATTACAAATTTTATCACCACAAAAACAATTAAGATAAATATATAAAAAAAAAATCTCAATTGAATAACAAACTAAAAAACTAAAAAAAACTACCAGCATATTAGGGTTAGCACCTCTTTTATGTTAATTTAAACTCGCTAAGAATTGCCTAAGAAAGAATTGTCAAACTTGTCCCTCTCTTAAGAACCATGGCACATTTCAAACGACTAGTTGTAAATTAGTAAATACTATTTATAAATTAACATGCCAAATTTTTCAATTATCATATATAGGACAAACGTGTAATCCATTAAATATACGAATAAACCTACATAGAAACCACGCTAAAAAATCAATTGGTAATATATATATGAAAGAACACAATCAATTACATACTTTTAACAACTTTAAGATAGAAATACTAGACATATGTCAAAACAAAAAACAACGACTATTATTAGAAAACAACTACATTTATAAACACAACACATTATTCCCCTATGGTCTTAATGACGAATTAAACTACACATACAAACCACAAACAGAAGAAATTTCAACTTATGAAATCAGCTGCAAATACAAAAAAAATGAATTTAAAACTAAACCTAATAAAACTAGAGGTAAAACTACCAATAAATTAGGTTACATTGAATTTGAAGAATTACTGGACCCAAAACAAATGTATACTAACAACTTCGTCGATAAATTTATTAAAACATTATTTAAACTAAATAATAATAAATTTATCAAACTCATAGAATATATTAAAATTCATAATCTGACTAACAGATTAATAGATATCACACACGACATCTTTAAATACAGAAAAATTAAACAATCTACTAATAACATTAATATTATCATTAAATTTAATAATAATTTATTTAATCATATTAAGTTTAATGATATTTTTAATAACCAAAACATTAATAATCTTTTCCCTATAAAAAATTTAAATTTCAAAACAATCTGGAGATAAAACAAAAATATAGGTAATTTAGTTTGCAATTATAACCAATTTATTGATAATTTAGCAAATTTTAAAAATTTTAAATGTAATTGCAACAACTATATTGATAGATATAAGTTCTCAGGTCATATATTAACTAGCAATTTTTGTTTTTTAAATCCAGAATATCAGGATATTTTAAATAAAGGGTATAAATATATACCTCAAATTAAACACAATTATAATAATACAATTAAATCTATATTAAAAGATATAGATATTTTCATAAATAAAACTAGTATAAAATACAGTATTCCAGAATTTACTTTTCTGGAATGGAAACATAATATTAAAAAGGAAATTATAAATTATTATAATAATACACTTAAATACACAAAACCTAATTCAGATATTCCTTCTTTTAAAGAAAATATAATTAAATTACAGAAGGACTTTATTATCACTCCTATAGATAAATGTTCCAATAACTTATCTATAATTTGTAAAAATCTATACCACGATATACTAAAAAAGGAAATTGATAATAATCATAAATACACTTTTGCTAGAACTACAGCCACAAAAATCAAAAAAGACATCAAAAACGTTGAAAATTCACTAAAAATTTATAATCACTACAAAAATCCAAACATACCAAAGTTCTATATAATTCCTAAACTACACAAAAAACCTATTTCTTTCAGAACAATCACATCTGGTATAAATTCAGTTATAAAAAACATTGATATACAATTAGCTTCAACACTACAATTTATTATAAATAAATTAACTAATAAATATAATTATAAATTTATCGACTCAAATAAAAAAATCATTAACTATTTAATGAACAATTGGACAAACATTGAAACAGTACACACATTTGACTTTGAGGACCTATATTCTAAAATAAATTTAAGAGATCTAAATAATAAAATAACCAATTTATTTAACGAAATCATCAATGACAAAACTTTCCACATTAAAATTATTCATAACAGATATAAAACAATTAAATTAGATCTTAAAACAGCAAAAACCCTACTGGAAACATTTTTAAATTTTAACTATATAGAATTTAAAAATAAAATATATATTCAATCAGAAGGCGTTCCCATGGGAACATCTTCTAGTCCTTTATTAGCAAATTTAATATTATTCTGGTACGAAAGAGAATACTTTCTACAAAATAATGTTAACTGGCAAATGTTCCGTTATGTAGATGACATTATAATATTTAATAATCCACAGTTCAAAAACTTAATACCTAAAATTTATCCTAAATACTTGAAACTTAAGAACAATGAAAAAATTTATAGAAACAAAAAAGTTAACTTTTTAGACCTAAATATAGACCTTACAAACAATGCTATTAAAATTTATAATAAAAAAAGTAATTATAATTTCAATATTATAAAATACTGTAATATGAATTCTAATATATCATTAAATTGTTGTAAAGGTATATACTTTGGACAGTTTCTAAGATTTTATAGAATAAATAATATATTAGAAAATTTCATAGAAGATGTTAAAAATTTAAACATGGAATTTATTAAAAACAAATTTAGTATCAGACAAGTAAAATATTTCAACAGTATATCTATTATAAAATACTTAAAAAAAAATAAATGGAAATATCCATTTATTAAATCAACTTTCTATAATTTCTCTCAATAATAAATAATACAAATTTATATTCTTTAACAATTAGTTAAACTTAAATTAAATAGCTGATTTGAAGATTTTTTCACAAGATGTTTAAAGTAATATTGTATAAAATTCATTTTGTTTAATCTCCAATTTCTGGGGAGGAAAATGGAAATTAAATAAAAGTGAATTTTCACATTTAATAGCTTTATTAAACTCTAATTATTTGCCTTTTTAAAGGAATATTGAAAGATGAATAAGTATTGAATCAGTTATTTTAATATAACTAGCTGTAAAGATTATAAAGTTTGGTTTTCTTCCATTAACTAACTTTTCTCTCTTCTTTGAATATCTTTTGTTCTAAAACTTCAAAACAAATGGTCTAATTTAGTCCCCCACCCCCCCCCCCCACAACATGTGTCATCCAGAAATAGATGTTTACAGTTGAAGACGCCGCGGGCAAGGTAGGTCACGGTTGGAACTTGTTAATGGAATTTGTTATATCTGTTCATATAAATGTTTCACTGAATTAACTTTATATTAACACATAAAATACGGTTGAAAAGAGATCTATGACGTAATAGAGAAGGGATGAAACGCCGCTGAATTTCTATTTGAGAAGTCCCGGTTCAGCAGATCTCTTTTTTCAATAATTACTCCAATTTTAAATTTTTTTGTATATGTCTGGTCTACCATTAGGGTTTCAAAACATAATAACAAAAGTTAATTAATAATATAGATATATTACTAAATACAACTATTTATATTCATATTTTAAAATAAAAAAATTTTAAAAAATCATTTAAAAAAAAAAAGGATTAAATATAAAATTATAAAAATATATATATATATACTAACAACCTTATCTACCTTCTTTACAAAACTTTTTGTTTTCTTATTATTAGTTTGATTAAAAGTGCATGGTTCTGTCTTTCTCTCTTTTTTCTAACTATCATATATATTCTCATTTCTATTATTCTATATATAGGATTAGAGTATGTCTAAATGACGTGTAAAAGCCGATACAAAAGACGTTACGTTGTTAAATTTTTATTGTTATTAATTATAAATATATAATTAACTAGATGATGTTTAGAAGTAAAGGATTTTTTTTTCTCTCTATCTATACTAAATAATAACATTTTACAAATTTTATAATTTGAAATTAAATAATCAAATTAATGAAGATAATTTTAATAAAATACTTAACTATAAAACTATACAACTATTTATTTTTATAACTAATTTAGATTTAGCTTGCTAATCTAACCAAATCTACTTGATATGATTTATCATTATTATTAGTTTGCTCATTAAGCTTTAAATGTAGAATCACTGTTATATTTTTATTATATAGTTTTTACACTATATATATATATATATATATATATAAATTTATATTAATAATATTCAGAAAGTAATTTCTATCTATATAGTCTTCATTTAATTCTTCATATATATATATATATATATATGTGATAATTGTGTGTTGAGATCCGGTCGACTCTCTGTAATAATGTGTTGGGATCCTTATCTGTGATTAGGGATCCTGTCGACTAACTGTAATAATGCGTTGAGGTTTGGTAAGCCTGTTGTAGAACCTCGTCGACTCTCGCTATAAGTTGTGGTAACCGAGGGTCAAACCTGTAGTAACCGCGAGGGACAGTCAGGGGTGGAGAGTTTTCCAGTGCCTCTCTGCACCTTGTAGGACCTTTAACAGTTCACAAAGTACAGGCAGTCGTGGTCGAGGCAGAGTGGAAACTTGGGAATGTCCACACACAAAAAACGAAGAGACACAGTTGAAAGAAAGTTCCTTGAATAGATAAAAAGCGAGCCAAGAGCAAAGATGGAGATAGAAGATTCCTTACTGTTTTACATCGTCGATGAGTTGGTGACAACCGGCGACAAGGGGTGACGCTGACCGGGATTGACTAGAACTGAAAATGGCTGTTGCTACGTGGGGTCCTATTTAAACAACTTTTTTGGACTAGGAAGTGGACCTAGGAAATGGACCAGGAAGTATTGCCTTTCTGCACGTGTGCAACTCGACTCTGGCACCAGTCTGGGCTTCCATCTATCTTTAGAAGTTACTTTGTAAATCTCTCTCTGGCTCTTAACTCAGTTTTTAATCTATTATATATTTTTATTTATTCATCCTCAGTACATTACATATGGTTATGCAAGGAGACGTGTCAATTATGCGTATAATTAGTTATATTATAATTAGTTCTATATACAACATGACAATCTTGTTATAAATTACATAATATAGGGTTATTGGTTTAAATTATCATAGATGGGCCCCGTGAGTGAAAGGGTTTATCCGGGTTTAAGCGGGTAAAGCCTCTCTAACACAGGTAAGTAATTAAAATTTCTTTAATTAATTAAAACTGTGAGGGTAAAGGGCTATAACAAGATGTTTATTTGACTATATTTGAAAATTATAAAAATAAAACTTATGTTTAATTTAAAAGTTATGATATTCATTATAAAAGAGAACTGTAGATAAAACCTTTGTTTGCTAAAAAAAATAATGATGATGTTCTAAGAGATTGTTGGCGGGCGTTGGAAAGGGTTAGGGGTTGAAGAATATGCAATTGTAAGTGTTGCACAGACAATCAAATACTGAGATCCAGGTGCAAAGCGAGGATATAGACTTGTGCGTCTTCCTAGGCAATGTTTCACCTGTGATCCTGTATAAGGTTACAGTGCTTTGTCACAATTGTAGGTTATTGGGTTGAAAAGTTGTTGAAGAAAAAGACTTAATATGATTGAAAGGGGTGGTAGAGCCATGCGAAGTAGAATTGTTGGAGCGACAGTAGGTGGTCTGGCTTGACTTGAAATCAAAGGTTGATTGTGGTCCGCTAGAGCTGAAAAAAATTGAAAATTGAAAAATGTGAACGCTTTGTGCATGCGTTGGTGATGTGCTCTGCGGATGATTGAAATAAACTTTTGAAACGTGTTCAGACCAAAAAGTCGAGACTTGTACTTCTGGGGAACGGTGTTTACAAAGAGTTTGTTGAATTACGAAATCAAAAGAAAAATTGTCAAGCAGTGCTGTCGTTTCTACTATGGTTCGAAGCAATGGCTGAAATAGGTAGTGAAAAAAAAAAGTATAGGGAAGTAGTTAAAGAATATGATTGTTGAAAACGATTGTTGTAGATGCCCGATAGTTGATGATAAACATTGTCATATAATAAAGTTATTTAAAAAAATATAGTGAATAAAAAAAATAGAAATATGATTGCGGATAACAACAGTATAAGGGGATAAAATCAAACATGTAATATAAAAAAGATATAATAATGAATTAGTAAAATATAAAAGATATAATAATGAATTTTAAAAAAATGATTATTGAAAGAGTTAAATGTTTTGCCATTGTTAAAATAAAGTTGTTAAAATAATGTTGGAATAAAAATTTGATTATAATTGAAAAGTAAAAAAAAAATAAAAATAAAAATAATTATTCAAGATTTTATACAAAAAAAAATATAATATAATTAAAGGTTATTAATGATTAGATAAACAAATGGAGCAAAAAAATGTCTCTTTTGAAGAAAAGTTAAAAGAAAACAAAAAATATTCGTTCCTTAAAAATAAAGAAAGGAACATATTCACACAATGTCTAGGTGTAGGTCCAAGATTATTGGTGTCTTTAGTTTGACCTATGGGGAGGCAATGTGGTCCTATGTCGCTTTGGTCCGGTCTGAGAAGTTGGTCTTTGCCAGATCTTCCCGATTATATTATGTGAGACCAGACGGGGAGCGATCTTGATTCTTAAAATTGGATGGTATTGACGAAGATGATTGTAATATATAACAATAAAGGGTTAACATTATAAAAGATGGCGTTCTAGTTTAGAAAAAATATTCCATACTGGGCGTGAAAATAATGTAAAAGTTGTAAAACACACGATGATAATTGAAGATATAAAGTTTAATGATATTTTTTTTCAATATTAAAATTCAAATTAATAAGTAAATTGGGTAATGATTGGTAAGCCAATCAGTTGATAATTGACAGGTTATTTGGTGGACACGAAAGTCTAGCATACCCTAGCGAACTGGAGGTGTCATGTTAACATCGCGGCTGCAATTGGTGTCCATATCAACATGTGTCATGTCCTTTGATGCCTACCGACATAGCTGGTTGTTTATTTACGTAGGCGGTCCTTTGTTGCCGACCCTTTGTTACCGACTGGCATCTGATGTCATGTCTGGCCTACGTCCCGAGTTGAGTTATCTCCTCTTGTCTGTTTGAAAATATAGTCTTCTCGGTGTTCGCAAGTGTTGTGTTTCAACGTTGTTGCGGACTTATTAAAAAAAATGTTATTCAATGATGTCAGGTTAGATGTGCGTAAAAGTGCGACTTCAACGTAGACACGCTTTGGGGTGTGAAGTGTCACATGCATGAAGGCGTCTTGGGCCTGTTAAGTGAGAAAATTGTTGTGGTGCGCTGTGACACTAGTGTGTGAATTGTATGGAAAGGTGTCACGTGAAATCTTCGTTTTTGGTACAGCATCTAACTAGTTTCCGAATAAATAACAAATTTTTTAGTCATGGGTGGTTGTTGTACGAAACACATCGTGAATTTTCAGATTGTTATAGAGGTGGTATGTTTATTGCGAAATCTTTGTGTTCGCGACGATATGGAGCTCGTGTGGCTCGAAATTGGACGTGTTAAATTGCGCGTTAATAGATGTGGCCAATTGGAGAAAGTAAGGTGGGAATGTGTTGAAGTTCGTTCCGAGGGATGTGTGAATTATTAATAATTATGCATGTAAAAAGAAAAGGACGAGGGAGTGTAGCTATGCTGGAATTTTTAACTTGTTTTGGGGAAGGACAGTTACATTTCTAGTTGTGCTTTTGAAGATAGTGTATCTTTCGATTTTTGTATTTTTTAAAAAATGCGTTTCACCTATGTTTATTAAAATTTGAATATATTTTTAAATCGTTTGCTTATGTTAGTGCTAAAATTATACTTGTAAAAGGGCAATGGCATGATAGTGACTTATAATTTGAATGGGGCGTGTACATAAAATAGTGAACATAACAATGATTTTTTGCAAAGTTTTGTATATTTAATTAAGACATTGGTGTTTTTGGTATAAAAATAAGGTATTAAGAGAAACACACAAATAAGTTTAGAATTATGATTCGAGTAATTTAAATATAATATGATTTTTTTTTTTAAACTGTAAGATTGCAAGTAATGAATTAAAATTTATAAGTTGTTTAAAATAAAGTAAAAATTGATAAATGTTGGTGTACAAGATTTAAAATTTGAATTGAAATGCTATAAAAATGGTAAAATTTGATTTAAAAAGGATTACAGTGAAAATAAACATTATATTTATGGAAAATCAAGTTGTTAGCATGAAGAGAGAGTTAAGTAGATTTTTTAAAAACTCACAGTTTTTATGATTGTTCAGTCAGGAGACTTGGTCTTTGGTTGTTGTCCTGATGACGTGGACGGCGTCCCATGTAGAGCTTGTAGAAGCTTGTGACTTCTGTTTGGCGATGGTGGCATGTCATCTAGATGGTTGCGTTGTAAGGTCGAAGGTGGGTAACTTCTCACCGGCTTATTTTGCGGGATGTTCGGCTGTGTCGTTGAGGGGAAGATTGCTTGGTCGTTTCGTTGGATTGGCGTGCTTGTTCCTCCATCTTGCTTCTTGGCTCTTTTCTATCTATCTGGACAGTCTTTACCTTCTTCGTTGTGGTCTCCTTCGTTGTGGTAATCCTGTCGACTCTCTGTGATAATTGTGTGTTGAGATCCGGTCGACTCTCTGTAATAATGTGTTGGGATCCTTATCTGTGATTAGGGATCCTGTCGACTAACTGTAATAATGCGTTGAGGTTTGGTAAGCCTGTTGTAGAACCTCGTCGACTCTCGCTATAAGTTGTGGTAACCGAGGGTCAAACCTGTAGTAACCGCGAGGGACAGTCAGGGGTGGAGAGTTTTCCAGTGCCTCTCTGCACCTTGTAGGACCTTTAACAGTTCACAAAGTACAGGCAGTCGTGGTCGAGGCAGAGTGGAAACTTGGGAATGTCCACACACAAAAAACGAAGAGACACAGTTGAAAGAAAGTTCCTTGAATAGATAAAAAGCGAGCCAAGAGCAAAGATGGAGATAGAAGATTCCTTACTGTTTTACATCGTCGATGAGTTGGTGACAACCGGCGACAAGGGGTGACGCTGACCGGGATTGACTAGAACTGAAAATGGCTGTTGCTACGTGGAGTCCTATTTAAACAACTTTTTTGGACTAGGAAGTGGAACTAGGAAATGGACCAGGAAGTATTGCCTTTCTGCACGTGTGCAACTCGACTCTGGCACCAGTCTGGGCTTCCATCTATCTTTAGAAGTTACTTTGTAAATCTCTCTCTGGCTCTTAACTCAGTTTTTAATCTATTATATATTTTTATTTATTCATCCTCAGTACATTACATATGGTTATGCAAGGAGACGTGTCAATTATGCGTATAATTAGTTATATTATAATTAGTTCTATATACAACATGACAATCTTGTTATAAATTACATAATATAGGGTTATTGGTTTAAATTATCATATATATATATATAAACAAGCATTTATTATTTTACACTAGTATTAACAGAGTATCATTTTTTATGTTTATACACTGGTGTCCAAAAAATAAGAAACTTTTGTTTTTTAATGATATGTTCTAAAATATACAACCCTAAAGCTAAAAAGTAATTTAATTAGGTATTTTAAGTCGTAGAATTTATTTATCGCAACCATTCGATTCGGGAAAATTGAAAATATGCAAATTTTTGCTTGTCTTTATAAGTGTGCTATTTGGCGTGTCGTTTACCCCATCTAAGAATTGTCCAATTATAATTTTATTTAATCCTTAGTTAATTAAGAGTTTACGAAAAATTTTAGCAGATGATTTAAAATGGAGAGCTGTTGGAAGAATGGAGGCAGGGCAATCACAAGTTGAAGTAGCAAAATGGCTAAATGTGAATAAATCTGTGGTCAGAAAAATATAGAAACAGTTCATTGAGACAGGAACCATCAAAAGAAAAGAAGGTTCTGGTAGAAAAAGAAAACAGCTACCTCTGAAGACCGTTATCTGGTCGTAACTGCCAAGCGCCTTAGGGAGATGACAGCTATTCAACTCTCTAATGAACTCTCAAGTGCTACTGGAACGAGAATTTCCAGACAAACTGTTTACCGAAGGCTTCACGAAGATGCCCTTTATGCAAGACGACCAATGGTCTGTATCCCTTTAACCTCTGCTCACAGGAGAGCCCGCTTTAATTGGTGCTTGGAACATCACGCCTGGACTCATGATCAGTAGGTCAATGTTCTCTTCAGTGACGAGTCAAGATTTAGTTTAAACACAGATTCTCGACGAGTTTTCATCTGGAGGGAGCCTGTAACCCGCTATCATCCCAGTAACATCAAGGAAATAGACAGTTTTAGAGGGGGCAGACTCTTAGTCTGGGCTGGCATCAGTTCTAGCAGACGCACACCCCTCCACATTTTTTCTGGGGGTACTTTAACTGCCCAAAGGTACAGGGACGAGATCCTTGAGCCCTATCTAAGACCTTATAGAGATCAAATTGGTCACAATTTAATTTTTATGGACGATAATGCTCGTCCGCTTAGGGCTAGGCTAGTCAATGAATATCTCCAGAGTGAGAATATTCGAAGGATGGATTGGCCAGCCAGATCTCCGGACCTGAATCCAATAGAGCATGTGTGGGATGCTCTAGGGAGGCGTATTGGAGCTCGTCACCCCTCTCCCAGAACCCTCGTTGAGCTAAGAATGGCTCTATTGGAGGAGTGGGGTTTACTACCCCTGAACCTCCTCCAAAGCCTGGTAAACAGTATGAGGGCTCGCTGTGAGACCTTGATAGCTGTAAGAGGTGATCATACTCCCTATTGATATCTTATTTCTTTAAGATCTGGAACCTTAGCTTTGGGTATGTTAGTAATAATTTGCATATTTCATAATTTCAAATATTTTTTAAATTTTCATATAGCTAGTCAAATTCTCCATAGTTTAAACTATTTGTATACTAAATTTTATATTTGTTAATAAATTAGCTTTTGGGAAATTTCAATATTAGTTAAGTTTCTTATTTTTTGGACACCAGTGTATTTTACTACTCTGTAAACTTCCCTCATTCCTTATCTTTTGTTTATCATTCATAGTTTGTTCTTGCCTTCAATAAATTGCTGTTTCAGTTCACCTGAAGTTTGTCTTTCCAAATATTCCACGTGTCAATATACATTAATATTTTTATAAGAAATTTGAACTAGTTTTGACGCGAACGATTCCTTTGGAGGGCCTGGCTCATGAGTGGTGAACCCTCCTAGTGGTTAGTTGGAAGAGTTCACCACTGATGAACCAGTCCCTCCCATTATTTTTTTCATTGTAGTAAGGGCAGTAGAAAATTGATTTATTTTTGAGATAATCATACGCGTCAAAAATAGTTGAAATTTATCATAACAGATGGCGCACTTTATGCATCATAATCTTTTTGAAAATAATTATTTTAATTAAAAATATAGATTTACTATTAAGTAGTGAGCTTTCAACGGTTTCGTTAGTAAAATTCGAAACTATTTTAAAGGCGTAAGATTCTTTTTGATATTAAACAATTTCTACTGCCCTTACTGCAATGGAAAAATTAATGAGAGGGCCTGGCTCATCAGTGGTGAACCCTCTCAGCGGTTTCGCCAGTTTAATCTATCGTACCGCTGTTATATTGCATTTTTGGAACTTCCTTTTATAGTGATACTGTTGATAGACTCTTTGAATGGGTATGGTAGAAGAACTATGGACATAAACTTTGAGGTTTCGTTAGTTTTATCCACCAATACAATTTTATAAATACAATATTGATTAAGCTTACTAAGCCGATTAAAGGGTTTATCACATATGAGCCAGTACCTCCCAAATATATTTTCCGCCGCATTATTGACACAATAAATATTTTTTATTTGAAAAAGTTCAAGTATGCACTATATTATTATGAAAATAAAATGTTTACATTATTCAAAGAAAAACTTGATATTACATTGAAAAATATTCAATTGCAAAATAGATTAATGTATCATCAAAAAGGCATATATTTGATCAAAAAATAACTTATTTACCAATATTTAATTGGCTTATCGCTAAACTTTCTAAGTTACAACAACGTTTTCATAATACATTTATATGCAAATGAGTTTCTTGTTGACATTCATTTATTGTGGTACCTTGATAAAGTTTGGCATACAGCCAACAGAAATATTGGTAAATAAGTTATTTTTTTAAACCAATATATGCCTATTTAATAATATATTGATCTTTTTTGCAATTTAATATTTTGCGATGTAATATAGAGTTTTTCTTTTAAATAATGTGCACATTCTATTCTCAAAAATAGTTCAGGATATGCCTATTTTGTTTTTAATATTAACACCTGACCTTTTTGTATTGTTTATTTTTCATTGTATGTGCGTATGTTATAGGTGCATGTGTGTGTGTGTGTGAAAACTTTAAGCTTTTTTCGAATAAAAAATATTCCATTGTGTCAATACTGCGACGAAAAATATATTTGGGAGGGCCCGGTTCATCTGTGTTGAACTCTTTAATCGGTTTACTAAGCTTAATCAACCATGTATTTCTTATATTGGTGGATAAAACTAACGAAACCGCTGAAATATCACTACTTAATAGTATTTTATTTAAAAAAAGCTTCTTCTTATCGAGCAACTGAAAGTTGCTGATGGCTTGCGCCATCTATCGGAATAAATTTCAACTATATAATAGTAAATCTATATAGGCTCTATCCCCCCCCCCCCCCCCCCACTGATAATGTATTTGGAAAAAATGGCTTTTCTTATTATAGATATCATGCTTGTTCCTTATGTTTTATTAAAAATATGAATATATATACACACGGATAAAGATCAGGGTAATTGTAACTTTTAGTATGTATATACACATACAAAGCCTTTATTAAAACACCAGTCTCATAAAGAATTTCCTCTCTCATTGCCGGCTTAAAACGATATTCCCACCATCATGTATTGAAGGAGAAACCGATAAATAGATACACAGTGACCTTTATTGAAGACATAATAAATAACCAAATGTAAACACAAATTTTTGTCTCATTAAAAAAAAAATAATAAAACTGTGATATAAAAAATTATGTTTCCTCAGGTTTTTTACATGGGTATGTCATATACGAAAATTGAGATATACGGAAACTGAATTATATATAAGGATGTATTTCAATTTAAAGCGCTATGTCCTCCTAGAGACACCTGCACTGTCATAAATGTATGCCTTTACATTTGTCTATACATATATATACACTAATTTTAGGCCGTGAATAGAGTAGTCTTATGATGTTAACAAAGAGAAAGAAAAGAAAAAAACGAGAAAAGAGAACTGTGTACAAAAGAAAGAAAAATCACTGGCAATATGAATAATCAACATAATATAAATTATCAGTTTCTTAAAATATTAAAATAATGTTTGTTGAAAAGGTATAAAGAAAGAGGGAGAAAGTCCATATTGAAGTCAGTTAGAATATGTTTGATCCTGTTGTATGACGCAATAAATGGTCTTCTTGAAAAATATCATAAGGTATTAGGCACTATAGTATAAGTGCACCGCTCCTCTCTCGGAAGAATTTACAATATTTGACTGAGATGACCATAATGTAGATATTTCGACAGAGTCTCCATGTCTTTCGCACCTTTGTTGTGCTTCGTGTTTTATCTCCACATAATTCTCATGGAGTATTGCTACTGAAAATCTATTCCTAAGTGCGTGGTTGCCACGATTCCTTTATAATCTCACCACATATATACATATCTAAATATACACCCGTCGGTACTACTTAGAGATGTTTTAAGCCAAAAATATATCAAATTGATAACAATGGTGTACATCGCATTAAAATTGTTCTAATATATATATTTTTTCGTTTAACCCTAGTACACGTGGTACAGGCCATTATAATCATGGTGGGTAGAAGTAAGCGACTGCCTTTACTCCAAGTGCACCAAATGTCTACACATGTAAAACCCAGTTCGACTTTGCACTCACAAATGTGCCATAGTTCACGTTTGGTTACTTGTACTCGCTGGTAGGGTTAGACTTTTGCAAGAATCAGGGGCCATTGGACCATTTTTTCAATCAGAAAAAAAAGTGCCCAATGCGGGAATCGAACCCGGGTCGTAGCGGTCGAAACCCATAGGTTTAGACCATCCTTCCTTCCACCGACCCCCCGTTCCAATAATACATATCAATATTCACAGTCAAATTTAAATAAACGATTGATTTAATGAGTGTTACCACCTCTTTTATTGAACTTCATTTTAACATTAAATAAACGCTTTATCAGGTATAACCTAATATACACCGATGTTTTTATTTTATATACCGTATGGAATGTTGCTTCTTCAATTCGGTAGTATGCAGGTTTGAGAACTTTCGTTTTGCAACGGGCTACTATTTTAAAAAGTTCTAAGTTTTAATTTTATATGCATTTATTGTATATTTTATATTTGTATCTATATATATTTCTACTTTTAGTCTAAAAGGTATTTGATATTTATCAAGTTGAAGATAATAGAGACTGCGCGTTTTATTCACAAATAATAAACGTTTCACCTTACGATATATCCATTCAAAACATGAAATGACGGGAGATTATTCCTTGTAAAAAATAAATTAAAATATACAAGTATCAGAGTCAGCAATCAACAATTCTTAATCAATTCTGTCACCGTTTGCTTTTGTGAATGGAATAAATACTCAAATATGGCCATTTCTTATAAGCATCGGTTGTTCAGTGGCGAGAATGCTCGCCTGCCACGCGGGCGGCCCGGGTTCGATTCCCGGCCGATGCATTTTTTTTTTACAATTTTTAAAACTCATTTATATTTTTATTATTATCACTTAGGTGATGGTTGTTTTCAAAAATATGTATCCCACATTACCTAATTAAAATATACAAGTATCATAGAGTCATCAATCAATTCTTAATTCTGTCACCGTTTGCTTTTGTGAATGGAATAAATACCCAAATATGGCCATTTCTCATAAGCATCGATGGTTCAGTGGTAAAATGCTCGCCTGCCACCCGGGCGGCCCGGTTCGATTCCCGGCCGATGCATTTTTTTTTTTACAATTTTTAAAACTTATTTATTTATTATACAAGAATGACATCCACGGCGCAAATTTATAATTGTAACGAATAGTATTTGAATAAAAGCATTTAATCGGGTAAAACCCGGGCGTTGCCCGGGTCATTCGGCTAGTTATTTCATAAAAATCAATTTTAACAACCAATCACAATTTCTATGAAAGATACCTTTCTTCATTCAGATAAAATGTAAGAATCGAAGCTCTCAATATAACATGGATTTGTAGATTTTGATTGAAATATTTTTGATTAGTACCAATTTCAATATACCATTCCTTTTGTTATAGATATATAGTTAGATATAATACTAGTCAATTTTGAAATTTTTATTTACCAAAACCTTTCAGTGTACCGATGTCAATATTTTCAAGATTTATTTTGCCTTTGAAAATGGTAATAATGGGAAATTGAAGCGTTAGTCATTCAAACATACCTCAAGGCGAAGATTATAAATACCAATATCAAATAAAAACCTCAAACTAAGATTTTCCTTTGGTATGAAGTCATATAGTTTAGATATATAAATTTAATTAGAATTTTTCCAAATTGCGTGTCAAACGAAAAGCAAAAAAATCACAGAAATGTTTAGTCCGCGCATTGTTAATGAGTATTAATTCCTTTAACCCCCGCAAGGTGTCACTACCTGCACGCTACGCTATTGATTTCCTACTAATTATTTAACAGAAGAGGTATGCAACAAGTTTGTAATTTTAAACAAACGAACTGATCCCCTTTCGACCTGGCATGGAACACGAATCATTTACCTCTTCACCTATACATTAACCTTATTTGTTATCAGTAGAATTTAAATAATTTTTGTATATAAACCAATTTTACAGGTGATATTTAAGATAATTGAGTATTTAGCATCATATTTCTGTATTTCGACATTTCCTTTATCCGCCTTACTCTTTTTTTTTTATTAAAAAACATTATAGCGTTTATCTGCTGTCAATATTTGAAGTTTTCTAATGTTAAAAAACATTAATAACATAAATTACACACATTATTTTTAAATCAATTTTCTTCGTTTAAATTTTATTGTATTAAAGTATCAAAGCTTTGCACACTATAGGCAAGTTCCAATATCAGATCTTAAGTTATCAACAAGTAAACATAAGAATAGGTTTTCTGTGAATATTCTTATAGTTAAAACTGTCAGAGAAAGAGAATGGTTATTGTATTGTAGCTAGCTTGGTAGCTATATGTTTTAAGACGAGCAAAGCGACATATGTGAAATGGTTCCCTCTTTCTACATGAATAGCGACAATTACATGCTCAAAAACAAAGAGGTTTCTGATGTCGAGACTAGGTTACCTTTATCCCAGGACACGGTGTCTAATTGAACCTACCTGTGGAATCGAAGTCGGGGAGCACGAGGTAGGAGAGAAGACGTCAATCCGATTCTGACCAACTCACAACTAACGCTAGTTACTTATGTATACTCAACAATGCGTAACAAAAATTTACATAAAAATCACAAACGAATTATGTAAAACATCACATTACATATTTTGTGTTGGCTACACGCCTTTATATTAATATATGTACTTATATTTAAAACTTGTACTTATATTTATATCGACTTCCCGTGGTTTCTTCACTTAATAAAACGTAATCTGCGGTGCCTCGAGCGAAGACTCGACGGCTCAAATAAGAGTATAAAGTTATAGGTAAAGATACTAAGTTCCACGGAAGATTAGGAATGGTAGGAAACACAAGAAGCCCATTGCAGAGGCCGATAAAGAGAGAGAAAAGAAACATGTACTGGCCGTAACCTCCAGCCAAAAGAGCTAAACGATTTCTGTCAGTAGACGGGAAATCGAGAGATATGATTCTTTGTCAGCTAGGTCGTCTATATTGCGAGTGACCAGGGTTATAATTACAAGGATATCGCAACTTATCAGTTTAATGTAAGTTGTATTTAGACGTCATTAACGTTTAAGTAGTGGATAACAACTGAGTAAAGTGCAATGGTACTACCGAAAAACAAGGATATCTACAAAACCTCGCAAATGCTGCTTTCCACATCGTAAACCGAACTTAGTCCATGTCGCTTTGACAAATTCGACCGAATTCATAACTACTCTCGTTGGATCTTCTAAATTCGAAGCCACCCCTGTACTGATAAGGGAACCATAATACAAAATAATACTATATAGTGTGAAAAAATAGTACAAATGTGATATTGTACTGGGATAAGGTGCATAAATTATGAAAAAGGCATCCCCTTAACTTTCAGTTGCACGATAAGGAAATGCCTTTTTCATAATACTATATAGGTTGGCTTCTTTATGAATTGGCTACTGTATAAATCTGATGTTGGTGCTCTTTTTTTAAAACTAATTTTACGTTATCTACTGAGGTTATAAACAAAATGCATTACTTTAAAGAATTTTTAAAAATAGAGGTGTCTTTTCTGGTTGATATATATTCATTTGAATCCGTATTCAATCTCATTTTGTCCTTATATATTATTTGAATTCCTAAACTCCAATCCTTATTCACACACACACATAGAGTTTTATTAAGACCGCAGGTCTTATACAGATTCACCACAGGAAAAAACCATAGATGGAGCTCCTATACTCCAGGTAGCGTAGAACCCAACAGCCTCGCATGTCCAGTGACCACACCGTGCATCGGTTAACATATCACTGAAAAGGCGAGTGTGGAATCAGCCGCGTTTTAGTCTTCACTTTCTTCATCCAAATGGAAACGACATTCGACGATTCTATTAATCTCCTCTGAACGGTGACTGCGGTCTTGTAGAATTTATATAAACCAAAGAGAAGACCTTGATCAAACATATTTGTATTCATCCAGTTATATATGTGTTGATTTATGGATTGAGAGACAATAATAAGTCGCCTAATAATTACAATCATTATTCTTTATTTGCTTAATTTTAATGTCTTAACTAGTAAATATCAACTTGTTTCTTCTTCTAGTGACTATTACATTTTCTCTCTCGCTAATAGACTTCAACGACTAATCCGAATCTTTAACATCTAAATATTTTTAGAGAGAGGGAGTGAAAGAGCAAAAGAGAGAAAATTAAAATGCATTGGATCACTATATAAAGATGAAAAAATGATGCAGAATTTATTGGCAATCATATTCTATAAGTAATAGTTACCAGAAAACTATAAAAATATTATTACCTGTTAAAAAACAGAAATATAGATCGTATAGTAAAAGGTAATCAATTTTAAGGGCAATAAAAGTGAAAGGCAGACAACATAAAAATGTATTGATTATAGTTACATTAATTATTTTCCATTTTAAAAAGGTCCGTATCTCATTTATCAAGCGGTAAATTACTCTGTAGATTAAGTTAATTAATTAAAAACCTAATTATCAAATAATCTTAGACGTTTTCTAATCAAGATTGATTATAAGCTATGACACAAAATACTCTCTGATTTTATAAATAATGATAGTTAAATTATAAAAGATTTATAAAGGTGATTAATCATTAATTTTCAACGGTGAGAATACGAGTTTATTTTGTAGATATGAAGTTTTGGAGGATTTTTGTTGTTGTTGTCGTGTCCAATGAAGAGCCTCAGATGTCTCCATGCATCCCTATCACAGCAGTCGCAATGTCCTCTATCGTGAGTGTATAAAGCTGCTGTTCTGGGTCCATGTCAATTTTCTGATATTGTTGTCGTATCCAATGAAGAGCCTCAGATGTCTCCGTGCATCTCAATGACAGAAGTCGTTCTCTATCTTGGGCGTGTAATGCTGCTGTTCTGGGTTCATATCAATTTTCTGTTGTTGTTTTCGTGTCCAATGAAGAGTCTCAGATGCCTCCATGCATCTCTATTACATAAGTTGTTCTCTAACTTGAGTATTTAAAGCTGCTGTTTTGAGTCCATGCCAATTTTATGATATTGTTGTCGTGTGTCCAAAGAAGAACCTCAGATGTCTCCATGCATCTCTATTACATAAGTCGTTCTCTATCTTGGGTATTTGAAGCTGCTGTCCTGGGTCCATGTCAATTTTCTGATATTGTTGTCGTGTCCAAAGAAGAACCTCAAATGTCTCCATGCATCTTTATCACAGAAGTCGTCCTCTATCTTGGGTGTGTAAAGCTACTGTTCTGGGTCCATATCAATTTTCTGTTGTTGTCGTGTTCAATGAAAAGCCTCAGATATCTTCATGCATCTCTATCACAGAAGTTACAATGTCCTCTATCTTGGGTGTGTAAAGCTGTTGTTTAGGATCCATGTCCATTCTCTGTTGTTGTTGTCATGTCCAATGAAGAGCCTCAGATATCTCCATGCACCTCTATTACAGAAGTCGCAATGTTTACTATCTTGGGATTGTAAGGCTGCTGTCCTGAGTCCATTTCAATTTTCTGTTGTTGTTGGTTTCGTGTCCAATGAAGAGCTTCAGATGTCTCCATGTATCTCTATCACGGCAGTCGCAATGTCCTCTACCTTGAGTGTGTAAAGCTGCTGTTCTGGGTCTATGTAAGTTCCATATCCTTATATCATTTTTATTAAGATCGAATAATAGATATTAGAGGGTATAAAATATATATTCAAAGTATATATAAAATATATATTTTTTTTATCTTTTAATATTTATTTCGGATATATTTTGGTGATTTATATTTAACGAAACGATTTAGAAAATAAAGGAATCAACCTGAAAAACTGAGATGTTTTTGTCATTTTACTACAAAATATGTTTTCTAATAGGCAACATTCATCTCAGATATAGGAGTTAAATATGACAGTCGGTGTACGAGTAGGTAACACCCTTGATTCCCGACAGCTATGAACCGGGATCGAATCCCGCGTTGGATCCTTTGTTTTAATATGTGAATAGCCTTCAAATATACAAAATCCTGATTCTAGTTTCTAGGATAGTAGCCTGTTGAAAGACGTCATAATCCGAAAGCTTACCGATTATACAGCACAAATAAAAGAAACACGTCGCTGTACACTTTATAATTCCTTCTTTAAAATATTATTTGATCGGTACCTAATAAGTTGATTTTGGAACGAAGAACAAGGATATAGGAGCGTGTATATTTAGCTGGTAGTCCATTTCTAGATCTCCAAAGAAGGAACCGTTACCCCAAAAGCTAGATAAATAAGAATGATAAAATATACTTGACAATTACTTGTTAATTATAATGAAAATAATAATATAGTCCAGTAATTAAAGATGATAGTCAAAACTCTAAAAGTGTGTAATAAAAAAAAATCTTGATAACAACATAGAAAATGGCTCTCAGCAAATTTATGTAAATTTATCTCTAAAACATTATGAAAATCATTAATATATTAATAAAATTAATTTCCTCAAATTTACTCCCTATATAGAAAAATACAATAAGAAAGTACTTTGTTACAATATATTATAAACTATAAATAAATAAGGCATCTCCTGACCACGAGCACATGTGCTTTTTAGATGGCAGAGCGCCATCTAGTGGAGCAAAAATAAACTAAACGTTTATTAAGCTCGCTCCGTGATATTTGGCCAACCCATGCACATTTGCTCGTGGTCAGGAGATGCCTTATTTATTTTTAATATCAACACCTGACCCACTTATCTTTTATTTTTTTCTATTGTTTTTTTCATTATATACTATAATATAGATATGAATATTCGAAAATATTATAGGCGCGTATGATTCTTTTGAAAATTAAACAATTTCTACTGTCCTTACTGCAATGGAAAAATTAAAGAGAGGGCCTAGCTCATCAGGTAGATTAAACTGACAAAACCGCTGGGAGGGTTCACCACTGATAAGCCAGGCCTTCTCTTTAATTTTTTCCATTGCAGTAAGGACAGTAGAAATTGTTTAATTTATAAAAGGAATCATACGCGGCTATAATAGTGTCGAATTTTCATAACAGATGGCGCGTTGATGCATCATAATATATAAATATATATAAATACCGCGTTAAAAAACATCGTTAATATAACATGAAGTGATTCTTTATCTGGATTGTTGCTTATGTTGCTGCTTATTTGTTTAATGTTTATGTTTATTCAATGCTCTTTTCTTAATTGTTTATTTTATTTTTGATAATTCTGTTATCTACTCTACTACAATATGAATTATTGTAAATAGTTTCACGCGCAAATATCCAGATCGGATATGGCGTGTCTTGTTTTGCTTATCCCAAGTACACGTGGTACAGCCCATGATAATCATGGTGGGTAGTTAGCGGCTGCTTTTACTGTAGGTGCACCACATGTCAACACATTTGAAAAGCAGTTCGACTTTGCACTTACTAATGTGCAAGAGCTCCGTTTGGTTACTTGCACTCGCTGGTGGGGTTGGAATTTTGCAAGAATCGGGGGTAATTGGAGCAATTTTCTTTTAAATCAGAAAAAAGGTGCCCAATGCGGGAATCGAACCCGGCTCGTAGCGGTCGAAAACCAACGGTTTAGACTATCCTTCCACCGACCCCCTGCAACTGGTAATAAAAAATATGAATTATATTCGATATGAAAATTATAAAATGAAATGCTGAATAAATAGAAGCGAGTTAGAAATATCAATGAATATATTAATATATCCATATATCAGAAATATTCAGGTAGAAATATGAAGTATTCGGATGTCAGATTTCCCATTCCCGTATAATAAGAGTGTCATGTGATAGTCATACCAATTCCATGGGAACATCTCATCTGTTGAAGTCCTTTGTAAAACCCTCACGCAAATTTGAAGCTATTTCGACGTCAAAGGTTCAAGCTATCAAACGGTATCTCCTGACATCTGCCTTTGTTGATCCTATTTGTATGCAACTGGCGGTTCCTCCGTTCTGTTTAAATATTAATTTCCTTTCTATAATGATTAATAGAAGTTTACTAACGCTGTGAATTTTACTGTCATCTATTAATTATATTAATAAACTATTAAAGGTATTTAATTATAATAAAATGTTAATATAATTTCTCAAACACCGTATTTAGAGCCCTAATACACTATTGGATTATTCAGCTTATAAGTATTTTATTATAATAAGATTAATAATTTATCAGACACCGCTTTTAGAACTCTAATACAGTATTGGATGATTCTGCTTATAAATGCGATACTGTCATACTTTAAGGTGGAACCATAATTATGGTAGTTAAGAAAACTATAGGCATAAGCTTTCAGGACAGTAGGTATATATATAATTACTAGACGAATGGCCCGGGCAACGCCCGGGGTTTACCCGAGTGCGAATATATTTTAAAAACGTTGACTTGGGTGGTCGCTATTAACAGGGTGGTCTGTATAGACAGGTGGATGTATCACACAGCTGATAACAGGGTTGTCTAGAGTGGTCGCTATAGACAGGGTGGTCTGTATAGACAGGTGGATAAATACTTATATATAACATATATTTTATATAATACATAGAAAATATGAAATATATAAAATATATAATATATATAATATAAAATATATAATATATAAAGGTTACCGATATAAAGGTCTATTCTATAGTATTGGATTGTATAAGAAACATATTTTCATTTAAGTATTGTACTTTATGTAAGAAAGATTAAATATTTGTGCAATAGCCTATCGTTCAATCTATATATATAATTGCCTTATTATAATATATATATATATAAATATAATATTATTGCGATTTCACCGCCACTCTGTGTTGTGACGACGATCTAAGTTCTATAGAGGTAGTCACTCACCTCTATTCTAGAGAGAGTGTTTTTGTTGCATCATGCTGTGACTCACACGATGACCCAAGGTCATTCAGGGGTGGAGCAAAGCCTATCTCCGTCGTCGCAATGGTGGCGCTGCATGCGAGCTAAGTCTACATATCTGCAAATAACTCTAAGGAAATTCAAGAAATTATTTTTCGGACACCTTTCCGGGGATATACCTAATAATATCCCAGAATTTCATGGCGATTGGATGTATGGTTTTTGAATAACAGGGTTGTCTAGAGGGGGGCAGGGAGGCCACGTGTTCGCTGGCGGCCAATGGGCGCGCATTCTATCCGTGAGCTTCAGACAAACAGACAAACAAACAGACAGAATAAGGCAAATATATATATATATAAGTAGATTTGAATTTATAAATCCAATTTCCTACTATTAATCAAATATATAATAATTATATTTTGGAAATGTCTTTTTTCTAAATATGTCTTCAAATATTATCTTTACAGACCTTTCTAGAATAATAAAAGTTATTGAATGAGAAGGCTTAGTGGATATTTGCCTTTATTAATACTCTTTCGCAAACCATAAAGGCCATTTATGTGACAAATTAATTATAGAATAAGGTATTTTAAAAAGGAATAAATCACGTTTTATGGTTTATCAAGGTGATTAATGTTTAGTTTAGGAACTAATGATTATTTTTAATATTATTTCAAACATTTTATTATATAATTGAAAAGAGAGCTTTAAAATATATATAAACAAGTGTAGTAGCAGATCTTTAAGCAATATATTGATTGCAAAAATATATTTTTATAGAATGACTTTTTCTAAAACATGAATAATAAACTTCAAGTAAATGCGCAATATGTGGATGCTCTTTTTTTTTTTTTATATTTGCTATTAAGCTTGAAAGCTTGCTGAAATATTTTAAAATACTATTTCTAATGAAAGATGTATCATTGATAAAGGTGAGAATCTTGTGAAAACCTTTCAATCAACCATTATTAATCTTTCACGAACTATAAATATTATGAAATTTGTTTCAGTTTAATTATACTACTGGCTATTAAAATTGCTACACCAAGAAAGCGATACACGATAGAGGAGTGGGATTTAAACATTAGGAATAAAATGCTCTAGTTTGAATTTTACCGTATTTTGACCAAATAGGCGTTGGTAGCAGCACTTTCAATGTGTTCAACAGAAGAAATTGTACAGCAGGAATTTGTTTATCTCATATAGAAATTGGATTTAAAATGTTGCTTCGTATTGAAAGGTATTGGGAGGCTTAGTGTAAGAAGTATACATGCTTACCAATACGTTTCTTTAGCTTTATAGAGGAAGTTTAACCTACTGGGATTGCGGTTTATCGTACGTCAAAATTGCTGCTCAAATAGGTCGAGATCCCATGACTGTTAGCAGGATATAGAATCTATAGGTTCAAGACAGTCATATGGAACGACATAATGAATCTCAGAGGCTATGACTGGCTATGAGCTGAGAATACCAACACCTTTCCCGCGTTACTTTAAAGGATAGTACAGCCACATCAAGAGCCCTGACGTAAGAAAATGAGTTCGTTAGAAAGTCAAAGAGTGTCTCCAGGAGCAATTTGACGACGTTGCAGCATCATGGAATGTCATATCAGCAATCATGGTTCAGATCCTTGTTGACGCTACATTAAAGACAGAATACCCTGAATGTTGAGATCAACGAGGAAACTGGATGAAGGGAAATCGTTAAATGGATGGCGCGTTATTTCTATATTGATTCAAGGTATATAAATATTTTTTATAAAACAACACTTAAAGTTTCACCGCATAAGTTTCTTTTCTGTGAAAAATCAATATTTATTTCAAAGATAAATATTTACTATTTCTAACTTTTTTGGATGAAGTATGAAAGGGTGAAAATATGAAGAGTAATGGCGAACGGAAAAATAAAAGTGTCCAGGGGCAAGATTCGAACCCACAACGTTCCGCTTATCGGGCAGATGCCATGTCCACTAGGCTACCCAGAAAAGACTACCTTTTCACAGAAAAGAAACTTATGCGGTGAAACTTTATGTGTTGTTTTATAATCATACGCCGCAGTCCTTTATAATGTATTATAAGTTACTTTAAGTATTATTTACGAACGGAAAAATACGTCCAGGGTAGCCCAGTGGACATGGCATCTGCCCGGTAAGCGGAACGTTGTGGGTTCGATTCCCGCCCCTGGACACTTTTATTTTTCCGTTCGCCATTACTCTTCATATTTTCACCCTTTCATACTTCATCCAAAAAAGTTAGAAATAGTAAATATTTCTCTTTGAAATAAATATAGATTTTTCACAGAAAAGAAACTTATGCGGTGAAACTTTAAGTGTTGTTTTATAATCATACGCCGCAGTCCTTTATAATGTATTATAAATATTTTTATTATTTTTTTTTATTACACGTGGCACAGGCCATGGTAATCATAGTGGATAGAAGTTGGTGACTGCTTTTACTGTAAGTGCAACACATGTCTATATATGTGAAAAGCAGTTCGAGTTTACACTTACAAATGTGCCAGATCCCCGTTTGGTTATTTGCACTGACTGGTGGGGTTGGACCTTTGCAAGATTTGGGGGCAATTGGAGGTTTTTTTTTTAATTAGAAAAAATTGCCCAATACGGGATTCGATCTCGGGTCGTAGCGGTCGAAAACCAACGGTTTAGACCATCCTTCCACCGACCCCCAAGGTAAAGATGGAATTTTATAGTGGTATCGGTTTAAAAAGATATTATACAATACATTTCTACAGTCTTTCTTTCAATATAAATCATCAAAAACTTTTCTTACACTACTTAATGATGAAATTATAAATGAAATACCATGTTATTAAGGGACCAACCATCATAGAAGTTTTACTAACTCTAACACAAGGTTTTTAAAGTATTGTAATGGCCTATATAGTGTGCAATATCTCCTAGTATAGCAGAAAAATTTATAGAAACTATAAACTTCAGGAATGTTGAAGAAAACACAAATAATAATATGCATGAGGCGAAGTAATTTTTTCACTCTCATCAACCTCTTTCTATTAATTATAAACGATTGAGAAGTTATTTATAAGCAATATCGCATTATTACTCAATAGGAAAAATATAAATTCAGAATATATATATAATTATTTTCTAGCAATTTTAGAGAAAAAGGTAAACGTCTACGGATGAGTTTGATAAAATATACTCATCCTTAGAAGTTTACACTATTATCTAAAGAAAAATATAAATTTAAATAACCATATTTTATAGTGTCGTTTGATATTTATTTCAAACTAATTTCATATTAATTAAATGCAATACACTTCAATAAAATAGATTTAGAATAATATGATCTTTCAAAGAAAGTAATTTCATAGTGTAATAATCGATTTAGCAAAATTAATAACAATGAAAAGATTTAAAGAATAAAATAAATTAGAAGAGATAGTCTGAATAATTTGAAAAAAAAATAGTCAGGCGAAATAAACAGGCTAGAAACCCAATATAGTTTTGTGATTCACCAAGTAGCTAAGGAGGAGGATTGCCTATATAAAATAGACATTATGGAGAAGGGAGGTTGAAGAAGGTTTTTATAACTTTTTAGCCGTCAAAGAATTTCCAGCAGCATTTGTTGAAAGAGCTCTTTGAGACGTTGCTGTGGGGGAGGTGTGTAGTATTGAAAAAGTTGGTGTGACTCTGGCCATCTGTCGGTTAGCTCCTTCTGAAACAGGGAGCTCAACCTTTTTCCTAACTGTATATCTACTCTGTGACATGGATTTTTTTATTTTTTATTTTGAATATTATTTTTGAATTTTAGATTTGCAATCATGTCTAAAATTACATTTTTTTAATGAAAACAAGTATATAATAGTGTTGTTCAAATAAATAAATAGAAATAATTAAATATTTATTTATTTATAAATTAAATTAATATAACATGTATATTTTGTGACTTGTATATTTTCATATGAATATGGATGAAATTGCAAAAGAGAAAATAATTGTTTTTATATTCAAAATATTGGGGATTATAAATTCAACAATATATATATCTTAATGATATACTCCTTATTCGAAAAAGTTTCTAACAGTATACACCTCTCTTGGACTGAATAATTCATCATATTTTCATTATGAACAAGCTCAGAGATAACCAAAAGGTTTGAATTTTACTTAAAAATCAAAGCCAGTAGAAGATCCGTTTTTAAAATAATTTATGTCATATTACACTCATGGACAAAACTTTAGGAAGTGAAACATCTTTGATATCGCTTATCGCCTTGTGGTTTGAAGAAGACAAAGTCAATTTGGTTCGCACTTCGTTATATTATGTGTCTTCAATAAAGGTCACTGTATATCAAAAATAACTTTCAGAGTTATTGTATGAATCCTAATATACATGCGAAGGTGCAATTTCCTTAAGTTTTGTCTTTGCGTGTAAATATAATTTCAAATAAAAACAAACGATAGCAATGCGTCTCTTTATACATAAAATTTAATATGCTAGCTTTCGGATCTTATCGATCCTTCAACAGGCCAAGCTGTAAATTGAGAGAGAGAATATATATATAAATGTACAATATTATTTATATACAACTAACGATGATAGAGAATAAAATATAAAATAAAATAAATATAAACACATTTCACGAGTTCACGTTTTCTCGTGGCCAGGCTGATGTTGTTTCATCTTTGTCCAAAGCTCAGTTTGTTTTCTTTTCATAGTCAATTGGTCCTTCCATTCCAATGGACGGGCTGTTTTTTCCTGAATGAGCGGTACTGAGATGGTAGTTCTATACGCCTGTTTATACTGTTTAAATCTTGAGAGACGAAGGATTCTATTAATAATCTTTGATATTTGGGTTTGATGTTGTGGTAATGACAGGTTGGGTCGGAAAGGTTAAAGGCATGGCCGGTTTTAGAGGTATCCTGAAAGATCAAAGATTTGGGATCTTTGTTTATTATATTTCTGTTGTGCTCGGAAATTCTGTTGTAAATGAAACGGCCAGTCTCACCCACATATTTAGCGTTGCAATCTTGGCAACCTATGGAGTAAATGGCATATGGTTGCTGGTCGGGACGTTTCTTAATATTAGATTTGGTGATGGGGTTCCGGAGTATTTGGCCTATTGAGAGGTGGTTGGTAAAAAAGGTTCTTAAACCAAATTTCTTGAGGGAGAGGGCAATAGATTGATTTTCAAAGGAATAAGGTATAATGCAGGTGTTACGGTTTACTGCGGGCTGAGTGTGTTTGGAAGGGTTGAAACTATGTCTAAGTATGAAGGGAAGTGGATAGCCACTTGCTGTTAGATTACTGATGATGGTTGTCTTTTCTATTTTTTTTGAAGGCTGGGGTGGAGCAGTGTGTATGTATTCTTTTCGTGAGTGTTCTGACGACTGTGAGTTTGTGGCCTATTGGGTTATATGAATCAAAAAGGAGATAGGTGGTTTTATGGATTTTTTGTAATAAACTGTTGTGTGGTATGATTCATCAGTTTTGATAAAAAGAATGTCCAAATATGGCAAAACTTTGTGGGACTCATGTTCTATTGTAAAAGTGAGGCGTGTATGGTAAGAGTTTAGGGTTTCCAACACCAATAGGACGTCATCCTTGTGACATATGCAAAAAATGTCGTCCAGGTACCTTTTCCAAACTTCTATTCGGAGATGTTTCTGTTCCAAAATCCAGCTGTCAATGGCGCTCATGACGAGCTCTGCCGCAATGTTGGATAAAGGGCTACCCATAGGAGATCCACAGATTTTCTTAAAAAACTGATCTTCGAAGCTGAAGTTAGATGTTGCCAAGCATGATTCAAACATTAAAATGATTCCTTCTATTTCAGGGTTCGGGATGCTGTGCGAAGAAAGCAAAGAACGGAGGTTTTCTATAATTAGGTTGTGTGGGAGAGAGAGAAACATGCCGGCCATTGGAATGGAAGGACCAATTGACTATGAAAAGAAAACAAACTGAGCTTTGGACAAAGATGAAACAACATCAGCCTGGCCACGAGAAAACGTGAACTCGTGAAATGTGTTTATATTTATTTTATTTTATATTTTATTCTCTATCTTCGTTAGTTGTATATAAATAATATTGTACATTTATATATATATTCTTTCTCTCAATTTACAGCTTGGCCTGTTGAAGGATCGATAAGATCCGAAAGCTAGCATATTAAATTTTATGTATAAAGAGACGCATTGCTATCGTTTGTTTTTATTTAATAATTTATAGCAATTCTTTTGTATAAATATAATTTCATATATTAAAAATGTAATTTGACCTATATTTTCATCAAAATAAGGCGATAAGTCTCATTAAAATTTAAGGAATGAATTTTTTTTTTTTAAATCTTTCTTTTCTCTTTATTTGAATCAAATATCATACTGTCCTCAGAGTCCTATGAGAGAAATATTAAAGAGCTGACTCAATAGTAGTGAGTCCTCCTAGTGGTTTGCAAGTTTTAACAATCTTGCCGTCCTTTAGAATTTTACTATTGTATTAAGGGTTTGTTTTATATACGATACTGTATTAAAAATAAAGAAGGCATTTTCTGACCACGAGCACATGTGCTTTTTTAGATGGCAGAACGCCATCTAGTGGAGCAAAAATATATTAAACGTTTATTTAACTTGCTCCGTGATCTTTGGCCTACCCAATTTCTTGATAAATCAAGAAAATCCAACCACGAACGCGTTTCGCGCTGTTGGCGCTCGTCAGCGTGGAATAGGCTGTAACAAAAAGAATTTTGGTGCCAGAGGCATCTTGAAAATCAAGAAATGGGTATTTAAGGCCAAATTTGCGTAAATACTGTATGTGTGTACTGGAAATCATTGTTATAATATTTATTGACACCATGCATATAAGCTTTGATAACAATAGAATTATGTGTAAATATTTGTATCAAGCAAATATATTTTACAAACAATGCACATGAGGCCATTTAGACCACCTTGCCGCTTTTTAGAGCTTTACTATTGCAATAGGTGATTCTGTTTTATATAAAATACTGTAGCGAATTCTTTGTTATAGTATTCATATAAACCATGCACATAAGCTTTGAGAACAATAGAAGTATATATGAATATTTGTATCTAGCAATGCTTTTTTGCGAACAATCATATATGGCCAGTTAGGTATGAACAAAAAACAAACAGACAAAAAAGCGCTATCTATATTTAAAAAAAAAATATTAAGCACGATTTTGAAACGCATAATACGTAATAGAATAATTTACCTTGAAAAATACTTCGGCCAGTGAAATTTTTAAATTATATTTTTAATTTTTGACGAAACGTCGAGATAATAAAAAGATTTACTGGTCGAAGTATCTTTAATTTAAAGAACTATAAATGCCGGCACAGGCCGCCGCAATCTTTAAGATTAATTATTATAACAAAAAACATTATAAAACGATAATTTCTAGTAGAGAGCTGAAAACAAAACTTCTAGGTGCTATCTGTAACTATGCCAGTTGAATTCCTATCAAACCTGGACTTAAAGTAAGGAAATTGGAAGAAGAATGATAGAGTTAATATTCCTTGCTACCGACAACTACTGAAATCAACTGAGAGAATTGAGAGGTTCGAAGATAGCTACAACTGAATACTTCTTGATAAATATAATAGAAGAAGTGAAATATGGAATGAGAGAGAGAGAATCCATTTGACTACTAGTGGTAAACAATAAGCAATAAAGATTTAAAATGAATAGTTTAAAACTATTTTAAAGGCGTAAGATTCTTTTTGATATAAAACCATTTATACTGCCCTTACTGCAATGGAAAAATTAATGAGAGGGCCTGGCTCATCAGTGGTGAACCCTCTCAGCGGTTTCGCCAGTTTAATCTACCATACCGCTGTTATATTGCATTTTTGGAACTTCCTTTTATAGTGATACTGTTGGTAGAATCTTTGAATGGGTACTTTAGAAGAACTATGGACATAAGTTTTGAGGACAGTAAGAATTACATACATTTATAAATATATAATAGCGGTATGGTAGATTAAACTGGCGAAACCGATGAGAGGGTTCACCACTGATGAGCCAGGCCCTCTCATTAATTTTTCCATTGCAGTAAGGGCAGTAGAAGTTGTTTAATATCAAAAAGAATCTTACGCCTTTAAAATAGTTTTGAATTTTGATAACAGATGGCGCGCTAGTGTATCAGATGAATAGTTTGTTGTAAAAATAAGGAATCGAGCTAGATTTTATTCTTTTATATAAATTACGCTCTAAAGTCTTCATAAAAATATAAACGTGTGTGTGTGTGAACATTTTCATCTGATAAATAAAGTTTTATGCAGAGACATAAAGAATTAAAATATATACAGCTTGGACCATGCAGACGAAATTCAGCAGCTTGACACACGTACATGTTTGGCTTTTTTTATATATTAAGTAAAGAATTTTGGCCGGCAATTTGGTAAACTATTTAAAATAATAAACTATTAGTTGTGACATTTATTCCGATAGAAGTCGTTATGAGCCACTCTCAGTTGCACCATCAAGAGAGAAGCTTCTGAGCTAATTTATTCATCTATTTCCAGCAAAATGTCACTTATGTATAATTATTTTATATAAAGAAACGTTTTAAAATATCCAAATTCATATCTACCTTAATTTGTAAGTCATAATTGTATTCATAAAGGGACGCTACATTCCTTTTACAATTAGAATGAGGGAATACACAATTAAGATATTATAACTCACAAACATTTTTTTTTTTTTGCTCCAAGAAATTACTGATTCACTTCCTTTGTTTATTAAATGGCCTTTTCTCTTTCAACATTCCAAACATATGTATATAAATTCGTGCAATTATATCACCCCTCTTTGCGTTTAAAAGTATTTTTAAACAATAAATAATTTACAGCGGAATTTTAATGGGTTTTAACATAATTCCATTTGCATAGAAGGGTTACTAACTTTCGTTTTTTATAATCGTCATCTTGTATTGTCAGAAATTCAAAGATTGGTAATCATTATGATCCATCCTTCTCGAAAATACAATTTTCCCTTCAGCTACTTGTGGCTTAAATTAGCCTTTGACGCTATTGTTTCACATTCTTAATGGATTTAGAATTTACCCAAATCCTCTATAATTTTTCTCCTTAATGCCAGAAACAATTCATTTTATGGAGACTATCTCGTGGTCTTTAGAATCGAATCAAAATTTCAACAGTTGATATTCCATCAAATCAAAATCTTAACAGGTTTGAAATACAGAATGACAAAGTTCCATTGAAAAAGTAAATTAGAGAGAAAATTTAAGAAAATATTTTTGTAATTACACATATTATGGTAAATGAAGAGCACGTATAGAGGAACTAGCATATGTACCCGGCTTCGCACGGGTTTTACCCGAGTAAAGGTTTGTCTATCGAACATTTGTTAAAACAATTCTATATAAACTTATTCAAAAAATAATAGATATATTTTGATAATTTGAAAATCCTAAATTTGAATCTCTCGATAAAGTAAACATTTTTTCCCGGTCCCTTGAAAAATACTCGATAAGTTGAATAAAATAAATATTACACAATAAAATCCTAAAAAATTGCAATTAGATCCGGTAGGATTAGTTCTACACCTTATATATAGTTTAGATTTTGTGTTATTTGTATATATACTTTTTGCGAAATCGGCCTGAAGATAGGCTAACGCCTGAAAGCTCGCCAACATTCAGAATAAAGAAACTCGTTGCAATTTTTTCTTCCTTTCATTCATTGAATATCTAATTGCAATTATTTAGGATTTCATTGTGTATTATCTAAATGGAACTAGACAAGTACAAAAGCATTATATTTCGCAAATCCCTTCAGCTTGCAAGATGGCGTAAGAATTTGGCATTTAACCTCCGTTGCAAACAAGTCAGCTTTATACCTCCTACCTTGCGAATTAAGGATCCTGTGAATAATCATTTTTCTCGGGGAAAGATTATAGAATACAGAGTCTCTTACGGATGAGAATCAAGGGATGCCATTCCTCCATCAGATTCTTTGGAAAAACCATCAAACAGTTAATAGCCTTAGTCATTGATAAAATCCCCATTCATGATTTAACAGAACTCATCATTAGAACCACCAGGGCAGTAAGGGAACAAGATAACTCTATTCACATGAAACATGAAAAGAAACTCCAACACTGGCCAAAAAGTATGGCTTTCCATACAAAAATCACTCTAATTCAATTGTTAATCTCACGGAAACCAAGCTTTCTGAAATAGAAATGGATGTTCTTATGAAAGGACCCAGGTTTAGGATGCCTAATCGAACAGACAATTACCTTACCATAGGAGCTGTAGAGACAGCTATATCGTCCTTCAAAAATACTGAAAAGAATGAGATCAGGAACTTGGTTGCCAGTAGGCTATCTAGCAGAGAGAAAAAATTAGATGTCAAACCCAATAGAGAAGAAATGACCGCCATTAAACAACTCAAAAATAATGCAGATCTTGTGATTACAAAATCAGACAAAGGAGCCAACACGGTTATCATGAACAGACTCGATTATGCAAAGAAAATCCACAATATTTTAGATGATGTAAGTGTCTTCAGACAGATCGACCTAACCACTAATTCGAAAACAGTAGCCCTGTTTAAGCGAAAACTGGCATCCTTAAAGAAAGAAAAACTGATAACCGACGCCCAATTCAAGGAATACACATCTTCCACCAACCGAATCCCTTACATCTATGGGTTACCGAAGCTACATAAGGAGGATATTCCTCTGAGACCAATAATAGCGTACCATCTTTCGCCAGCTATGCCGTTATCAAGGTTCTTAACTTCATTCCTATCTCCAGTGATACGCTCTTACAATTCCTTTTCCATTATTAACATATCTGATTTCATCATTAAATTACGGAATTCCAAACCAAATCCGGGATGCATCATGGGCTCCTTTGATGTTGTATCCTTGTTCCTTAGCTTACCCCACAATCTAATTGTGGAAAATCTGAAAGAAATACTGGCTCAAAATTCTACTGATTCCATTGAAAACAATAGGGTTGTTACTTTATTCCAGCTTTGCCTTTCATTGAATAATTTCAAGTTTGAAGATTTAATCTACCAACAGATTTGTGGTTCCCCTATGGGGAGCCCACTTTCATTGATAGCCGCTGAAATAGTCATGTTAAAAATAGACAAGTGGATCACTACCTTCAAACACCTTGGCATAAAAAGATGGCACCGCTTTGCGAGTTTGAAGAAGACAAGGGTTACCTGATTTTAAACACTCTGAACAGTTACAACCCCCAAATAAAATTTACTATGGAGACAGAAACTGAGGCTGCCTTACCTTATTTGGACATACTCATCCTCAGAACCGAACACAAATTCCATTCCACCGTTCATTATAAGAAAACTCATTTCAACTCATTTGGCCCGATAAGTCACAAAATTTCCATAGTTAAAACATTGACAAAAATAATTATCACGCATTGCTCCCTACCAGGCTTCAAAAAGATTGAAATGAGCAACATCATCCGAAACCTCCAGAGATATGGATTCCCAGCCTCATTTGTGATGAAACACACTTATAACGGGTTCCCTCCCCAAAACCGGCAGGTATATAGATCTAATTGCTATTTGCAGTATTCCCCTACTAATAAAGGGCTAGCAGAGGTATTGAAGAAATTTGGGATTAGGCCTATTTTTGTAGGCTCTCGATCCATCGGCCAAATAGTCAGACATCCAATTACGAGATCTCAGGTTAAGACAGAACCGAGTGACCAACAAAATGCAGTTTATTCATTATCTTGCCAACAATGTACCGCTTCTTACGTGGGGGAAACCGGCCGAACAGTCGGCACCAGAGTTAAAGAACATATCAGGAACGTAAGGAACAAAGCAGATCTCTTATTTATCAACATGAGGATTCTACTGGCCATCATTTTAACCTACAAGATGTTAAGTGTTACCTCCGGAATATATTCTCTAAATATAATAGACTTATTCTTGAATCCTTGATTTCGAACGATAAAAAAGAGCATTAATAGAAGGATCGATATACCACAGCAGTACCTTCATATATCCCATAGCTAAATTCATGGTTTCTCACCCGGAGATTTGGAATATAATTATGTTAGTTGTATAAATACATAGTCGGTTTGTTCATTTTTGCCTTATTGTAATTGCCAAGACTTATTTTAGTCCTTTTTATGCAATTTTAGCGTATCTCAAATTTCATAGTTTTAGAATTTATTTTTAATTTAAAGTTTCCGTCATATTTGCATGCATCGTTGTATATATCGTTCTACACCTTATATATAGTTTAGATTTTGTGTTATTTGTATATATATTTTTTTGCGAAATCGGCCTGAAGATAGGCTAACGCCTGAAAGCTCGCCAACATTCAGAATAAAGAAACTCGTTGCAATTTTTTCTTCCTTTCATTCATTTAAAATAAATATTAATTGGTTCCCTCGGTTATTGGAAGTTAGAGGAATAGTATCTTTGCCTTAGAATTGTGTCATTATTCTTGTCGCAAATAAATTGCCGTGTCATCCTGAGATAATCTTACTTTTGGCAAATAATCTTTAAGATAATAAACTTAGTGATAATAAAACTTATAGATAAAAAAACTTGTTAACATCGTCGCAATGGTGGCGCTGCTTGTGAGTTAAATCTACAAATCTGCAAATAACTCTAAGGATATTCAAGATATTCAAGAAATTATTTTTCAGAAACCTTCCCAGTACTATCTCTATATATAATTACCTTATTTTGTCTGTCTGAAGCTCACGGATAGAATGCGCGCCCATTGGCTGCCGGCGAACACGTGATCTCCCTGCCCCCCTCTAGACAACCCTGTTATCAGCTGTGTGATACATACACCTGTCTATAGCGGTCATTCTAGACAACCCTGTTATCAGCTGTGTGATACATCCACCTGTCTATACAGACCACCCTGTCTATAGCGGTCACTTTAGGCAACCCTGTAATCAGCAGTGTGTTACATCCACCTGTCTATACAGACCACTCTGTCTATAGCGGCCACTCTAGACAACCCTGTTATCAGCAGTGTGATACATACACCTGTCTATACAGACCACCCTGTCTATAGCGGCCATTCTAGATAACCCTGTTATCAGCTGTGTGATACATACACCTGTCTATACAGATCACCCTGTATATAGCGGCCATTCTAGATAACCCTGTTATCAGCTGTGTGATACATACACCTGTCTATAGCGGCCACTCTAGACAACCCTGTTATCAGCTATGTGATACATCCACCTGTCTATACAGACCACCCTGTCTATAGCGGTCACTTTCGGCAACCCTGTTATCATCAGTGTGTTACATTCACCTGTCTATACAGACCACCCTGTCTATAGCGCTCACTTTAGGCAACCCTGTTATCAGCAGTGTGATACATACACCTGTCTATACAGACCACCCTGTCTATAGCGACCACTCTAGACAACCCTGTTATCAGCAGTGTGATACATACACCTGTCTATACAGACCACCCTGTCTATAGCGGCCATTCTAGATAACCCTGTTATCAGCTGTGTGATACATACACCTGTCTATAGCGGCCACTCTAGACAACCCTGTTATCAGCTGTGTGATACATCCACCTGTCTATACAGACCACCCTGTCTATAGCGGTCACTTTAGGCAACCCTGTTATCATCAGTGTGATACATACACCTGTCTATACAGACCACCCTGTCTATAGCGACCACTCTAGACAACCCTGATATCAGCTGTGTGATACATCCACCTGTCTATACGACCACCCTGTCTATAGCGACCACTTTTAAAAACACACAGTTTGGAACGGGACGTTTCACAAGAGTGACATCCATGGCGCTAATTTATAATTGTAACGAATAGTATTTGTATTAAAACGTTTTTAAAATATATTCGCACTCGGGTAAAACCCGGGCGTTGCCCGGGCCATTCGTCTAGTACTAAATAACTTCCCAAAGTTTCATGGCGTTCCAATGAGTGGTTTGGTCAGGCATAAAGGACAGACACACACACACACATTCATTCATTTATATATATATAGATATTTTTGAAAATAGAGCAATCCATAGATAAATCTTTAATTAAAAAGGCATATATTGGATCAAAAAAAAATAATTTATTTTACCAATATTTCAGCTAGCTGAACGCCAACCTTTATCAAGGTGTTATAACATTTTAAAGTGTGTCAACAACAAACTAAGCGCCACATAACGTCAACAGCAAAAAAAAAAAAACACTCATTGCTGTTGACGTTATGTGGCGCTTAGTTTGTTGTTGACACACTTAAAAATGTTAAACACCTTGATAAAGGTTGGCGTTCAGCCAGCTGAAATATTGGTAAAATAAATTATTTTTTTGATCCAATATAGGCCTTTTTAATTGAAGAATATATATATAGATATATGATTAAAGATTTCAGAAAAATGGTTTCAGTCCAGAATTTGATAGTAGCAAATTGAGAAAGTTAATATTTTAGTTTGACCCCCCACTGGCCTGAATACAGGCTGCTATCCGGCGTGTAATGGACTGATAGAGATTCCAGATGGTGTGCTGCAGGATTTCTCGCCAAATCTTCCCCAACTGTCGGACTAAATAGTCAACATTTCAGGATGGTTGAAATTACCTTACCATCAAGTCCCAGATTTTCTATATGGATAAGAGATTTGAGTGAGCCGCTGGACGCCTTTTTCAAGAATAAAAAATTCCTAAAAAATTAAAAGGGTGTCAGCGGATTCCTCAAAGGTCGGGAAAAAAATCAAAGAAAATTTGTGAAGTAATTCATTGTAAATATTATTGAAAGAAATTTCATAAATATTGTTTCTCTATAATAAAAAAATATATGGTATTATATTACGAGAGTAAATATAATATAATATATAGTACTATAGTCTTTCACATTTATTTGTAAAATCACTAAATATATTTTCCATTTCATATGATATATTGCAAAAGAATTCAATTTTATCATCTGAAAAAAAAAAATAATTTAGATAAAAATACATCTATAAATACACTTTTCTCTCTTTCACACACAACAACAAAACTTTTATAACTATAATAAATAATATGTTTTTATATAGTTTTGAAAGCAAAATAAATAAAATACCATACGAGAGAGTTTATCCAATGTTATATAATACTATTAAAAGATGGGGCGTCAAAAAACAAGTCTAAAAGGATCTCTCCAGTTTCCTTACTCGAACTAAACCATAACTAACTAAAGGAATAGTTGAAGGAAAACTCTGCCTTCTAAAGAAATAATCTAAAAAGCCTTTTTAGAGAAAACTTCTTAATGTCGGTGAAAATCAGAAGTTTAAAAGGAATTTATTTGAAATTCAATCAGAGGCCATTGAAAACAGACACAAAATATAATGGTTCGCTTGAGTTTTTCTGAAGAAAAGAGTCATTTACTAGGCATTAGATTTTGTTTAGTCAGTTGTCTCTATTGAAATATGAATTGACCACCAATTAGTGTGAAAAATACTGATTTTAAAAAGAGCTAATATATTTCTGAAATTGATATATTTTCGCGAATTCAAATTTCGTCATTCGAAATTATTTCTAAAGAAAACTTTTTGATATTTCTTCTTAGATTTTACACTTGTTTGGATTTATAGAGAACTTATTATGTTTTAGTTTATATATATTTTAGAGAGAATAATATATATCGTATATTTTAAACTGTATAGTATACAATTAGTTAGAGTCGATACCTTATAAGATCCTACCTTCTATTAAAAATGTAGACCGTTTCTATTTGCTACCACCCCCATATTTTGTATATATGCTATATCTTTATTAATAATACCTGTACCCCCCTATTTGTATTTAAATTAAAAATGGAGACGTCAAAATAAAGATCCAAAGAGCGGTCAGCTGGGGACAGAGGAGGAAAATGCCAAAACCCAGATGGGGGCCCCCTCCCCCCAGGGACTTTTTATAGACGACCCCCGTAAACAGGACAGGTTTTGGTAGGGGGGGTTAGCGGCAGTAGGTTCTAGGGTGTGTGCTTTCGGCAGACCGTTTCTGTCTCTCTCGGTCTCTCTCTCCATGTCTCGGTGATAGGCATCCAAGTTTGTGTCATGGCCTCTACCTCTGTCCCGTGTGCTGTCCCCGATCATTCTCGGTGCTAACAGCTAACCCTGCCTCTGCTTATTGTTGTCCGCGTGTGGGAAGAACATCAACACTGGCCTCACATCCCCGATTTCCAGTTTATCCATACGTCGGCAGGATTATTTGCAACAATATTACATATATTAAAAATAAAAGAGGCATATCCTGACCACGAGCACATGTGCTTTTATTTTTTCTATATTTTTAATATTATTTTTCTATTAAAAAAAAAGTATATTGTTTTTTCATATATACGAGGGGTGTCCCATAAGTCCGTGGCCCGACATATAAAGAAAATGACTAATAAAATTATTATTATTTATCCTTCAACATAATTCCCTTTAAGGTCTATACACTTTTTCCAGCGATGTTCTAATGCTTTTATTCCCTCCAAAAAGAACGATGTTTCAAGTGACTCAAAAAATGAGGTTACAGCATCAATTACCTCTTCATTTGACCTGAAATGAATGCCAGAAAGTGATTTTTTCAAATGAGGAAATATGTTGAAGTCAGACGGAGCTAGATCTGGTGAATAGGGTGCATGTGGTAAAAGTTCAAAGCCAGAATCATAAATAGTAGCCATGGCTTGCAGCGACCGATGACTCGGAGCATTGTCTTGATGGTAAACAATCTTCCTGGACAGCTTTCCTCTTCTTTTTCTTTAATAGCTTCTCGTAGTTGCTTCACAAGATTTGCATGATAATCGCCAGTGATGGTTTGACCCTTATTCAGAAAGTCTAGAAGAAGTACACCCTCGGAATTCTAAAAGACAGGACACCATAACCTTCTCTGCTGATGGAACTGTCTTGGATTTCTTGGGGGGAGGGGAACCGGAGTGTCTTCATTGCATGGATTGTTGCTTGGACTCTGGGGTAAAGTGATGAGCCCAGGTCTCATCCATGGTAACAAATTCTTCTGGATTGGCTTCAAATAACGCAAGATTGTCCGAAGATTACTTTCTTCTTACAGCCTTTTGATCGGGTGTCAAAAGTTCGGGAACCCAACGGGCAGAAAGCTTCCTGAGGCCCAAGTGTTCTCTCATGAACCGATCCACTGTTGTTTTTGGAATACCCAAGGTCTCTTCTATCTGACGAACTGTCATTCCTCTGTCCAACATAACCAAAACATGTATCTTGTCGATGTTTTCTTGAGTAACTGACTCAACAGGTCTTCCTTGTCCATGTTCGTCTTCGGTGTTGATCCTCCCTAATTCAAACGCAGCTACCCATTTTTTTACAGTGCCATAGGAAGGAGAATCTTCCCTTAATGTATCCACCATATCTTCATAGATTTCCTTCAACAACATTCCTTTCTTACAAAGATATTTTATTACAGCACAATCTCGTTTGTCTACATTTTAGATGATTCCTGTTTCTTGTCCTCTTTCAGAACCTATAACAAAAAAAACGGTTAGTTGTAGAAACTTGAAAATGTACATATCTTTATACAAGGCTTTAAGGTATATTAGGTAAAATTTATTAGTTTCTAAGATTTCGTTCTCATGGTCGGGCCACGGACTTATGGGACACCCCTCGTATATATCCCTTTTTTAATTTCAGGTATATGGATGTATTATATATTTAATATATATATAATATTCTATAAATTCATAAAAATTATCAATTATCTCGATAGATTCAATTTATATTTTTAAATTCTGAAATAGAAGTTGGCTCTTTTTGTTTTACAATAGATCGGGCGCGAGCCGATGTATGGAAATTTTGGTTTGAATTAGTGAACTACTGCGAATTTGTATACCGGACATACAAACCAACAAACATACAAACATTCATTTATATATATATATATATATTAAATATGGCATATCCTGACCAGGAGCACAAGTGCTTTACAGAAGGCAGAGCGCCATCTGGCGCTCTGCCTTCTGTAAAGCACTTGTGCTCCTGGTCAGGATATGCCATATTTAATATTGATTTCAATACCTGATCTTTTTATCTTTTATTTTTTTCTTTCGTTTTTTCATATATATATATATATATATATTTTGAAGATAGAGAAATCCATAATAGTAATCTGGCACGCGACCTGCTGCGTGCTTCACGGCAAAAAACCTCGTAAAAGATGGAAGATTGGTCCATCGAAATATCGGATTAATAAATAATCTTATTACAAAATCCAAAATAAGCCTTATTTTTAATAAATATATATATATATAATTAAAAAATTCATCATTATATATAATATATTTATAACTACCTTCATATATATATTACAAAAAATATTTTCTGCTGATTTTGAAATATTATTGAGATATAGAATTATTACTTGCTGATTGATATAGAGAATTGAATATTAAATTGAGGTTGGTATACATGAGTATATTTGTGATATTGCAGTCGTGGTAATAATAATAAAAATAGTTTAGATCATAATTATCTTCTATTGAACTTGAGTAATATATAAAAAAAAAACAGAATATGATAAAGTACGACCTGACTTAAGGCTAGTAGAATAAGGAAAACAAAATGTTGTTTACATAATAACAAAAGGTTTGAGCTGAGCCGGCCAACGGGAATAAACAAAAATAGGTTTATATAGGGAAAGCCGCGACATCTGGTGGTAGATATAAACAGAGTAAATCGATCTGGGAATTATAATACGAAATTAATTACAATTTGTATATAATATATATAAATATATGAATAAAATTAATATTAAGAGTAAAAGATACAAAAATGAGTGCAATAGGTTTATATTATAATTTTTGAGGTCAATATTCTTAATGTATTAATAAATATTTGAATTCTTTGACGGAAATATTTATCAACGGAACCAAAAGCTTATAGATAGGCTTTGACACGTCATGAGCTTGTCAAAAATATAAGGAATATAAAATACATAATTTGAGAAAGTAATAGTTGACTTGAGTAGAATAAAGGAAATAAATTATTACATATTTACATATGTACAAAAGATTTGAGCCGGCCAATGGATAACAACAATAGATTTATATAGGGAAAAGCCGCGACACCTGGCGGTCGTCTTTACAGAGTAGTTTATAATAGAAATTATAATTTTAAAACGAAATAAAGGTTTTTATGTAATATATATATATATGTGTGTGTTATATAAAATTATTCAATTTAAAAATTATAATTTTTAGAACAAATTAATCTGTCTAAATCGACCGCCAGATGTCGCGGCCTTCCTATATAAACCTTTTGTTGTTGTTACCCGGCTCAAATCTTTCTGTATATATGTATATATGTAATATTTTATTTCCTTTATTCTAGTCGCCTTAAGTCCGGTAGTATTTTTCTCAAATTAGGTATTTTATATTCCTCAAACCCAAAGCTAATTCTGATCAAAATTATTTTTATTAATATTATTCTGTTCACACGACTACAAACAATAACATAAAATGTTCATGTATACCAAAATCAAGCAACAGATAATTATTCTATATCTCAATCTAATTACAAAATCATCAGATATATTGTTTTCTAATATATATATTTATAAATAAAAATATTTTCTTGCTTGATTTTGATTATCTTGAGGATCATTCTATGGTAATGCATTCGTGGTTAAAAATATTTAGAGAATAATAATAAAAATAGTTTTTATCAGATATTGCTTTAATTGAACTTATGGAATATATATAAAAACATAATTTGGTAATAGTACTGCCTGGCTAAAGGCGTAAGAATTAAAAAATGAAAAACCTATTTACATAATGTACAAAAGATTTGAGCCGGCCATCGGGATACAACAACAATGAGTTTTTATAGGGGAAGAGTGACCTCTGGCGGTCGATTTAGCAGAGTATTTGAATCTATTAAATTATAATATTGAATAAAATAATATTTTAATATAAGATATATAACTATAGTAATATATGAGCTATAGATTCATTAGAGAAGTAGGATGGATATAAAGCTTAAATGTACAGAACAAAAGGTCACTTGTAAATTCTCTCGGAAATTCCTCAGGAGCGATCAAAGGTCTCCAGAGAGGGACGGGAATTTCTTGTAATTAATCCCCCGAGAATTATCTGGTAAGAAAGTAATTAAAGTATTAAGATACAGAATATTATTTTGGAATTTATTTTTAATATTTACTTCTAACTTGTAGGGAAATTTCAAGACCTAAGGTGTATATCATGTTAGTTAGTATCTTGATAACTATTCAACTTTATGTATTGTGATCATTCAAAATTGTTATATTCGTATTAGTAAAGTTATTTCAATGATAAATATTAATCATATTATGTTAGTATAATAATTACCTAGAAATTATGTGAGAAAGTAAGAATAGATAAAATTAAGATTAAGAGAGTCTTTTTATTTTGAATTCGTAAGGTTTCGAGCAAAATATCTGCTCTTCAACGGGCAGAAACTTCTATGTACAATATCAAGATGAACTTGTGTACAGAAATAATTGAAAAAGTGCTAATGTTAAAAGAAACTCTCTACCTTAATTTTATTTATTATTTATTTTTCAAATTATTACTTTATATTGTGGCGAAGAAATAATTTATTATTTAATTTAATATTATTCAATGAAAATATTCAACAGATTATAAAAATATATATATTACTCTGTATTAGTAAAATCATCGTTAAAATATTTCTTTGCTTGCTTGTTCAAGATTTCCTAGCTGTAGATAGTTTGGTTGGATTGTTAATAAGTGTCGACTAGTCGCCGTGACGTCATGAATAAATACTTCCACACCTTCACATATACAAAGACTTGATTTCTACGCTACAATATAAAACTCTTTTTTTGCTCATAAAGTTCACATATTTCACTAGAAATATATATTCTTCAGATACGACTTATATATAATTTAAAATGTCTTGCTGTATGTGTGTCACCAAGAATAATAGACCAAGGCAATTATTATTTGAACTTGACCAAAGACCGATTAAATAATATTTAAGATAGAATAGCTCTGAATTTGATTTAAACAGCAAACTTCACCTTTGTTCATGGTTTTGCTGAGCACAAATTTTTCTACATTAGCTTCAGATAATCGACAAGATATGTTGCAGAAGGCTATCTTATAAATCTCTTAATCCCCCAATTTTACTCAGAACAAAGCTAGGATTTTACCTTTATAACCAAAATATTCATGTAAATTTTTGGGAAGTGCGATTGTTTCGGACTTTATAGAAAGGATTAAAATAATGCAAATCTGTGAAGATTTATATAAAATAGGTATTCACTTTCAACATTTCGATTTATAGTACATCTGATGATTGCTCATCGTTAGATTAATATCATTATTTTTCTCTCCCTTTTTACTTTTTGAAATAAATATAGATATTTATTGAATAAAATTGCCTTAAATTACATAGAATAATATAGAATATTATATAAAAATATGCATAGTGTTGAAAAAAAAAGGAAGATAGAAGAAAGAACAGATCACCGGAGGATTTTGTTGAACGGTCAGACTAAA
>CP092878.1:42928502-43008697 GCA_030710605.1 Cordylochernes scorpioides
AAACAATATTTTCTTATTGAATCTATAAGCCTACATTTTCTCATGCATTGTCGAATAAAAGTCGCTTTACCACAAAAAATATAAAATATTAAAAAATAAATCAAAGAATCGATAAATCAATAAATATTCAAAAATTAAGAGGTAAAACAGATCGAAGATTTTATATCATAGTAAATGTAGAGATGTGTGCTTTTTATTTTTGAAGTCAAAAGAATTTTTCAAACTTCGAGTAAAAAAAAAAGGAGAAAATCAAACAAATCAAAATAGACTGAATAACATTGGAAAGAATTTCTTTAAAATGCAATTTTTATTGAGTTCCTTTGTCTATGCCTCTATAGGGAGAGATTTCTTGGGACGTCATTTCTTCAGATAATCTTAGACGAAACAGAGATAAGCTTTGTGCTTAGAGCACCAAGATAAAAAACTTTATAATAAAGCTTTGTTGAGAGCCGATTAGATTTGAGGGTCTTCTTGCTCACTAATAGGGTCGTTTGGGCGAATTTTGATTGGCTCTTCAACTTTAAGTAATTTAATATTGTTCATAGTGATCAGTTTGAGAGGTTAAATCCCGCTTTAAATCACTTTAAACCAGGTAAACAAATCTTATAAATGTTTTTGTGATTTCTCAAAGAAATCGATAAAAACACGATTGTGTTTATCTATAAAAGAATTCCCTCTTCAAATATTTGAGATTCTTTTCGGTTATTATTAGTTTTATGTTATTTAATATACATTATATTTATAAATATATGAATTTATACTAATAATATTCAGAAAGTACTTTCTATCTATATAGTCTTTATTTAATTCATCATATATATATGTTATATAAAATATCATTTTATTTTAAATTATATAATTTCATATATTCAAATATTCTGTTTAAATCGACCGCCAGAGGTCACTCTTCCCCTATGAAAACTCGTTGTTATTCTTCCCCGTTGGCCGGCTCAAAACTTTGTACATTATGTAAATAATCTTTTGTTTTCCTTATTCTACTCGCCTTAAGCCAGGCAGTACTTTTACCAAATTATGTTTATTCTAAAGCTCAATTAATGCAATCTTTTATCAAAACTATTTTTATTATTATTCTTTCAAGATTCTTGCCACGACTGCATAACCAATACCATTAGTACTAAGGAGAACCAGCAATTAACTCCATATATAATACTCACGATAATCAAAAATCAAGCAGAAAATATATCTTTCATTTTTATATAATATATATATATATATATATATATATTGTAGCGAAATATTTATTATTTTACAAGCATTTATTATTTTACACTAGTATCAACAGAGTATCATTTTTTATGTTTATATTTTACTAACCTGTAAACTTCCCTCATTCCTTATCTTTTGTTTATCATTCATAGTTTGTTATTGCCTTAAATAAATTGCTGTTTCAGTTCACCTGAAGTTTGTCTTTCCTAATTTTCCACTTGTCAATATACATTAATATTTTTATAAGAAATTTGAACTTATTTTTGACGCGAACGATTCCTTTGGAGGGCCTGGCTCATAAGTGGTGAACCCTCCTAGTGGTTAGTTGGAAGAGTTCACCACTGATGAACCAATCTCTCCCATTATTTTTTTCATTGCAGTAAGGGCAGTAGAAAATTTATTTATTTTTGAGTGAATCATACGCGTCAAAAATAGGTCAAATTTATCATAACAGATGGCGCACTTTATGCATCATGATATTTTTGAAAATAAATATTTTATTCAAAAATATAGATTTACTATTAAGTAGTGAGCTTTCAACGGTTTCGTTAGTAAAATTCGAAACTATTTTAAAGGCGTAAGATTCTTTTTGATATTAAACAATTTCTACTGCCCTTACTGCAATGGAAAAATTAATGAGAGGGCCTGGTTCATCAGTGGTAAACCCTCTCAGCGGTTTCGCTAGTTTAATCTACCGTACCGTAGTGATACTGTTGATAGACTCTTTGAATGGGTATGTTAGAAGAACTATGGACATAAACTTTGAGGTTTCGTTAGTTTTATCCACCAATACAATATTATAAATACATGGTTAATTAAGCTTACTAAGCCGATTAAAGGCTTTACCACAGAAGAGCCAGTACCTCCCAAATATATTTTCCGTCGCATTATTGACACAATAAATATTTTTTATTTGAAAAGTTCAAGTAAGCACTATATTATTTTGAAAATAAAATGTTTACATTATTCAAAGAAAAACTTGATATTACATTTTAAAATATTTAATTGCAAAAGAGATTAATGTATCATTAATAAGGCATATATTTGATCAAAAAATAACTTATTTACCAATATTTAATTGGCTTATCGCTAAACTTTCTAAGTTACAACAACGTTTTTATGATATATTTTTATGCAAATGAGTTTCTTGTTGACATTAATTTATTGTGGTACCTTGAAAAGGGTTGGCATTCAGCCAACTGAAATATTGGTAAATAAGTTTGTTTTTGATCCAATATATGCCTTTTTAATAATATATTGATCATTTTTGCAATTTAATATTTTGCAATGTAATATAAAGTTTTTTTTTTTTTGAATAATGTGCACATTCTATTTTCAAAAATAGTTCAGGATATGCCTCTTTTGTTTTTAATATTACCACCTGACCTTTTTGTATATATTGTTTATTTTTCATTGTATGTGCGTATGTTATAGGTGTGTGTGTGTGAAAACTTTAAGCTTTTTTCGAATTAAAAATATTCCATTTTGTCAATACTGCGACGAAAAATATATTTGGGAGGGCCCGGTTCATCTGTGTTGAACTCTTTAATCGGTTTACTAAGCTTAATCAACCATGTATTTCTTATATTGGTGGATAAAGCTAACTAAACCGCTGAAATATCACTACTTTAATAGTAAATCTATATAGGCTCTATCCCCCCCCTCCACTGATAATTTATTTGGAAAAAAAAGGCTTTTCATATTATAGATATCATGCTTGTTCCTTATGTTTTATTAAAATATTATAATATATACACACGGATAAAGATAAGGGTAGTTGTAACTTTTAGTATGTATATACACATACAAAGCCTTTATTAAGACATCAGTCTCATACAGAATTTCCTCACTCATTGCCGGCTTAAAACGATATTTTCACCATCATGTATTTTGAAGGAAAAACCGATAAATATATATTTGATACACAGTGACCTTTATTGAAGACATACAAAATAACCAAATGTGAACAAAATTTTTTGTCTCCTTAAAAAATAAATAAATAAAACTGTTATATAAAAAATTATGCTTCCTCAAGTTTTTTATATGGGTATGTCATATACGAAAATTGAGATATACCGAAACTGAATTATATATAAGGATGTATTTCAATTTAAAGCGCTATGTCCTCCTAGAGATATCTGCGCTGTCATACATGTATGCCTTTACATTTGTCTATACTTATTTACAATAATTTCAGACCGTGAATAGAATAGACATATGATATTAACAAAGAGAAAGAAAAGAAAAAACGAGAAAAGAGAACTGTGTACAAAAGAGAGAAAAATCACTGGCAATATGAATAATCAACATAATATAAATTATCAGTTTCTTAAAAGATTAAAATAATGTTTGTTGAAAAAGTATAAAGAAAGAGGGAGAAAGTCCATATTGAAATCAGTTAGAATATGTTTGATCCTGTTGTATGACGCAATAAATTGTCTTCTTGAAAAATATATGGTATTTGGCACTATAGGATAAGTGCACCGCTCCTCTCTCGGAAGAATATACAATATTTGACTAAGATGACCATAATGTAGATATTTTCGACAGAGTCTCCATGTCTGTCGCACCTTTGTTGTGCTTCGTGTTTAATCTCCGCATAATTCTCTGGAGTATTGCTACTGAAAACTTATTCCTAAATGCGTGGTTGCCACGATTCCTTTATAATCTCACCACATATATACATATCTAAATATACACCCGTGGGTACTACTTAGAGGTTTTTTTAAGCCAAAAATAATATCTAATTGATAACAATGGTGTACATCGCATTAAAATTGTTCTAATATATATATTTTTTCGTTTAACCCTAGTACACGTGGTACAGGCCATTATAATCATGGTGAGTAGAAGTAGGCGACTGCCTTTACTCCAAGTGCACCAAATGTCTACACATGTAAAACCCAGTTCGACTTTGTGCCAAAGTGGCACAAATGTGCCATAGTTCACGTTTGGTTACTTGTACTCGCTGGTGGGGTTAGACTTTTGCAAGAATCAGGGGCCATTGGACCATTTTTTCAATCAGAAAAAAAAGTGCCCAATGCGGGAATCGAACCCGGGTCGAAGCGGTCGAAACCCAAAGGTTTAGACCATCCTTCCTTCCACCGACCCCCCGTTCCAATAATACATATCAATATTCACAGTCTAAGTTTAAATAAAAGATTGATTTAATGTGTGTTACCACCTCTCGTATTGAACTTCATTTTAACATTAAATAAAAGCTTTATCAGGTATAACCTAATAAACACCGATGTTTTAATTTTATATACCGTATGAAATGTTGCTTCTTCAATTCGGTAGTATGCAGGTTTGAGAACTTTAGTTTTTTGCAACGGGCTACTATTTAAAAAAGTTCTAAGTTTTAATTTTATATACATTTATTGTATATTTTATATTTGTATCTATATATATTTCTACTTTTAGTGTAAAAGGTATTTGATATTTATCAAGTTGAAGAGAGGAGAGACTGCGCGTTTTATTCACAAATATTAAACGTTTCATCTTACGATATATCCATTCAAAACATGAAATAACGGGAGATTATTCCTTGTGAAATAGAAATTAAAATATAGAAGTATCAGAGTCATCAATCAACAATTCTTAATCAATTCTGTCACCGTTTGCTTTTGTGAATGGAATAAATACTGAAATATGGCTATTTCTTATAAGCATCGGTTGTTCAGAGGCGAGAATGCTCGCCTGCCACGCGGTTCGATTTCCGGCCGATGCATTTTTTAAAAACAATTTTTGAAACTTATTTATATTATTATTATTATCACTTAGGTGATAGCTGTTTTCAAAATTATGTATCCCACATTACCTAATTAAAATATACAAGTATCAGAGTCATCAATCAATTCTTAATTCTGTCACCGTTTGCTTTTGTGAATGGAATAAATACTAAAATATGGCCATTTCTTATAAGCATCGGTTGTTCAGTGGCGAGAATGCTCGCCTGCCACGCGGGCGGCCCGGGTTCGATTCTCGGCCGATGCATTTTTTTTTTTTACAATTTTTAAAACTCATTTATATATTATACAAGAATGACATCCACGGCGCCAATTTATAATTGTAACGAATAATATTTGAATAAAAGCATTTAATCTGGTAAAACCCGGGCGTTACCCGGGTCATTCGGTTAGTCATTTCATAAAAATCAATTTTAACAACCAATCACAATTTCTATGAAAGATACCTTTCTTCATTCAGATAAAATGTAAGAATTGAAGCCCTCAATATTACATGGATTTGTAGATTTTGATTGAAATCTTTTTGATTAGTACCAATTTCAATATACCATTCCTTTTGTTATAGATATATAGTTAGATATAATACTAGTCAACTTTGAAATTTTTATTTACCAAAACCTTTCAGTGTACCGATGTCAATATTTTCAAGATTTATTTTGCCTTTGAAAATGGTAATAATGGGAAATTGAAGCGTTAGTCATTAAAACACACCTCAAGGCGAAGATTATAAATACCAATATATCAAATAAAAACCTCTAACTAAGATTTTCACTTTGTTATGAAGTCATATAGTTTAGATCTATCAATTTAATTAGAATTTTTCCAAATTGCGTGTCAAACGAAAAGCAAAAAAATCACAGAAATGTTTAGTCCGCGCATTGTTAATGAGTATTAATTCCTCTAACCCCCGCAAGGTGTCACTACCTGCACGCTACGCTATTGATTTCCTACTAATTATTCAACAGAAGAGGTATGCAACAAGTTTGTAATTTTAAACAAACGAACTGATCCCCTTTCGACCTGGCATGGAACCCGAATCATTTACCTCTTCACCTATGCATTAACCTTATTTGTTTTCAGTCCGAATTCAATATTTGTATATGAAACATTTTTACAGGTGATATTTAAAATAATTGAGTATTTAGCATCATTTCTGTATTTCGACGTTTCCTTAATCCGCCTTACTCTTTTTTTTTAATTAAAAACATTATAGCGTTTATCTGTTGTCAATATTTCAAGTTTTCTAATGTTAAAAAACACGAAGAGCATGCAAGGCCTTGATATTTTAAAGGCAATAAAATGTATTCAAAGTATTTACAATTAATAATTATTGTGTAAATATCAAAACTTAATTTTCAACCTTTACACTTTGTTTATAAATGTTATATTTATCACACACATTATTTTTTTTAAATCAATTTTCTTCGTTTAAATTTCATTGTATTAAAGTATCAAAGCATTGCAAGCTATACGCACGTTCCAATATCAGATCTTAAGTTATCAGCAAGTAAACATAAGAATAGGTTTTCTGTGAATATTCTTATAGTTATAACTGTCAGAGAAAGAGAATGGTTATTGTATTGTAACTAGCTTGGTAGTTATATGTTTTAAGACTAGCAAAGCGAAATATGTAAAATAGTTCCCTCTTTCTACATGAATAGCGACAATCACATGCTCAAAGAGGTTTATGATGTCGAGACTAGGTTAGATTTACCCCAGGACACGGTGTCTAATTGAACCTACCTGTGGAATCGTAGTCGGGGAGCACGAGGTAGGAGAGAAGACGTCAATCCAATTCTAACCAAACTTCACAAATAACGCTAGTTGCTTACGTATACTCAACAATGCGTAACAAATATTTACATAAATATAACAAACGAATTATGTAAAACATCACATTACATATTTTGTGTTCGCTACACGCCTTTATATTAATATATGTACTTATATTTAATGCTTTTACTTATATTTATATCGACCTCCCGTGGTTTTTTTCACTTAATAAAACGTAATCTGAGGTGCCTCGATCGAAAAGTACAAACTCTACGGCTCAAATAAGAGTATAAAGTTATAGGTAAAGATACTAAGTTCCACGGAAGATTAGGAATGGTAGGAAACACAAGAAGCCCATTGCAGAGGACGATATAGAGAGAAAAGAAACATGTACTGGCCGTAAACTCCAGCCAAAAGATCTAAACGATTTCTGTCACTAGACGGGAAACCGAGAGATATGACTCTTTGTCAGCTAGGTCGTCGATATTGCGAGTGATCAGGGCTATAATTACAAGGATATTGTAACTTATCCGTTCAATGTAAGTTGTATTTAGACACCATTAACGTTTAAGTAGTGGATGACACCTGATTAAAGTGAAATAGTACTTCCGAAAAGCAAGGATATCTATAAAACCGCGCAAATTTCTGCTTTCCTCACCGTAAACCAAACTTAGTCCATGTCGCTTTGAAAATTCGACCGAATCCATAACTACTTTCGTTGGATCTTCTAAAATCGAAGCCACCCCTGGATTGATAGGGGTACCATAACCCAAAAACATACTATATAAATTGGCTTTTGTATGAATTGGCTACTGTATAAATCTGATGTTGGTGCTCTTTTTAAAAAATAATTCACTTTATCTACTGGGGTTATAAACAAATTGCATTACTTTGAAGAATTTTTAAAAATAGAGGTGTCTTTTCTGGTTTATATATATTCATTTGAATCCGTATTCAATCTCATTTTCGTCCTTATATATTATTTGAATTCTTAAACTTCAATTCTTATTCACAAAAACACATAGAGCTTTATTAAGACCCCAGTCTTATATAGATTCATCACAGGAAGGAAGCATAGATGGAGCTCCTATACTCCAGGTAGCGTAGAACCCAACAGCCTTCAGGTCCGACGCATGTCCAGTGACCACACCGTGCATTGGTTAGCGTATCACTGAAAAGGCGAGTGTGGAATCAGCCGCGTTTTAGTCTTCACTTTCTTCATCCAAATGAACCACGACATTCAAAGATTCTATTAATCTCCTCTGAACGGTGAATGCGGTCTTGTAAAATTTATATAAACCAAAGAGAAGACCTTAATCAAACAAATTTGTATTTATCTATTATATATTTTCTGACTTACGGATCGAGACAAAGATAAGCCGCCTAAGAGTTCTAATCCATTATTCTTTATTTGCTCAATTTTAATGTCTTAACTAGTAATTATCAATTTGTTTCTTCTTCTAGTGACTCTATCGCATTTTCTCTTTCGCTACTAGATTTCAACGATTCCAAAAGCATTTATAAACGTCATATATAACGATAATGCCGAAAATCTTCAATATATAAATATATTTTAGAGAGAGAAAGAGAATAAAAAAGCATTGGATCACTATATAAAGATGAAAAAATGATGCAGAATTTATTGGCAATCATATTATATAAGTAATAGTTACCAGAAAACTATAAAAATATTATTACCTGTTAAAAAACAGAAATATAGATCGTATAGTAAAAGGTAATCAATTTTAAGGGCAATAAAAGTGAAAGGCAGACAACATAAAAATGTATTGATTATAGTTACATTAATTATTATCCATTTTAAAAAGGTCCGTATCTCATTTATCAAGCGGTAAATTACTCTGTAGATTAAGTTAATTAATTAAAAACCTAATTATCAAATAATCTTAGACGTTTTCTAATCAAGATTGATTATAAGCTATGACACAAAATACCCTCTGATTTTATAAATAATGATAGTTAAATTATAAAAGATTTATAAAGGTGATTAATCATTAATTTTCAACAGTGAGAATACGAGTTTACTTTGTAGATAGGAAGTTTTGGAGGATTTTTGGTGTTGTTGTCGTGACCAATGAAGAACTTCAGATGTCTCCATGCATCTATATCCCACAAGTCGTCCTCTATCTTGGGCGTGTAAATCTGCTGTTCTGGTTCCATGCCAATTTTCTAATATTGTTGTCGTGTTTAATGAAAGGCCTCGTGGTCTCCGTACATCTCTATCATAGCAATCTCAATTTCCTCTAACTTGAGTGTGTAAAGCTGTTGTTCTGGGTCCATGTTAATTTTCTGTTGTTGTCGTGTTCAATGAAGGTCCTCAGATGTCTCCATGCATCTCTATCACAGAAGTCGCAATATTTCCTATCTTGGGTGTGTGAAGCTGCTGTTCTGGTCCATGTCAATTTTCTGCAAGGCTGAGGCCATTGTTACATGACAATATGTGGATAGGTCTTAGTTTCACATCAGGATAATGTTTGCATATTCGGTAGATTCTTGTGCCATCTGGGTGTATTGTCATTCCTTTATAATGTTTCATCCAGAATCTTTGGGAGAAGAAGTCTAACTACACCTCCCTGCGGTCCCCCATGGACCCTTGGAATTTTCGAGCAAATTCTAGTCCGTTACCTAGGTAACTAACCTGACAACGGCATCCATCTTTCAATGAAGAGCAAAACCGATATCTTCAGAGGGGTAGGGTGATAAGGTCAATATGAAATAATAATAATTCTCCTGGCGGAGGTATATGGTCTACTATTTCTCTATTGGTTAAAACTCATCAATAATTAGGTTATAAATAGATATATCCAGTAAAAATTCTCATTATAGTAAGCCCCATTGGGACAAACCTTTTGGTCACTATATCCCTTCAAATTAGAAATTGTGTTTTTGGAAAGGAAAATTAGGATCATAAAATAGTTGATGGTCTTTGTTTGAATTTCATTAGAATATTTCATTTTTCAATGTAATTGAATTGGGGATTATTTAAGATTTGTTATGAAGAAAGATTTGCTATATCCATGTTTTTTTTCAGCAATTTTCCAACGTCAATTCTTTTCAGCTTTTTTGCTCAGGTGTTGGTTTACTGTAGTGTTATGTTTTATATTTGCCTTTATTAATACTCTTCCGCAAACCATAAAGGCCATTTATGTGACAAATTAATTATAGAGTAAGGTATTTGAAAAAGGAATAAATCACGGTTTATGGTTTATCAAGGTGATTAATGTTTAGTTTAGGAACTAATTAATATTTTAAATATTATTTAAAAAATTTTATTATATAATTAAAAAAGAGAGCTTTAAAACATATATATATAAACAAGTGTAGTAGCAGATCTCTAAGCAATATATTGATTGCAAAAATATATTTTTACAGAATGACTTTTTCTAAAACAATAATAATAAAAAGTAAATGCGCAATATGTGTGTGTGTGTGTGGATAAATATTTTTGAATATTTGCTATTAAGCTTGGAAGCTTGCTGAAATATTTTAAAATACTATTTCTAATGAAATATGTATCATTGATAAAGGTGAGAATCTTGGGAAAATCTTTCAATCAACCATTATTAATCTTTCACGAACTATAAATATTATGAAATTTGTTTCAGTTTAATTATACTACTGGCTATTATAATTGCTACACCAAGAAAGCGATACACGATAGAGGAGTGGGATTTAAACATTAGGAATAGAATGCTCTAGTTTGAATTTTACCGTATTTTTACCAAATAGGCGTTGGTAGCAGCACTTTCAATGTGTTCAACAGAAGAAATTGTACAGCAGGAATTTGTTTATCTCATATAGAAATTGGATTTAAAATGTTGCTTCGTATTGAAAGGTATTGGCAGGCTTAGTGTAAGAAGTATACATGCTTACCAATACGTTTCTTTAGCTTTATAGAGGAAGTTTAACCTACTGGGATTGCGGTTTATCGTACGTCAAAATTGCTGCTCAAATAGGTCGAGATCCCATGACTGTTAGCAGGATATAGAATCTATAGGTTCAAGACAGTCATATGGAACGACATAATGAATCTCAGAGGCTATGACTGGCTATGAGCTGAGAATACCAACACCTTTCCCGCGTTACTTTAAAGGATAGTACAGCCACATCAAGAGCCCTGACGTAAGAAAATGAGTTCGTTAGAAAGTCAAAGAGTGTCTCCAGGAGCAATTTGACGACGTTGCAGCATCATGGAATGTCATATCAGCAATCATGGTTCAGATCCTTGTTGACGCTACATTAAAGACAGAATACCCTGAATGTTGAGATCAACGAGGAAACTGGATGAAGGGAAATCGTTAAATGGATGGCGCGTTATTTCTATATTGATTCAAGGTATATAAATATTTTTTATAAAACAACACTTAAAGTTTCACCGCATAAGTTTCTTTTCTGTGAAAAATCAATATTTATTTCAAAGATAAATATTTACTATTTCTAACTTTTTTGGATGAAGTATGAAAGGGTGAAAATATGAAGAGTAATGGCGAACGGAAAAATAAAAGTGTCCAGGGGCAAGATTCGAACCCACAACGTTCCGCTTATCGGGCAGATGCCATGTCCACTAGGCTACCCAGAAAAGACTACCTTTTCACAGAAAAGAAACTTATGCGGTGAAACTTTAAGTGTTGTTTTATAATCATACGCCGCAGTCCTTTATAATGTATTATAAGTTACTTTAAGTATTATTTACGAACGGAAAAATACGTCCAGGGTAGCCCAGTGGGACATGGCATCTGCCCGGTAAGCGGAACGTTGTGGGTTCGATTCCCGCCCCTGGACACTTTTATTTTTCCGTTCGCCATTACTCTTCATATTTTCACCCTTTCATACTTCATCCAAAAAGGTTAGAAATAGTAAATATTTCTCTTTGAAATAAATATAGATTTTTCACAGAAAAGAAACTTATGCGGTGAAACTTTAAGTGTTGTTTTATAATCATACGCCGCAGTCCTTTATAATGTATTATAAATATTTTTATTATTTTTTTTATTACACGTGGCACAGGCCATGGTAATCATAGTGGATAGAAGTTGGTGACTGCTTTTACTGTAAGTGCAACACATGTCTATATATGTGAAAAGCAGTTCGAGTTTGCACATACAAATGTGCCAGATCCCCGTTTGGTTATTTGCACTGACTGGTGGGGTTGGACCTTTGCAAGATTTGGGGGCAATTGGAGGTTTTTTTTTTAATTAGAAAAAATTGCCCAATACGGGATTCGATCTCGGGTCGTAGCGGTCGAAAGCCAACGGTTTAGATCATCCTTCCACCGACCCACAAGGTAAAGATGGAATTTTATAGTGGTATCGGTTTAAAAAGATATTATACAATAAATTTCTACAGTCTTTCTTTCAATATAAATCATCAAAAACTTTTCTTACACTACTTAATGATGAAATTATAAATGAAATACCATGTTATTAAGGGACCAACCATCATAGAAGTTTTACTAACTCTAACACAAGGTTTTTAAAGTATTGTAATGGCCTATATAGTGTGCAATATCTCCTAGTATAGCAGAAAAATTTATAGAAACTATAAACTTCAGGAATGTTGAAGAAAACACAAATAATAATATGCATGAGGCGAAGTAATTTTTTCACTCTCATCAACCTCTTTCTATTAATTATAAACGATTGAGAAGTTATTTATAAGCAATATCGCATTATTACTCAATAGGAAAAATATAAATTCAGAATATATATATAATTATTTCTAGCAATTTTATAGAAAAAGGTAAACGTCTACGGATGAGTTTGATAAAATGTACTCATCCTTAGAAGTTTACACTATTATCTAAAGAAAAATATAAATTTAAATAACCATATTTTATAGTGTCGTTTGATATTTATTTCAAACTAATTTCATATTAATTAAATGCAATACACTTCAATAAAATAGATTTAGAATAATATGATCTTTCAAAGAAAGTAAATTCATAGTATAATAATCAATTTCGCTAAATAAATAACAATAAATAGGATCAAAGAAAAAGATAAATTAGAGGAGATAGTCTGAATAATTTGAGAAAAAAATAGTCAGGATAAATAAACAGGCTAGAAACCCAATATAGTTTTGTGATTCACCAAGTAGCTAAGGAGGAGGATTGCCTATATAAAATAGACATTATGGAGAAGGGAGGTTGAAGAAGGTTTTTATAACTTTTTAGCCGTCAAAGAATTTCCAGCAGCATTTGTTGAAAGAGCTCTTTGAGACGTTGCTGTGGGGGAGGTGTGTAGTATTGAAAAAGTTGGTGTGACTCTGGCCATCTGTCGGTTAGCTCCTTCTGAAACAGGGAGCTCAACCTTCTTCCTAACTGTATATCTACTCTGTGACATAGAATTTTTTATTTTAAAGATTATTTTTCAATTTTAGATTTGCAATCATATCTAAAATTACATTTTTCATGAAAACAAGTATATAATAGTGTTGTTTAAATAAATAAATAGAAATAAATGAATATATATTTATTTATAAATTAATTCAATATATCATGTATATTTTGTGACTTGTATATATTCCTATGTATATGGATGAAATTGCAAAAGAGAAAATAATTGTTTATATATTCAAAATATTGGGGATTATAAATTCAATAATTTATATATCTTAATGATATACTCCTTAGTCGAAAAGGTTTCTAACAGTATATATCTCTCTTGGACTGAATAATTTATCATATTTTCATTATGAACAAGCTCAGAGATAACCAAAAGGTTTGAATTTCACTTTAAAATCAAAGCCAGTAGAAGATCCGTTTTTAAAATAATTTCTATGCCAAAATTACGTCATATTACACTCATTGACAAACCTTTGGAAGTAAAATATCTTTCATATCGCCTATCGCCTTGTGGTTTGAAGAAGACAAAGTCAATTAGGTTCACACTTCGTTATATTATGTTTCTTCAATAAAGGTCACTGTATATAAAATATCTTTCAGAGTTATTGTAAGAATCCTAATATATATGCGAAGGTGCAATTTCCTTAAGTTTTGTTTTTGCGTGTAAATATGATTTCATATATTAAAAATGAAATTTGTCTTATATTTTCATCAAAATAAGGCGATAAAGCTCATTGAAATTTAAGTAATGAAACTTTTTTAAACGAATCTTTCTTTTCTCTTCATTTGAATCAAATATCATACTGCCCTCACAGTCCTATGAGAGAAATATTAAAGAGCAGGGTCAATAGTGGTGGATCCTCCAAGCGGTTTGCCAGTTTTAACTATCTTGCCAGCCTTTAGAATTTTACTATTGCATTAAGGGATGTTTTATATACGATACTGTATTAAAAATAAAGAAGGCATTTTCTGACCACGAGCGCATGTGCTTTTTAGATGGCAGAACGCCATCTAGTGGAGCAAAAATATACTAAACGTTTATTTAACTTGCTCCGTGATATTTGGCCAACCCAATTTCTTGATATATCAAGAAAAGCTATCCACGAACGCGTTCGCGCTGTTGGCGCTCGTCAGCGTGGAAAAGGCTGTAACAAAAATATTTTTGGTGCCAGAGACTTCTTGAAAATCAAGAAATGGGTATTTAAGGCCAAATTTTCGTAAATACTGTATGTGTGTACTGGAAATCATTGTTATAATATTTATTGACACCATGCATATAAGAGCTTTGATAACAATAGAATTATGTGTAAATATTTGTATCGAACAAATATATTTCATAAACAATACACATGAGGCCATTTAGACCACCTTGCCGCTTTTTAGAACTTTACTATTGCAATAGGTGATTCTGTTTTATATAAAAAAATACTGTAGTGAATTCTTTGTTATAGTATTTATATAAACCATGCACATAAGCCTTGAGAACAATAGAAATATATATGAATATTTGTATCTATAGCAATGCTCTTCTGCGAACAATCATATATGGCCAGTTAGGTATGAACAAAAAAACATACAGACAAAAAAGCGCTATCTATATATTTAAAAACATATTAAGCACGATTTTGAAACGCATAATACGTAATAGAATAATTTACCTTAAAAAATACTTCGGCTAATAAAACTTTTGAATTATATTTTTAATTTTTGTCGAAACGTCGAGATAATAAAAAGATTTACTGGTCGAAGTATTTTTAATTTAAAGAACTATAAATGCCGGCCAAGCCGCCGCAATCTTTAAGATTTATTATTATAATAAAAACATTATAAAACGAAAATTTCAAGTAAAGAGCTGAAAACAAAACTTCTTGGTGCTATCTGTAACAAAGCCAGTTGAATTCCTATCAAACCTGGACTTAAGGAAATTGGAAGAAGAATGATAGAGTTAATATTCCTTGCTACCGACAACTACTGAAATCAAATGAGAGAATTGAGAGGTTCGAAGATAGCTACAACTGAATACCTCTTGATAAATATAATAGAAGAAGTGAAATACGGACTGAGAGAGAGAATCCATTTGACTACTAATCGTAAACAATAAGCAATAAAGATAATAGATGAATAGTTTAAAACTATTTTAAAGGCGTAAGATTCTTTTTGATATTAAACAATTTCTACTGCCCTTACTGCAATGGAAAAATTAATGAGAGGGCCTGGCTCATCAGTGGTGAACCCTCTCAGCGGTTTCGCCAGTTTAATCTACCATACCGCTGTTATATTGCATTTTTGGAACTTCCTTTTATAATGATACTGTTGGTAGACTCTTTGAATGGGTATTTTAGAATAACTATGGACATAAGCTTTGAGGACAGTAGAATTACATACATTTATAAATATACAACAGCGGTATGGTAGATTAAACTGGCGAAACCGCTGAGAGGGTTCACCACTGATGAGCCAGGCCCTCTCATTAATTTTTCCATTGCAGTAAGGGCAGTAGAAATTGTTCAATATCAAAAAGAATCATACGCCTTTAAAATAGTTTTGAATTTTGGTAACAGATGGCGTGCTAGTGCATCAGATGAATAGTTTGTTGTAAAAATAAGGAATCGAGCTAGATTTTATTCTTTTATATAAATTACGCTCTAAAGACTTCATAAAAATATAAACGTGTGTGTGTGGAATATAAATCAACAAATAGTTCGAAACAAATATTGAACATTTTCATCTGATAAATAAAGTTTTATGCAGAGACATAAAGAATTAAAATATATACAACTTGGACCATGCAGACGAAATCCAGCAGCTTGACACACGTACATGTTTGGCTTTTTTATATATTAAGTAAAGAATTTTGGCCGGCAATTTAGTAAACTATTTAAAATAGTCAACTAATAGTTGACATTTATTCTGATAGAAGTCGTTATGAGCTACTTTCAGTTGCACCATCAAGAGAGAAGCTTCTGAGCTAATTTATTCACCTATTTCCAGCAAAATGTCACTTATGTATAATTATTTTATATAAAGAAACGTTTTAAAATATCCAAATTCATATCTACCTTAATTTGTAATTCATAATTGTATTCATAAAGGGACGCTACATTCCTTTTAAAATTAGAATGAGGGAATACACAACTAATATTTTATAACTCACAAACCTTTTTTTTTTTTGCTCAAAGAAATTACTGATTCACTTCGTTTGTTTATTAAATGGCCTTTTCTCTTTCAACATTCCAAACATATGAATATAAATTCGTGCAATTATATCACTCCTCTTTGCGTTTAAAAGTATTTTTAAACAATAAATAATTTACAGCGGAATTTTAATGGGTTTTAACAGAATTCCATTTGCATAGAAGGGTTACTAATTTTCGTTTTTTATAATCGTCATCTTGTATTGTCAGAAATTCAAAGATTGGTAATCATTATGATCCATCCTTCTCGAAAATACAATTTTCCCTTCAGCTACTTGTGGCTTAAATTAGCCTTTGACGCTATTGTTTCACATTCTTAATGGATTTAGAATTTACCCAAATCCTCTATAATTTTTCTCCTTAATGCCAGAAACAATTCATTTTATGGAGGACTATCTCGTGGTATTTTGAATCGAATCAAAATTTCAACAGTTGATATCCCATCAAATCAAAATCTTAACTGGTTTGAAATCTCTAATGACAAAATTCCATTGAAAAATTAAATTAGAGAGCAAATTTAAGAAAATATTTTTGTAAATACACATATTATGGTATGTGGAGAACACGTATAGAAAAAGAAATCATTAAGGTTTACAGAAAAATAATTGTTTTGTTCAAGAATTTGATAGTAGAAAATTGAGAAAGTCAATATTTCAGTTGGACCCCCACTGGCCTGGATACAGGCTGCCACCCGGCGTGTCATAGACTGGTAGAGATTCCAGATGGTGTGCTGCGAGATTCATGAGAAATCTTCTCCAACTTTCGGACCAAATAGTCAACATTGCGGGATGGTTGAAACCGCTTTCCCATCACGTCCCAGATGTTCTATATGTATGACAGATTTGGGTGAGCTGCTGACGCCTTTTTCAAGAATAAAACATTCTTATAAAATTAGAAGGCCTCAGCGGTTTCCTCAAATGGTGGGAAAAAACTCTAAGAAAATTTGCGAAGTAATTCATTGAAAATATTATTGAAAGGAATTTCATGAATATTGTTTCTCTATAATAAACAATTATATATTATTATATTACGAAAGTAAAGAAAATAAAATATATAGTACTAAAGTCTTTCGCATTTATTTGTAAAATCACTAAATATATTTTCCATTTTATATGATATATTGCAAAGGAATTCAATTTTATCATCGTAAAAAAAAAATAATTTAGATAAAAATACATCTATAAATACACTTTTCTCTCTTTCACACACAACAACAAAACTTTTATAACTATAATAAATAATATGTTTTTATATAGTTTTGAAAGCAAAATAAATAAAATACCATACGAGAGAGTTTATCCAATGTTATATAATACTATTAAAAGATGGGGCGTCAAAAAACAAGTCTAAAAGGATCTCTCCAGTTTCCTTACTCGAACTAAACCATAACTAACTAAAGGAATAGTTGAAGGAAAACTCTGCCTTCTAAAGAAATAATCTAAAAAGCCTTTTTAGAGAAAACTTCTTAATGTCGGTGAAAATCAGAAGTTTAAAAGGAATTTATTTGAAATTCAATCAGAGGCCATTGAAAACAGACACAAAATATAATGGTTCGCTTGAGTTTTTCTGAAGAAAAGAGTCATTTACTAGGCATTAGATTTTGTTTAGTCAGTTGTCTCTATTGAAATATGAATTGACCAGCAATTAGTGTGAAAAATACTGATTTTAAAAAGAGCTAATATATTTCTGAAATTGATATATTTTCGCGAATTCAAATTTCGTCATTCGAAATTATTTCTAAAGAAACCTTTTTGATATTTCTTCTTAGATTTTACACTTATTTGGATTTATAGAGAACTTATTATGTTTTAGTTTATATATTTTTAGAGAGAGAATAATATATATATCGTATATTTTCAACTGTATAATAATGTCAATTTTAGTAAATGTCACATATCTTCCAATTAGTTAGAGCCGATACCTTATAAGATCCTACCTTCTATTAAAAATGTAGACCGTTTCTATTTGCTACCACCCCCATATTTTGTATTAAGGCTATATCTTTATTAATAATACCTGTACCCCCTATTTGTATTTAAACTAAAAATGGTGACGTTAAAATAAAGATCCAAAGTGCGGTCAGCTGGGGACAGAGGAGGAAATACCAAAACCCAGATGGTGGGCCCACTCCCCCCAGGGACTTTTTATAGACGACCCCTGTGAACAGGACAGGTTTTAGCAGATGGGTTAGTGGCAGTAGGTTCTAGGGGGTGTGCTTTTGGAAGACCGCTTCTGTCTCTCTCTCCATGTTTCGGTGATAGGCATCCAAGTTTGTGTCATGGCCTCTACCTCTGTCCCGTGTGCTGTCCCCGATCACTCTCGGTGCTAACATCTAACCCTGCCTCTGCTTCTTGTTGTCCGCGTGTGGGAAGAACATCAACACTGGCCTCACGTACACGACTGCCAGTTTATCCATACGTCGGCATGATCATTTGCAACAATGTTACATATATTAAAAATAAAAGAGGCATATCCTGACCAGGAGCGCATGTGCTTTTTAGGTGGCAGAGCGCCATCTGGTAGAACATAAATCAACTAAACATTTTTAATTTTCTATTCATTATTACTCTTCACAATTATTTCATACTTGATCCCTAAGGATAGTAATCAAATAAAGTAAAACATGAAGGAAGATGAGTTTCTTTTTTAATAAAATAGAAACTCATCATCTTTCATGTTTTACTTTATTTGATTATCTAAACAGGAAGAATTCTATCGCTTAAGGATAGAAATAGTCGATTTCACGTACTGCAAATAAAACATTTTCGGTAAAACTTATTAAACGTCGTTCTATAATCATAGCCGCATTATATTGTATTATAAATTATATATATATATTTAAAAAAAAAGGCATATCCTGACCACGAGCACATGCGCTTTTATTTTTTCTATATTTTTAATATTATTTTTTTATTTAAAAAAATTGTTCTATTGTTTTTTTAAAATATATATATCCCTTTTTTAATTTTGGGTATATGGATGCATTATATATATATATTTATATATATATATAATATTTATATATTAATAATAATTATTAATTATCTCGATAGATTCAATTTATATTTTTAAATTCTGAAATAGAAGATGGCTCTTTTTGTTTTACAATAGATTCAGGAGCGAAAAGAATTTTCGAAACTTTTCTTTCAATTATTTTGAAAATATAAAATATTATATAGAATATATAGAATATAAAATATTGAGCTATTTATAGTGTCTTCTTTAAAATAAACACCTTGTCAGTGTAAATAAAGCCTTGAACCAATATTGGGAGGGCATAGGTCATCAGTGGTGAACCCTTCCCGTGGTTTCACCTATTTAATCCATCATTCGGCTATAAAATTGTATAGGACTAATCTACTTGCATATATAGTACTAGCCGAATGACCCGGGCAACGCCCGTGTTTTACCCGATTGAATGTTTTAATTCAAATACTATTCGTTACAATTATAAATTGGCGCCGTAGATGTCACTCTTGTGAAACGTCCCGCCCCAAACCATCGGCCGGGAATCGAACCCGGGGCGCCCGCATGGCAGGCGAGCATTCTACCACTGAACCAAAAGCAAACGGTGACAAAAGTGTCTTGCGCATTGGCGGCACCAAATGATGGGGGGGGGGGGCAAAGGTGGCGTGATCGTAGCCGACCAATAGTAGGGCGCCGGCAAACCGTGACAGAGGCCATGACGCTCGTAACTGTATATAGAATACCAGTGTGATATTTGATTAGGGTATTAGAGGAAAAATTAGAATAGCTGAACCATATAAAATATATTTATAAAAAAAATTATCTTTCCCCAATAATGTGCAAATGGCTAGCTAGTAATACATTAAAATTAATTATTTAACTATTTTTATGAAGAGAAATTAGTTAACACGATATATATGTACACACATATACATATAACACAACATAAAGTTGCATGGGTGGATGATTTCATTTACTAAAAATAGAAGGACCCCTCCTTTCAATTATATAATAAAACAATGCATCATGTTTTATTTCCTTAGTAAATACTTTGCTTGTGGTGATAAGGAATGAGTCACCAGTTTTATCAAATTCAGAAAAGAAACCAACTGTATACCATAGGTCGGGATATAGCCCTCATCAAGTCGCCTCTGTACTACGAAACCATGGTATACAGGTTGACATTTTGTCTAAATTTGCCAAAACTGTTTTGGCTCCTTCCCTGTTATCATTAGTAAATTTGTATACTAAAATGATAACCATAATTTATTGTTTGAATAATTCAATGTATCATTATTTGCATAATTATATATGAAAAAACAATAGAAAAAATAAAAGATAAGTGGGTCAGGTGTTGATATTAAAAATAAAGAAGGCATCTCCTGACCACGAGCACATGTGCGTTCGTGGATGGCTTTTCTTGATTTATCAAGAAATTGGGTTGGCCAAATATCTCGGAGCAAACTAAATAAACATTTAGTTTATTTTTTCTCCACTATATGGCGCTCTGCCATCTAAAAAGCACATGTGCTCGTGGTCAGGGTATGCCTTCTCAATTTTTAATTTCAACACCTGACCCACTTATCTTTTATCTTTTTCTGTTGTTTTTTCATGTGTTAAGCATCTTTACGCAAATTTGGCCTTAAATACCCATTTCTTGATTTCTCGGGAAGCCATTGGGACCAAAAATATATGTATGTTATGAATATTTTGTGTTGTTGTTAGATAAGGCTTGATAAGACAAAGGATCGATAAGATAAAGGGTTGAGGTGCAGTCGTGATAAAAAAAGATAAATATTTACCGTCAAGTAGCTTTTATTTTCAATTACTTGAGGAAAGATTACACATTTGTTAGTTTTCACATTATATAGAATTTATAATTTAATCCTATATTAGTGATTTAAAAGGATTGATTGGTTAACTACGCATATTTACAACAAAATTATACAACGAAACTAAACAACTAAACTAAAAGTCTTTCTAAAAACGATGATAACAAAAATAAAAATTATCAATGAATAAAATGAAATATATATTTTTGAAATATAGAAATATTTAGAGTTTTTAGATTATATAATATTTTTAGATTATATAATATTTCCCCCCTGTGAAAAGATTCTAAAAAAAATAAAATTTTAAAATAAAATTGGTAATTAAAAATAATTAATTAAACGAAATCAATAAATCTTTAGAAATAATTAAAAATGAAACAATAAAAATCAATACGCACATTTTTTCATAATAAACAAAAGAAAGTTTGTTTACAAATAATTTATACAATTATGAAATTATAATAAAAGTTTATATAAGAAGTATTAATGGTCAAGTCAAATGAAATATGGATATGAAGCAAAAAAGGTATTTAAAATTGATTAAAAATGACATTATGCTAGTTACACTTCAAAATATCAAAAGCAGTAGAAAATGTTATTTTTACATGGTTGTATAATGAAACGCTAATAGATGTATGAAGTGACATTAAGTTATTTGTGAAGGCTTAAGAATTGGTGCTGAAATTTGTTCTTCATTGTCCATGTCCAAAATATGGCCTTCCTGTAAAAAACATGGTTTATCATCAATATCTATTAACTTTGTGTTAGAATTTTGGTTTACTATAAAGTCATTTTCTATGTTAGTACTATAGTGAAGTAAAAAATCTGTTTCTGGGTAAAATAATTTAAGCTTATTTGAGTGTATAATTTCTGTTTGTTTTCTTTGGGGTATATTAGGCTTATCTATTTCATATGTGACTGGAGAAAGTTGTTTTAAAATTGTAAATGGGCCTATATATCTTTGTGTTAATTTACCAGTGTTTGGATAAATAAAGGTTTTTACTAATACCTGATCACTTTCTTTAAAAATGGGTTCTGGGTGTTTAATGTCATAAAGTTGTTTGCTGTGTTCATGGGATTTTATGGTTCTTTCAATGGCTAATTTTCTTGCCTTTTCAATTGGTGTATGTGTTACTGTGTCATGTTCTATATACTGTGGTTGTATTCCATAGTATAAGAATTTAGGTGTAAAGCCTGTTGTGGTATGTACTGTTTCATTATAGCTTTCAGTAATTTTAGGAATATATTTTGTCCAAGGAATCTTTAAATTATCATTATATTCACATCTTAACCTATTAATGATAGTGGAATTTAGTCTTTCTACTTTTGCATTTGTTTCTGGGTGATGGGAACTGGTGAGTAGATGCTTAACATTATTTCTATCTAAAAAGTGTTTAAATTTTCTGCTAAGAAAAGCTGCATTTCTGTCAGTTATTAATATTTCAGGCTTATTAATTTGGAATAAATTTCTTAGACAAGTTATATAAGAATCAGTTGATACAGATTTTGTTGGAAAAGCCCAAAGGAATCTACTATGGTGATCTACTATCATATGGATACTGTGTCTTGTTGTCCCATAATTATGTAACCCGCCCAATGTATCTAGAGAAAAAATGTGATTTGGGTGTGTGGATATTGGCATCTGTTGTAGTGGTCCATAAACAATTCTGTTATCCCTAGACTTGTTAAACTGGCAAGTTTCACAATGTTTGGTGTAATTAGCAATATCACTAGTCATATGTGACCAATAATAGTGTGGAGAAATTATTTTAGTCATTTGAGTTGTTCCAATATGTCCATGCTTTATATGTACTTTGCTTAATAATTTCTGTCTTAGTGTCTGTGGTACATAAGCTCTTTTAAAACCCTTTCTATTTATAATGTAGAGGCCATTTTGAATTTTAATTTTAGCACTACTAATTTGTTCAGTTGATTGGTGTTCTTTTAACTCATTATATGTTAGGTAAAATGAGACAGGTGCTCTTGACAGCATGTCTGCTTCTATATTATTTAATCCTTTAATATGTTTTATGTCAAAGCTATATTGAGATAAGATTAAGAACCATCTAAATAATCTACCTTGTGGGTTTTTTACATTTTTGATCCATTTTAAAGGTAAGTGGTCTGTGTGCAAGGTAAAATGTATGTGGGGTAGATATGTGTGAAATCTTTGTACTGAATTAATGATAGCTAATGTTTCAATTTCTGAGGCAGTATAATTCTGTTCATATGGGTGAGTTTTCTTGAAAAGTAACCTATGGGGTGTAAAATGCCTTGTTCATCTGGTTGTTTAAGAAATCCTGCTACTCCTAGACTTGACGCGTCTGTGAATAAATGACATGGTTTTGATGGGTCATAAATATATAGTACAGGTTGTGATATGAGTGCATTTTTAAGTGTTTGGAAGGCTTGTTCATGTTTCACACTCCATAACCAAGGAGCATTTTTTAACAAAAGTTCATTCAAAGGTGCCCTAATTTGCGCATAATGGGGAATAAATTTATTATAAATATTTATGGTGCCTAAAAATCTCTGTAAGGTTTTAATATTATATGGTCTATTTTATTTTAAAATTGCTTCAATATTTGTGTTATTTGGTGTATATTTTCCTGAGTTAATAGTGTATCCTAAGAATTGTATTTCTTTTTGTAAAAATTTGCATTTATTGAGATTCAGCTTTATATCCTCTTGTTCGAATATACCTAATATGTCATCTAAATGCTTAATGTGTTCTTCATAAGTTTTAGAGTGCATAATAATATCATCAAAATAATTTAAGGCATAGTGTATATTATGCTTAGTGAAAACTGACTACATAATCCTTTCAAATTGTGAAGGTGCATTTTTTAGACCATATGGAAGTCTGTTCCATTCATAACATCCTAATTGTGTTACAAAGGAGGTTTTATGTCTATCTTTTTCATCTATAGGTATATGCCAGTATGCATTTTTAACATCTAGAATAGTATATATTTTTGACTGTGATAACCTATCTATAATTTGTTCTATAAGTGGAATTGGTGTATGTTCTGGAACTGTTTTTTGATTAAGTTTCCTATAATCTATACAGAGTCTTGTGGGGTGATTTGGGGCATCAGATTTTTTATTCACTAATAATGCAGGAGAACTATAGGGGCTAGATGAGGGTCTAATAATATCATATTTTAATAATTCAGTTATTTGTTTTTGTATTTCAGCATTATTGTAAAAAGATGTCCTATATGGCTTTTGTGCTATGGGAATATTATCTAAAAGAGATATGCAAATTGGGTTAGTCTTTATGTGTCCTATATCAAAATTGTGTTTAGAGAAAACATTCTTATATTTATGCAATATATCTGAAATTGTTTGATTAGAGAAATTTGGATTAATATCTACTTTACTAAGGTCTAAATAGGAATTATAATTTGTTATAGAGCCCGGTTGTCGCATACTGTGAAATGAGTTAAAATCAATAATGGGATTTGAATTAGGATCTATAAGTTTAACATTTGTATTTGGTATATCAAAAGAATTGAAATTACACAATGGGTTAATATTTAAAAGAGATGAATTTTTAACATAGTATGGGTCTGGAATACATAGGGTAGTGGCATATGACTTCTGATTATCAGTTTTTAGATTAAAGGAATACAAGAATTTATAATTTTGGAAAAGAAGGTTTTTTGAAAAATCTATTTGCAACTTAAATATATAAAATGTTGGTAAACCTAAAATAAGATATTCTATTGGACTATCACAAACAAACATTTCTTGATACCTTGTAATTTTACCTAAGCTAAGCCTAACTAATATTTTGTATAATGGGTAAGTAAATCCTTCTACCTGACCTATTCTTTCTTTTGGGGAATTATCTAATATTTTATAATAAATATGAGTTAAGTATTTTAAAGGGATAATAGATATGGATGATGCTGTGTCAAGTACACAGGGTAAGGATATTTGATTTATAAATACAGAAAATAATAATAATGTTCTACCTGGGTTGATGCGCTTCGGATGATTGTTGTTCTTAAGTGGGCAGTCTCTATGGAAATGGTACTGGTTGGGTAGCTGGTGAGATGCACATATCTTGCAGGGGTAGGGTGGTAAATTGATTGTTCTACTGGATGCTTCCTGGTGATGAGCTGTGGTTGATCTTGGAGATGACCTTGGAGGTGGCTGGGATTGTAGACTTGGAGGAGAGTTGGGGTTAAGCCTTGACCTTGCTGGGTAATATGATCTAGTTTGAAAATTCTGCCTATTATCATTACTTGTGGATGGTTGCTGATTATCTGAGTTATATTTACATTGTGGTTCCTGTTTTTCTTGATTGGTAGAGTATTTTAATTGAGTGGTTATTTTAATCCAATCTGAGGTTTCCTTAACTCTTGCTGCAAATAAATATTTCTTTAGGTAATTTGGCAACCCATCTGTAAGAGCTTCTAATAATAGAGGTGTATCTAAATTAAGTTTTTTTGCTAATGAGGATTTTTCTTTAAAATAAATATCAAGATCATCTTTATCATTATATTTTAAATTTAAGAATTTACTAAATAGATTAGAATCTTTAACTGTAAAATATGAAAGTACTTTTTGTTCTAGTTCCCCCCAATTATCTATATCTTGTAATTGTTCTATATAAAAATTAAAAGCTTCTCCATCAAGATAATTTGAAAAATTCTTTAGCTTATAGTCTTCATCAAAATGGTTTTGTTGGCATTTTTTGTTAAAGAATTTGAGCCAAGATATTATGTCTAAATTTTGACCATTAAATTTCGGTATTTCTATAGTACTTGGATTAGGCGTCATGGCGTGTTCTACATTCCTTTGTTTGCGAGACATTTTGTAAAAATAGTTTTATAAAATTTGAATAATTTATAGAGCAATTAGGTTGAAATTTCAGGTAATCCTGTCGACTTATTGTTATGAATATTTTGTGTTGTTGTTAGATAAGGCTTGATAAGACAAAGGATCGATAAGATAAAGGGTTGAGGTGCAGTCGTGATAAAAAAAGATAAATATTTACCGTCAAGTAGCTTTTATTTTCAATTACTTGAGGAAAGATTACACATTTGTTAGTTTTCACATTATATAGAATTTATAATTTAATCCTATATTAGTGATTTAAAAGGATTGATTGGTTAACTACGCATATTTACAACAAAATTATACAACGAAACTAAACAACTAAACTAAAAGTCTTTCTAAAAACGATGATAACAAAAATAAAAATTATCAATGAATAAAATGAAATATATATATTTAAAATATAGAAATATTTAGAGTTTTTAGATTATATAATATTTTTAGATTATATAATATATATATATATATAATAGAAAAAAAAACATTATATATAATATATTCATAACTACCTTTATATATATTACAAAAAATATTTTCTACTGATTTTAGAATATTATTTAAATATAGAATTATTGCTTGCTGATTGATATAGAGAATTGAGTATTAGCTCGAGGTTGGTATACATGAGTATATTTGTGATATTGCATTTGTGGTAATAATAATAAAAATAGTTTAGATCATAATTAGCTTTAATTGAGTTTAAGGAATATATTTAAAAAATATGAAAAAGTACTGCCTGACTTAAGGCGAGTAGAATTAAGGAAAACAAAATGTTATTTACATAATTACAAAAGGTTTGAGCTGAGCCGGCCAACGGGAAACAACAACAATAGGTTTATATAGGGAAAGTCGCGACATCTGGTGGTAGATATAAACAGAGTAAATCGATCTGGGAATTATAATTTTGAAATTGAATACAATTTTCATATAATATAATAAGAGTAAAAGATTCAAAAATGAGTGCAATAACTTTATATTTTAATTTTTGAGGTGTATATTTTTAATATATCAATAAATATTTGAAATGTTTGATGGCAAGAGATTTATCATCTAAACCAAAAGCTTATAAATGGGCTTTGACACGTCATGAGCTTGTCAAAAATATAAAGGAATATAAATACATAATTTGAAAAGGTAATACCAGACTTAAGACGAGTAGAATAAAGGAAATAAATTATTACATATTTACATATGTACAAAAAGATTTTAGCCGGCCAATGGATAACAACAACAATATATTTATATGTTACGATGCACTAGCGCGCCATCTGTTATCAAATTATAAAACTATTTTAGAGGCGTAATATTATTTTTAAAATAAAACAATTTTTCCTTCGCAGTAAGGACAGTAGAAATTGTTTTATTTTAAAAATAATATTACGCCTCTAAAATAGTTTTATAATTTGATAACAGATGGCGCGCTAGTGCATCGTAATATAATTGTTCAAATAAAAGACACAATTTGATATTTGCGGAAGAGCGATTGCTCGAAGCATATTATATATTTATAATTATATTTAATTCTGCTGTCCTAAAAGCTTATGTCCATAGTTCTTCTAAAATACTCATTCCAAGAGTCTTACAAAAGTCAACTATAAAAGGAAGTTCCAAAAATGCAATATAACAGCGGTATGGTAGATTAAACTGGCGAAACCGCTGGGAGGGTTAACCACAGATGAGCCAGGCCCTCCCTTTAATTTTTCCATCGCAGTAAGGACAGTAGAAATTGTTTTATTTTAAAAATAATATTACGCCTCTAAAATAGTTTTATAATTTGATAACAGATGGCGCGCTAGTGCATCGTAACATAATTGTTCAAATAAAAGACACAATTTGATATTTGCGGAAGAGCGATTGCTCAAGCATATTATATATTTATAATTATATTTAATTCTGCTGTCCTAAAGGCTTATGTCCATAGTTCTTCTAAAATACCCATTCCAAGAGTCTTACAACAGTCACCTATAAAAGGAAGTTCCAAAAATGCACACTGGCTCGTCTCGCGGACACCGACCGTGCGGTTCCTCCTTCCGCGCTCCTGCCTCCGCCCTTTCGCGGGGTCCGCTGCCTTCTTCTCCACGCGGGTTCCCCTGCCGTGGGACCACCTCCACCCTGTTCCGTCCCCTGGACCTCTTTTTTGGCCAAATTCAGCTGCCGAACGGTTGTTCTTTTTTAATTCCTCGGTCCTCCCGGGCGGCCGCCTGGCACCGTCTGCCGCCCTGAATATTTTCCTGCGGGCGTCCAATCAGAGCGCTGGACCTCTTGAACGCCGCACGCCGCCACTCGACCTCCCTCCACTGCCTGGAGAGCTTCTAACCTCCGCCGCGCTGGCTCCACCGCCCTCCCTTGCGAGCGGCGGCCACGCCGCCCGCCGCCACACACCCGGCGGGCCCTCCCACCGCCGCTCCGCCAGTGGTGGGTCCGCTCCGGCCTGCGCCGTCTTCCCAGCGCCCCCCATGGGGGCCACCCCCACCTCTTCAGCTTCAGGGGGCTCTCCGCCCCCCCCGGGGGCCACCCCCACCTCTCCAGCCCCAGGGGGCACCCCGCCCTCCCTGGGGGCCACCCCCACCTCCAACGCCTCCTTCTCTCCTGGGGGCTCCCAGTCTTCCTCCCAGAACACCTCTTCGTACGACTCCGCCTGCAGGGCGGCCCTCACCAAGATGTTCGACTCTGTGCTGGACCCTTCTTTCGGAGGCGCCCCCATCCACTGCAGACGGCCTGGGGTGAGTGCATCCACCCCTCTTCACCCCCCACCTGCCACTTCCAGCTCAGGCCCTGAACTGAACTCTGATTTGTCACCTTTTAACTTTGCATTGTCCTCACCTCCACCCACATGCCCCTACTCTTTTGCCTCCAATTCGCCATCATTGTTTAAGGCTTTTGATTGGGCGTCCGACAACTGCACAAAGCTGTGTCACCATATTAGTGACACAGACAGCAATCTTGGTGCTCTTATCTCCTCACACCTTGAAAAAATTATTGCAACCCTTAAGGATTCCTACACTCGTAGAATCCATGAATTGGAGTTCTCTTCCTCTCTGCTGTTGGCCGCCCACCAAATCCCTCTACCCATCTCCCCCCTACCAATAATTTGTGTACCTTACCTGCCACTACTGTAACACCTACTACCGCAGTTGTTGCCGACACTCCCACGCCACTCCAGCCCACTCATGACTCGTTCGCTGGGGTCGCCTCCCGACCACCCTCCGCTAACCCCCCACCCCACCAACCCCCTCCACGTCACTCACCCCCCATCCCTCCCCGCCGCCCCACTCCCCATTCCAACCGCAACAACCCCTTCCACATCCTCATCACCCAGGACCCCTCTGCTAGCACCCCCATCGACAACAACCTAGGCTCAAAGATTTCTTTCTCCTCCCTCAATACTCCCTCCACCCAAATCACTAGCATATTCCGCGCCCGCAACAAGATCACCATACACACTAACTCAAAAACTAGCATGGACACTATGTACGCTAAACTTAAAAATGCAACCAACGGCACTAACATCAGTGTCAACCTCCCCCCCACCTTTAAACCCCGCTTCACCCTCTTCAACCTCCCCAACATCATCCCACTCAGTGACCTGCCCTCCCTCCTCACCCAATCTGTAGGCTCTTACTGCAAGCTAATTAGAACTTTCACCGGTCGCAATAACTCCACACACGCAGTCATTGAAACCGACAACGACACTGCCACCCAAATACAAGCTCGCACCCGCATTTTCCTGGGGTACAACTCAATCAGATTTGACAGAACCAGGTCAACACACCCTTGCCGTAATTGCGGTGACATCCGTCACCGCAATGATATTTGCAACAAACCCCCCAGATGCCTCCATTGCGGCGAAGGCCACATTACCAACAATTGCACCGCCACCGCCCTCCCCCCTAAATGCTTCCGCTGCAACGGCAACGGCCAACACAGGGCAGACTCCCTCTCCTGCCCGGTCATCAAGGCCGCAGCAACCACATTCCTCAATACCCACCACCTGCCTTAAATGATTAAGTTTTTACAGCTTAACTGTAACCGATCCCTCCCTTGCTACCTCTCCCTGCTTCAGTTTGCCCAGTCCTCCCACATTGATATCCTCCTCCTTCAAGAACTTCCTGTCCGCAACAATGCCCTTCCCTCCCCATTTCCCACCCCTCCTCCTCCCTCCTCCATGCTCCTATCTATAATAATCGCTGCAACACCTGTATTGTGGTTCTAAATCAAAGCCTTCCCGTTATCTTCCTCCCACGACTCTCCACCACTAACCGCACCCTTGCTATCCTCGACATCCCCGGCTTTCACCTTACTCTCTGCTCCGTTTACTTCCCCCATAGGACATCCTATTCCCCCATTGTCGACTCCTTTATCTCCCTCTTTGGCTCCCCACCCCCTCCCCGCCTCCTCTTCGCTGGAGACGTCAACGCTGTTTCCTCCCGTTGGAGCTTTCGTAAACAGAACTCTAAAGGTTCTTTCATTAACATCCTTCTCGACACCCTCGACCTCAAGGTCTGCAACACCCGGGGAGCTATCACCCGCTCCCAGGGCTCCAGCTCCTCCTCCATTGACATTTCCAGCGTCTCTTCCTCTCTCCTCTCCTCCGTTTCCGGTTGGACCTCCTGCCCCACTGATCTCTCCGATCACTTCGAGATCCGCTTCTCCCTTTCCCTCCCCCCCGACTCCATTCCTTCCTCTCCTCCTCCCCCTCCTTCCCCCTTCCCCGGCTTCTCTTCCCTTAGCCTTCCATCTCAGCCTCCCCTGCCCCTTTTTAACTCTCTTGCCAAATCCCTCACCAACTCAGGCTCTCTCCACTTCGCTCTCGACCACTGCAATTCACCCGACTCTCTTGACACTCTTCTTCAATCTTTCTACTCTTTCCTCTTTATCAACTGCTCCCGCCACCTCCGTCCCCGCCCTCACACTTCCAACTTCCCCCCCCCGTTCCCTGGTGGTCTCCCCACTTACAAGCACTTAAGTCGCTTTCACGCAAGCTTCGCCGTTCCGCTCAAAACAGCTCTCCCCCAATCGCTCCTCCCTTCAAAGCCAGGCTCTCCAGGCCAAAAAGAATTATATCCGCGCCCTTTCCAAGGCCAAAAGGGATCACTTCAGGAAGCTCTGTTCCTCCTTCAACCGTAGCCCCTGGGGGCCCATCCACAGATACATCACCCGTGGCTCCTCCCGCTCCCTCCCTCTTTCTTCAGACTCTTTCCAGAAATCCCTCCTCCACTGTTCCATCAACGTCTGCCTCCGCTCCACCCTCGACTCCTTCTTTAACCCTCCCCCCCCAGACTCCCGCCCCTTTCACTTTTCCCCCTTCCCTTCTCACCCCCCCCCCTACCCCCCCCCCCCCCCCGACCTCCCTTTCACGGCGGTCGAGCTCTCCATCGCCCTCCGTAACCTCCGCCTCAAGAAGTCTTGCGGTCTTGACTCCCTTCCCGGCCCTTTCTCCAAATGGCTCGTCCATTCCTTCCCTAACTTTTTCCTTGGCTTCTTCAACTCTTGTTTTTCCGCTGGACACTTCCCCTCCCTTTGGAAAACAGGCCGACTCATCCTCCTCCCCAAACGCTCCACTTCCACAGATATTGTCCAGAAAAGCCGCCCCATTATCCTCCTCCCCATCCTCGGCAAGCTCCTAGAAAGCCTCATGGCTTTCTGGCTTACGCATCACTTCGAGAGCAACAACCTGATACACCCACTTCAATTCGGCTTCCGTCGGAGGCGCTCTACCATTGACGCCCTCTCCCTTCTTCACAACAAAATTAAGCGGGCCGTATCCAGACACCAGTGCTGTCTCCTCATCAGCCTCGACATCAAGTCGGCCTTCGACCACTTGTGGCATCCCCGCCCTCTTCGGCCGTCTTGTTGCCGCCTCCTGCCCCCCCTCTCTCCTCCAACTCTACCGCTCTTTCCTCTCCAACCGCACCATCCACCTCTCCTACCGAGGGTTTTCTCGCTCCACCTCCCCTTCACGGGGTTGCGCCAAGGTTCCATCAGCGGTCCCCTCCTCTGGAACAAATTCTTTAACCCCCTTCTCTCCCTTCCCTTCCCCCCTGGCGTCCACGTCCATGCCTTTGCTGACGATCTGCAACTCCTCATCTCAGCCCCTCCCTCTAGTCTCCCCTCCCTCGCCCAATCCTCGCTTGACCTCATCCACTCTTGGTGTCTCGACAACAAACTCTCCCTCTCCCCCCATAAATCCCTGGTCCTTCCCATCTTTTGCAACCCTCCCCATCTTACTATCGATAACACCCCCCTCACCTGTCCTGATACCCTGACCATCCTCGGCGTCACCTTCGATGAGCGTCTCTCCTTCACCCCTCACCTTTACCGCGTCTGCGATAAGGCCTCCTCCTTCCTCGGTAGGCTCTCCAGGTGCTCTAACACCATCTCCGGGCTCGGCTACGTCGCCAGGAGACGTTTCTACTGCAGCGTCGTCGAGCCCGCCATCACCTACGCCGCCCCCATCTGGTGTGAGGCAGTCAAATACCGCGTCGGCAAGGCCAGCCTTCGCTCTCTTCAGCGCAAATTCTGCGTCCACGCCATTCGGGGTTTTCGCACGGTCCCTACCCTCACAGCCATCGCCCTCCTTCGCGTCCTTCCCCTCGACCTCAAGGTCCTTTTCCTCTCCTCCCTCCTTCGCCCCCCCCGACCCTCTCCCCTTCACCCCCGAATCCCCCCCTTCCCCTTTCCTTTTCCCCTCTCCCCCACTCCTCCCCGACCTCTCCTTCTCACTTCTCCCCCCCCTCCGCCCCCGACTTCGACTACTACACGGATGGCTCCAAGTCGCGGAGCGGCGTTGGGGCCGGCGTAGCCAGGTTCTCCTCTTCTCCCCTCTCCTCTCGCTTTCCTCCCCTCTGCCTCTCCATTCCCTTGGCCTCCCACTGCTCGGTCTTCCAGGCCGAATGCTTCGCCTTCCGGTCCGCTCTCTCCGACCTCTGCAGCCTCCCCCCTTCCCTCTCCGCTGCCATCTCCTCAGACTGTCTCTCCCTCCTTTCCGCCCTCTCTTCCCCCCACTCCCCTCACCCTCTCGTTGCCCAATGCCAAACCCTCCTCTACTCCCTCCTCCCCTCCCGCAACCTCACCCTCCACTGGGTCAAAGGCCACTCTGGCAATCTTGGCAACTGCCAAGCAGACACCCTCGCTAAAAGCGCCACCGTTGCCCCTTCTCTCCCACCACATTTTACCCTCGCCCCTAAAACTGCCCACCACAAATTCCTCTCCCGCCACTTTTGGTCCCTCTGGGATGAGGAATTCATCTCCGCCAAGCCCACCTTCTTTCTTAAACTTGACCTTTCCCCAAGCTCACTCTCCTCCTCCCACAGCTTCCTTCTCCCAAGCTCCGCCATCGCCACCGGTCTTCTCACCGGACATACTTTCATTGCCGCTTTCCCCCACAGGAAAACCCCTCCCCCCTTCGACCCCACCTGCCCCCACTGCAACCTTGCCCCTGAAACCATTGATCACGTCTTTTTTGACTGCCCAAACCTTGACTCCCTTCGCGCTACCTTTTTCAATAAATGCCTGTCCGACCTCGGTCACATCCCCACTTCTCTCCCTCAGCTCTTCTCTTCTGGTAAAGCCTGGGCCCACACCTTAGACTTCGCCACCCCCTCAAACAGATTTATCCCATCCAACATCCCACAATCCAGCTCCGACCCTGACACTTAACACAACCTCTCCCTCACACCCCTCACTCGCACTCACCTCCCCTTTACATCTCACCCCTCACCCTCTTGGACTGGTGCCAACACACTCAAAACGCCTCTCTTTACTGTGGACTGTTGCCACTTTTTGTACATAGCTTTTTCTTTTTCTCTTTTACTCTTTGGTCTTCGCTCTCATCTCCCCATGTACATACCCTTTCTCCCCTACCTCTTTTGCCCACACCCACCCCTTGCCTTCTCTTGCCCTCTTTCTTCTTGGACCTCTCTTTTTGCTTGTTTACCTTGCTTGTTCCTTCTGTACATACCCCTTTCCCCCGCTGCTCTTGCCCTTGTCATTGTTTGTACCTCCTCTTCGTATTCTTGTTTGCTTAAAAAAAAAAAAAATAAATAATAATAATAATAATATTAAATAAAAAATCTGAAAAAAAAAAAAATATATATATATATATATATATTTTTTTTTTTTTAGATTTTTTATTTAATATTATTATTATTATTATTATTATTATTATTTTATTATTATTATTATTTTTTTTTATTTAATATTATTATTATTATTATTATATATATATATTTATTTATATATATATATATATTAATAATTATAATAAAAAAAAAAAAAGCAAACTCGCAATCTACCGGACTTGCTTGGAGTCTGGTGCTGCGCCTGGTGTCGCCTTGGTTCCCTCACTAACCGCGCTCTAGCCCCTCTTCTCCCTGGGGCGCCCACGGCTCCGCCGGCGTCTCTCCAGCCCTCTCCTTGGCCCTCCAGTGCGGCGGGCGCATGGTGACCCTCAACGTTGTATTGAGCCTTAAAATGCTTACCTGTTAGCATGTAGAAGGCGGAATAAATTGTTACCAAAAATGCACACTTCCTTCGGGATGTCGAAAGGTAAAAGCCAGACCTTTGATCTCTGATGATCCCCTATTTTTGAAGCCTTCAGTGCCGGAGTTGTGCTCGGCGCTGCCTTGGTTCCCTCAAAACGGCGTGCACTAGCCCTCCTTTCCCCCGGGGCGCCCACGGCCTTGCCGTCGCCTCTCCAGCCCTCTCCTTGGCCCTCCTCTGTGGCGGGTTGCTCGGAGACACCTAACTCTGAGTTATGCCTTAAAAAGCTTACCGAAGCTTGTAGAAGGCACAATAATAGTATATATATTCCAAAAATGCAATATAACAGCGGTATGGTAGATTAAACTGGCGAAACCGCTGGGAGGGTAAACCACTGATGAGCCAGGCCCTCCCTTTTTTTTCCATCGCAGTAAGGACAGTAGAAATTGTTATATTTTAAAAAGAATATTACGCCTCTAAAATATTTTTATAATATATTTATATAAGGAAAAGCCGCGACATCTGGCGGTCATCTTTACAGAGTAGTTCATAATAGAAATTATAATTTTAAAACGAAATAAAGGTTTTTATGTAATATATATGTGTGTGTTATATAAAATATTTAATTTAAAAATTATAATTAATAGAACAAATTACTCTGTTTAAATCGATCGCCAGATGTCGTAGCTTTCCTATATAAACCCATTGTTGTTGTTTCCCATTGGTTGCTCAAATATTTTATAAATATGTAATAATTCATTTTCTTTATTCTACTAGCCTTAAGTCCGGTAGTTTTTAAAATTATGTATTTTATATTTCTCAAGCTCAATTAAAGCTGATTCTGATCTAAACTATTTTTAAATTTAAAATTATAATTTTGTTCACACGACAGCAAACAATAACATAAAATGTTTATGTATACCAAATCAAACAACAGATAAAAATTATATATCTCTATCTAATTCCAAAATCATCAGATATATTGTTTTGTAATATATATATTTATTAATAAAAATATTTTCTTGCTTGATTTTGATTATCTTGAGGATCATTCTATGGTTATGCAGTCGTGGTTAAAAATATTTAGAGAATAATAATAAAAATAGTTTTTATCAGATATTGCTTTAATTTAACTTATGGAATATATAAAAACTTAATTTGATTAAAGTACTGCCTGGCTTAAGGCGTAAGAATTAAAAAATGAAAAACCTATTTACATAATGTACAAAAGATTTGAGCCGGCAATCGGGATACAACAACAATGAGTTTTTATAGGGGAAGCGTGACCTCTGGCGGTCGATTTAGCAGAGTATTTGAATCTATGAAATTATAATATTAAATAAAATAATATTTTAATATAAGATATATAAATATAGTAATAAATGAGCTATAGATTCATTAGAGAAGTAGGATGGATATAAAGCTTAAAGGCACAGAACAAAAGGTCACTTGTAAATTCGCTCGGAAATTCCTCAGGAGCGATCAAAGGTCTCCAGAGAGGGACGGAAATTTCTTGTAATTAATCCCCCGAGAATTATCTGGTAAGAAAGTAATTAAAGTATTAAGATACAGAATATTATTTTGGAATTTATTTTTAATATTTACTTCTAACTTGTGGGGAAATTTCAAGACCTAAGTTGTTATATCATGTTAGTTAGTATCTTGATAACTATTCAACTTTATGTATTCTGATCATTCAAAATTGTTATATTCGTATTAGTAAAGTTATTTCAAAAATAAATATTATTCAAATTATGTTAGAAATAATTACCTAGAAATTATTTGAGAAAGAAAGTATAAATAAAATTAGGGTAGAGTGTTTCTTTTAATTTTGATTTCGCAAATTTTGAAGCAAATTTCCTGCACTTCAACGGGCATATACTTCTATATACAATATAAAGATGAACCTTTTGTACAGAAATAATTGATAAATGTATTATTTATATAAAATGAAAGGATTTAGAAGCAAGAATGTTTCTTTTATACATAATACAAACTTCTACTACCCTTACTGCGATGAAAAAATATATTGGGGGGGGGCTTGGCTCATCAGTGGTGAACCCTCCCAGCGGGTTCGCCAATTTAATCCACCAGACCGTTTCTCAGAGCTCTAATACTGTATTAGACGATTATTCTTATATACGCAGCACTGAAGGGTGGAATCTCAGAAATGGTTTTTAAAAAAAACTATAATCATAAGCTTATAGGACAGTAGAATTACATTCAAATATTTGCATCGAGCAATGCTCTTACGCAAACAATAAAGTGGAAGGGTTCACCACTGATGAGCCAAGCCCTCCCAATATAGTTTTTGGATCGCAGTAAGGGCAGTAGAAGTTTGTATTATGTATAAAAGAAACATTCGCGCTTCTAAATCCTTTCATTTATATATACATATATAGATGGCGCGTTATTGCTTTTTGTTAATTTATGCATAAATGTGTTATTGTTAAAAGAAACTATTCACCTCAATTTTATTTATTTTTTTCTTTTTAAAATTATTCAAATTATTACTTTATTATTATATTGTGGCGAAGAAATAATTTATTATTTAATATTATTCAATGAAAATATTCAATAGATTATAAAAATATATATTACTCTGTATTTATAAAATCATTTTAAAAATATTTCTTTGCTTGTTTGTTCAAGATTTCCTAGCTGTAAATAATTGGGGTTAATTTGTTAATATTTGTCGACTAGTCGCCGTGACGTCACCAATTAATACTTTCACATCTTCACATATACAAAGACTTGATTTCTAGGCTAAAATATAAAACTCTTTTTGCTCATAAAGTTTACATATTTCCCTAGAAATCAATATTCTTCAGATACGACTTATAAATAATTTAAAATGTCTTGCTGTGTGTGTGTGTCACCAAGAATAATAGACCAAGGCAATTATTATTTGAACTTGACCAAAGACCAATCAAATAGTTCTAAAGATAAAATAGCTCTAATTCTATTTGAACATAAAACTTCACCTTTGTTCATGGTTTTGTTTAACACGAGATATTCTAAATTAGCTTCAGACAACCGACATATCTTTTGCAGCAGGCTATCTTATAAATCTCTTAATCCCCCAATTTTACTCAGAACAAAGCTAGGATTTTACCTTTATAACCAAAATATTCATGAAAATTCTTGGGTAGTGTAATTGTTTCGGATTTTATAGAAAGGATTTGAATAATGCTAATCTGTGAAGATTTATATAAAATAAGTATTCACTTTCAACATTTTGATTTATAGTACATCTGATGATTGCTCATCGTTAGATAAATATCATTCTTTTTCTCTCCCTTTTTAACTTTTCGAAAAAATATAGATATTTATTGAATAAATTGCTTCAAATTACATAGAATAATATAGAATATCATATAAAAATATGTGTAGTGTTGAAAAAAAAGGAAGATAGGAGAAGGAACTGATCACAGGAGGATTATATTGAACGGTGAACAAACTTACAATAAAAAGAAAGATAACACAACAACTAACTAAGGCATCTATATATATATATATTTCATATAATATTGTTATTTTGTTTAAAATTATATTTCATATATTCAAATATTCTGTTAAGTATACCACCATATGTCGCGACTTCCATTTATATAACCTATTGTTGTTGTTTCCCGATAGCCGGCTCAAATCATTTGTAAATTATGTAAATAATTCTTTCATTTATTTTCATCTTTAGGCCTCAAATTAGGTATTTCTTTCTTTAATTATGTGTCATTATCACAATTAAAGAAAATTGTGATTTAAAGTTAATTTTATTTAATTATTACCATGACTGCAAAACAATATAACATACTCATGGATTCCAAGATTAAGCAAATGAGCAATAATTCCTCTACAAGCAATTAATCTCTTAACAGCAGAAAAAATATTTTTCCTAATATATATATAATGTAACACACGACATAGTAACAAGGTCACTGGTCAATAACATAATATTATTATTGTAATATTTAGAGATCTGAGATGATTATCAATTAAAAACATGCTCAATACAATAAAACAAAGTTACTTTCCAAATGTAAATTCTAAAAAATGTAAATTACTATATATTAAAAATTTTTATTCCACAAACAAATTCAATACAAATATTCTGTTTCATTTATATTTTCTCTATGTGTTATTTATCAGTAACAATGTACAGGGTGATCCAAAAGTCCCGCACAACTTTAAAAATTAATAACTCCGCGAATATTTGCGTTAGAGCAATGCGGTAAACACCATTGTGTTCAGGATGCAATGGGAATTTTTATGGCAAATAATGAAAAATTCGAAATTGATTTTAGTTACAATTTTATTCACCAGATGGCGCTCTACCAGATTCAGATATTCAGCGGCCAAATTGTTTGATAAATTGAAAAATATAATTGAACGACACGTATTTTTCCTTTTTGAATACCAGGAAAGAACCCTAATAATATCAAATAACAAATTAATAAAACACCACTTCGCCAAAAGTATGAAGAATTGGTTAACGATTTCAAATACAATCAGAGATATGTAAAATAGGCAAATGCAAATTAAAACATGTAGCAAAAATATTTATATTTTATATGGGGTTTTGTGAAATAGATTGAATGTTTGAAAAATACTGCTGATATCAATACACGAATTTTTGATATGTTAATATAGTACCAAAAATTATGATGGCACTACTAATAGGATTTCTTGCTATAAGAAATGTGTAGTTTCTTGACTAATTGGAGACCCTTGACTATTTAACTGGATATTTGTCATGATCCAACAAATGAAATATAGAGGGGAGTGACAAAATATATTTGTCGTACTTTATTCCAAATATCCTATGGGCTTGTCAAATGTTATCATTGTTTATTATACTGTACACAATTTTAAAAAATGTTTCCCCTCAAATAAAAATAATTTTTAAATCGACCTTTTGCGTTGAAAAACGTGGTAGTAAAATCATTTTGTATTATTTTTTTCACAAAATTTCTAAAGTTATTGGTATACAGAAAATATTCCTTATGCTATTTCTTCTAATGAGCGAAAAGCGAAAACTAAACATAAGGGAAAAAATTGTGTGTACCAGTGTTATTCGAGAAGTTATAACACTCTGGTTTGCACGACATAATATGTGAGCAAATGACAAACAAAAAATTACTGTTCACAAATAAAAAAAGATAGTCAAGATGTGAGGACAGCATTTATTATCCCCATATCCCAACACAAAGAGCTGCAAAATATTGGTAGATAATATAATACATGCCGGCTTATATAACACATGAGGTAACTGCCTTCTCTCTTGTATTAGGTCACAATCCTTGCTCAATGTGGCACCCTTCATTCTCAATCACCGCCTGCAGACGATAAATGACAGAATGGACAGCATTAAATAACATATCTGTTGAAATTGATAAAACGTGCCATCTGATAGAAGCCTTCAACATGGCCAATGTGGTAGGCCAGCATCGATAAACACACGATTTAATGTACCCCCATAAACAAAAATCGCAAAGGCGTCAAGTCTGGTGATCTTGGAGGCCACTGGTATATAAAGTGGCGACTTATCACACGATTTTCACAGAACGTATCCTTCAGCAATTGTTTGGCACCTCGGGAGATATGAGGAGGTCCTCCATCTTTCATGAATGTTATTTCGCTTAGTGCTTTTGCCCTGCAATATGGGAATACCCTTTTCTCTCAAATGTTGGACATAACGTTCATCAGTTACAAAAACGGTTTTAAAAGTTCTTCCATTGATTTTTCAAAGAAAAATGGCCCAATAATAAAAGAAGTGAACCCACACAAAACTGTAACTCTAGGCTGGTAAAGTGGCATTTCTGTAAAAATCCTAGGGTTGTCTGTTGCCCAAATGCGGCTGTTTTGAATGTTAAATTCTCCGTTTAGAGAAAAGTGAGCATCATCTGTCCACAGAACATTCGACAGCCAGTTTTCATCAATATCAATTCGCCGGAAAACCCATGCAGAGAATTTTTGACGCATCTCAAAATCGCCAACTTTCAGCTCGTGAAATCTTTGAATTTTGTATGGGTACACACAATAGAGACATTAAGTGAAGCGTCTTCGGATATCACAATCATACTCGGCGAATTTAACGCCAAAAGTTCAATTTGGGGATCACCTGTCCTGGATAACAAAAGTCAGCAGGTTGAGGACATGCTAACAGACCTCGACCTTACACCGTTAAATAACGGAGAGAACACCTATCTAAGTCCACAGGCACAGAATCCGCAATAGACATCACAGCGATAAATTACAACATCGCACCCACAACACAATGGAAAATCATGAGAGGTGCAATCAGTGACCACAGACCAATTTTAACAACCCTAAACTTCAAAATTGAGAACGTCCATTAGAATAAAAGAACATGGAACTTTAGGAAAGCCGACTTGAAAAAAATTCACAGAAAAGCTTGAAGAACTGTGCAACGAAAAATTGAATTACAGAACGCTTGACAAAAACTTGGAAAAAATTCTCTTCGAACATTTCAAAATCTGCAAAAGCATCGATACCTAGAGGTAGACGTAAAGACCTGTGGATACCTTACTGGAAGGACCACAACATCGAGGCAGTGATTTCAGAGAGAGAGACAATATCAATGAACTTCTTAAAAAAATAAAACAGAAGAAAACAGAAAGAACTCATTGAAATTAGTCACAAAATAAAACAAGAAATTTGGATATGCAAACAAGAAAAATGGCAGAATTCTGCGAAAAAATGGATCCAAGAAAGGACAGCCAACACTGGAATATGATTAGAGTGTTAGAGAACAATCAACACCAACACCAATCCTCCAATACTCTAACCGATATGAATAGAACAGCGCGAACGAGAACAAACAGATGGCTGACATAATTGCTGAATATCTTTCAAGCACTTCCATACTCAACTATACGAATGAAGACAGGACTCTAAAAATAATATAAACCAGTTAGTTAAACAAGCAAGAAACTTCCATCAACAAGATATTTTCTCGAGAGACTTCACACTGAATGAGCTAAACTTATCAATAAAAAAATCCAAGAGGTCACCAAGAGATAATCTAATCTTTGGTTAAATGATCAAACACTTTGAAGACAAAGCTAATAATCAACTCCTACGAATACTGAACATTTCATGGCAAACTGGTAAACTACCAAAGAATTGGAAGATATCAATTATAGTGCCAATACTGAAGCCAAACAAAGATGCCAAGGAATACAAGAACTATCGGCCAATTGCTCTCACCAGCAAACTTTGTAAAATACCAGAACGAATTATCCACTCTAGGCTCATAGTCTGGCTCACTAACAATAATAAAATAAACCTCTACCAAACTGCCTATAGATCCCAGCACTGTACGACTGATCAACTGTTTTACTTCTGTCAATCAATAATAGATTCTTTCCAGGAAAAACCGCCAAAGAAGACCACGGCTATATTCCTTGATATGACCTCAGCTTTTGATCGAGTGTGGAGGGAGAAATTACGTGAAAAGCTGCACAACATCGAAGTAAGAGAAAAACCTTAATCTGGATTGCAGACTTCTTAAGGGGAAGAAGGTTAAAGGTTCAGGTCAATGGAGAATTTTCCAAGGAAGGAAGAACATGGGCTGGTGTACCTCAGGGATCTGTGCTCAGTCCTCTACTCTATCTGCTATATATTAACGACATCTATCCTTACCTCACTGAAGACACAAAGGTTGTCTGTTATGCAGATGATATAGCCATATGGCACACAAGTAGCAGCATAGAAAAATCGTAAAAAATACTGAACACATCAATGAGAGGACTGGAGAAGTGGGCAATGGAACTCCAAATGACCATAAACCCAATAAAACTAAACCTATGCGTCTTCTCCACTCACAGGGAAAAAGGCATAAATATAACAAAAAAAAAAGCATAAACAACCAAATGATTGATAAAATTAGAAATCCATAATACCTAGGTGTGATACTGCAGTCCTGTATCTTTCAAGTTGGTCTCGAGGACCACGCCATCACCATCTCCTAAGCGGCAAAGTACGCGATCTACGTATTCATCGTAGATCGCAAAATGCGTGGTGTCGCTGGAGACCTACTGGCGATTCTCCACAAACTCTGCAGCGCTGGAAGAGGCGCCATATTCATTGTACATAGTGTATATAATGCATATTATCTTTTTTTAATAGTGCAGACTGTGCATGTATTGACAAGATGTCAACAAAATTGTTTTAATTATTATTGATGAGGAATTGGAATTTTCAGAACACATAATTAGCACCTCAAATAGAACTATCAGAAAACTAAACATTCTGAGAAGGCTATGTGGAACAAATTGGGGAGCAAAACCCAGAATTCTCAGAACAACATATACCACCTTAATAAGGCCGATAATGGAATATGCAACACCGGTCTGGGCTCCCTCAAGCTCATCACTAAAAGTAAGACTAGACAGTGTTCAAGCAAAAGCGGCCAAAATGATCACTGGTGCTGTTTCATCCACCAACAATGAGAAAATTCAGAGAGAATGTGTTCTAGACCTACTCGCTCGAAAGCAGAAGACAAAATAAAAACAACTTGGATCGGCACTTCGGAAACGAGGAACCAAAGGACGAGATCACTCTGACCACTTGTGGTTTGGTAGATCCGCCCTTTTCTGAGAATGAGGTGAAACTGACGGCTTTCAAGTTCGGGAAAAGGAAATCTCCTGGTCCCGATGGGATCGATAACACGGTCGTGAAAGCCCTGGTAAGGATGCACCCATCGCTTCTTTCCAGGTCATTCAAAAGTTGCCTGGACACTGGTACTTTTTCTGAGGCATGGAAGGTTGCCCGAGTAGTGCTTCTCGAAAAGTCTGGTAGAAAGGGTAATTCTCCTAATGATTATCGTATGCTTTCTTTACTAGCGTGTCTAGGTAAGGTCCTGGATAGCCTACTAGCTCAGCGACTGAAGCACTGGCTAGAAAGTAATGAGCTCCTTTCCTCTTTCCAACATGGTTTTAGGGAAGGGAAGTCCACAACCACAGCTCTGAACGAGGTGTTAGAGGGGGTTGAGATGGGCTTAAATAAGGGTGCTTGGGTTCTTTTCGTGGCCCTGGACATTGATGGCGCGTTCAACTCCATGAACTGGAACAAGCTGATGAGAAATTTGATGGACATGGGTTGTCCTGATAATTTGTGCAGCTTGGTTCGTGACTTCCTGAGGGATAGACGGATTAGCCTCAGTTTTGGTGGGCGGAAGTTGGAAAGAAACTGTGCTAGGGGTTGCCCCCAGGGCTCTTGCTGCGGACCTATTCTGTGGAATATCCTGGTAAACACCGTTTTCCAGGAGGAGCTCCCTGAGGGAGCCAGGCTGGTTCTCTATGCTGACGACCAGTTCCTCATCATTGAGGCTGCTTCGAGAGCGAAGGCTGAGAAGTGTGTTGAAACTTCTCTCCAAATTCTCTCGAACTGGGCCCATGACTCTGGCCTTAAGTTCAATGTCTCCAAAACTAAAGCCCTCAGCTTTAAGCCTAGGGACATAAGAAATAAAAGGAAAGGGATCAAATGGGAACACAAGCCGGCTATCGGGATCGAAGGACGGAGGGTAGCGTTGGTCAATAGGATGACCATCCTGGGGGTGGTCATTGATGACAAGATGGGTTGGCAATACCAGGCGGAGGAGATGGTGGCGAGAGGCAGGGAGGCGTTGTGCAGGCCTGTCCTGGTTGGCTCTCAACAGGGGGGGGGAGAAGGAGGGTACTATTTTTAGGAAACTCTGCCTCTCCTGTGTCGAGCCAATCCTGCTATATGCTTCCAGGGCTTGGTGTCGCCGAAACAGGCATCAGAAGGTGGCGACTACTCTAGAGAGAGTGCAGAGGACAGCGGCACTCAGAATCACAGGGGGATAACGCACTACCAGCAGTGAGGCCTTATTGGTCCTCGCTGGGCTTATTCCCCTGGGGTTGAAACTAGAGGAGGAGACCATCAGACAGAAGATCTAAGAGAACAGGGAAGATGCCCTGGGACTGGAAGCGGGTGCCCTGGGATGGAAGAGGGACCCAAGAAAGCCTCCGCAGTGGTTGCCAAAGTGGAATTGGAGTCCTGGAGGGCCAACAGGGATTGGCACGGAGGTTTTCACTGATGGGAGTAGGTCTGGAACCAATACTGGAGCTGGGGTAGTGATTTTCACTAATGGAGAGCTGATCTTCCAAGAAAGTTTAACACTCAGAGTGGACGAATTGGTCTTTTCAGCCGAGCTGGTTGCGATCAGGGTAGCCCGCAGAGTGTGTGCCGAGAAGAACTTCAGCCCGGACCGTGCCCCGGGGGCACGTCCAGGACTTATGTTTGGACAGATGGAGGAACATTGTGAAGGGGAGAGAGTTATTCAATGGGGTAACAACACCCAAGTACCTCTGTAAGGTAATGTCCCACAAACTCATTAGGGTAGTTCGGGACATGGGCTCTTCCCCAAGTCTCCACAGATTTGAAATTAAGAGCAATCCTGATTGCGTCTGTGGAGAAAGGGATGTGAATGCACGCCACTACGTCTTGGATTGTCCAAGGGTAGTGGGTGTGCAGGAAGAGAGAAGGAGGGCGAGGGGCGCGATCGAGAGTGAGCTGCTGAGAAATCACAGCAAGCTTCTTGAGAAAGCCCACGACGTGGCAGCTGAGCTTTTCCTCAGCTGTGAGTGAACAGAGTCGACCGGGGTCTGCCTCCCCGCGGTCCCTGCTGGACACAGTAGATAGTTTCCTATTTTGCTGTGATTAAAGGCCACCGGTATAGAAATCCTTACAGACACGTTGTCTGGGAGGTGATGTTTCCAGGTACAATGTCCAATCACTAGCTTGGATACCGTTACTTGGCTTATGAGTTGAACAGAATAGCAGCGAAGGCATGCTTCGCATGCCGGCTTGTGGACCGAAAGGTCTGGGTGGCCATCTGCTTCTAGGGTATACCAACTGTGCTTAGGTGGGATCCTCCAGTTCTTGTTTATTTTGGCTACTGTTTCTATTTCTTTAAATGTAAGTTTATTTTTCTGTAGCAAGGGTTCTTTTGTACCTTTTTTCGCTAGCGCATCAGCAGCTTCATTGCCTTCAATGCTAACATGTAAGAGTATCCATTGAAGGTGAATTTTTGAGGTATTGAGAGTTTTTGGAGATAACCAATTATGTTCCTGCTTACTTTGTCTCCAAGTTCCCCTGTGTGACTCAAGTGTTGTATGGCACTTCTACTATCAGTAAGAATCCATATATCGTGATGTTTAATGTTTCTGATGGATTTTAAGACTTCATAGATGGCTATAAGTTCTGATCTGAAGACTGAGCAAAATTCTGGGTTTCTTCTGTTTATTTTCTCAATGCCATTTGTGGTTTTAATGAGAGAGCCACTGCCAGTGTGTCCCAACTCATCTCTGCTACCATCGGTATAGATAGTTATTTGATAAAGAAAGAAAAATCAAAGATAAGGAGGATAAGTTTCTTTTATGAACAAATGATCAAGCTTTCGGGCACAAAGTCGCCCTTCTACAGGAATAAAATTATACAAAATCAAGATTCGTCTATATATATACAAATATTTAGCATAAATAATAAATAAATATTAGAAAATAGAGAGATAACATTTAAGTTTTATGTCTGATGTACGAATCAGGTAAATCAAGTGAGAGTCTCGTGTCTCGAGTGTAAGGCCTTAACAAATTATTTTTAAGAGATAAAATTTATATTTTATGTGTGATATACAAAATAAATAATAAGAGAAATGTGAATATGCTAATATTTGGTATAATCTGCTAGTTAAAAATCAATAAGTTGTTGTATTAACAGCTTATGAAAATATTTCGTTATAAAGATCCGGAATATCAATGTGCCTATTGATGCTATTATATTTCAGAGATAGTAGCGCCTCTACAACCAATCTCTTATATTTATGTTGAATGTTAGAAAAATGTGAACGGGGTTCTATTGTATTAAAAGTATGTCCTGTATTTGAAATATGTTGGGCTATGAGGGATCTAGGGTCGTTATTTCTGATATTTCGGATATGTTCATCAATTCTATCTTTTATATGTCTACCAGTTTCTCCTATGTATAAGCTAGAGCAATTATTACATTTTAATGAGTAGACTGCATTCTTTAAGTGTATGGGTTTTAAGGGGAAACTGTTATTGGTGATAGGGTTTCTAAGTATAGTGCCTAAATTAGGAGTATTGGAAAAGAAGGTGCGGATACCAAAGTTTTTTAGATATTTAGATATGTTAAGGCTCTGAGGGGAAAAAGGAATGGTACAGATAGATTTATAACTATGATTAACAGCTGTTTGTAAAGGGTTATGAAAGTATCTCAAAATAAAGTTTTTTGGATAGCCCAATGTCAATAAATGTGATAATATGATATTTGTTTCCTGCTGTTTTGATATATCTGTGGTACAATGAGTGAATATGCGCTTAGTTAATGCTTTGACTGTGTTAATTTTATGGCTAATAGGGCAATACGAAGAAAATGTATGTATGATGGATAAAATGACGGTTTGTAATAAACGCTTGTGGTATATCTATTATCTATTTTTGTGATAAGTATATCTAAGAAAGCTAAAGTGTTATTGGTCTCTGTTTCAACTGTAAAACTTATATCATGGTATAAGTTGTTTAATGTCGATAAAATGTTATCAAGTGAACTGGTTTTGACTATTGCAAAAATATCATCAATATATCTGTGCCATGATAAAATCTCTAAGTGGTATTGTTCAACTATTTGCTTATCTATATGGCGCATAACTATTTCTGATAGAGGGGAAGATAGTGGGCTACCCATGGGTGTACCTTTTGTTTGTTTAAAGTATGCTTGATTAAAATTAAATATACTGTTATTTAAACTAATACTGATCAGGGATATTAATCTGGAAATGGTGTTAATGGGGTAATTATGGTCTGATAAGAATTGTGTTGTGCAATCTATAATAAGTGGATGGGGTAGACTGGGGTATAAATTCACCACTTCAAAGGATACCATGATGCTGTTGGGTAGAACCGGTGACTGTTGAATATGGCTCAAGAAATCCGGAGTAGAAGATATGGATGCCGAGGCCCCACCATCCCTGAGCATAGGAGAGAGTAACTTGGCCAGGAAGGAAGACAAAGGAGCTGCTGGGGATAAATGATATGCTATTATAGGTCTAAGTGGAATATTGTCTTTGTGCAATTTTGGCAGTCCATATATGTATGCTTTCCCATAAATGTTTGATATAAAGGATTTGCATTCTTCTGTGCATACATATATGGACTGCCAAAATCGGGTGAAGAGAGTTGGGCTAAAGACTGATCCTTGTGGTAATCCTTGGTACAATTTGAAGGTTTTAGATAGAGTGCCATTATATTTGATCCTAATTCATATATTTTTAAGAGAATCATTTATCCAAGTGATAGCTTTTCCATCAATTTTGAAATGTTTGTATAATTTTGTAATTAACTTGTTTTTCCATACCTTATCAAAAGCTTGTGTAAGGTCTAAAAAGCAGCTATGGTGTGGTTAGTTGGTTTTTCGTTTTGTGCATCTTTTACCTTTTGTGTGAAAAATAAGAGTTGGTCTATTGTCCCATGTCCTTTCCTAAATCCATATTGTTCTTCTGGTAAGAGATTTCTTGTGTCGGGGTGGTAGGTGAGTCGTCTGAGTATAATTTTTTCCATTAATTTGCAGCAAATATTTGTTAGGGAGATAGGTCGGTAGTTTTTTGGGTCATCAGCAGATTTGTCAAGTTTTTTAATGGGACTTTTTGTTGCATTTTTACAGTCTTGAGGCAATTTTCCAGTTTTCCAGGAGTTATTGAAAATATTAAGAAGTCTTTCTTTGCCAATTTTGCCCAAGTTTGATATCATTCGGCCATGGATTCCATCTGGCCCAGGAGTCTTGTTTAGGTCAGTGTTTTCTAATGCATAAGCTAGCTCTTTCACATTGATTTTTTTCATGGAAAATATTATGAGTGCTGGTGACATTTTTTACAGCCATGAATAATCTTTCGGGCCTTTTTTCAACCTTGATTTTACTACTTATTTGATATGAATTACCTAAAAGATTGGCAGCAATTTTGTCATTAGTTGCTGGTGTACCATCTGTATTCTTAATCATATTTGTGTTTTCAGTTTGTGGCTGGACTCTGTCAATTTGTTTTGCCAAATTCCAAAGTTTTGTATTTGGGTTTTTTGGGTTCAGGTTTTCACAAGTTTGTTTCCATTTTTCCCTTTTCACATTTACGCATAATCTTTTTTTTATTTTTGCAATCACAATGTTCAGTTCAGTTCTACAATATTTTTGGTTTTGGGTGCACTTTTTGTAGTTCATTTCTTTTAGTTATAAGTCTTTGAATATTTTTTGCCTGGTGTGTATAATTTGGAATCCATTTCTTAATATTACCTCTTGGTATTGAAACTTTGGCTGCTTTAATAATGGTGTTTTCGAAAGATATCATATTAGCCTTTTTGAAGTTCCAGAAATTTTCTTAATTGAGCTAGTTTTGGTCTTGGTGCTAATTTCTATCAAATTAGGCAAATGATCACTTCCAAAACTTTTTAATATTTTCTATTTGCATTTGTGGAAAATGTCAGGATAGTAAAAACTTATATCAAGGGCTTGTGCAGTATTATAGCTTGTAGGAATGATGGGTAGGATTCCCATCATTTAAGCACATAAAGGCATTGTCGTCAAATATGTTTGATAGTATTTTGCCTCTTGGGTTTGGCGTAGAACATCCCCATAGTTGATGTTTGGCATTAAGGTCACCTACAATAATAGTGTTGTCTGTAAGAAATTGAGCCATTGTTCCATCGTCAATAAATGTATTGTTTGGAGGGTGATACATATTGTATATGTGGATGGCCTTGTTTTGATTGAGGTAGACTTTGATACCTTGGGCTTCGAGGTCTAATGTGTTTGTAATATTAACGGCTATGTCCTCATAGTACAAATTATTGATTAAAATTGCTAGGCCACGCCCTTCAACAGCATATACAGATGGATCTTCAGACCTTACCCTGAGTAATGGAGGGGCCGGAATTAACATAATACTGCAAGATGGAACAAACATCAAAATCAAAGAAGGAGCAGGACAGATTTCGTCAAACTTCACTTGTGAACTGACAGCTATCTGGAAAGCCCTTGATGTATGCCTTAACCAACCATCCCTGCATCAAGCAGAAGGAATTTTAATATACAGCGACTCCATATCCGCTCTAGAAGAAATTCAGAAGGGCAATACTAAAATCACACAGAAAATACACTCGTTACTTACCCAACTGGAACCATTGGAGAATAACTACATTCTACAACGAATCCCTGCCCATGCTGGGATCAGGGGTAATGAAATGGCATTCGAATTGGCAAAGGAAGCCAGAAAGTTGAGCCAAAGGGAAAGAACAAATGTCATTATTTGACTCTGATTCTTTGTCAAAATACAAGATAATTAAACGAAAAAATAAGAAAAGATCAAAATGCGAAATAAACTCGGAGAGAAAAATGACAAAAACTATAACAAGACTTAGAACAAAACACTATAAAGGAATGACAATACATCCAGATGGCACAAGAACCTATAGGGCATGCAACAATTGTCCTGGTGTGGAACTTACACCTACCCACATATTCTTATAGCCAGCAATGGCCGCAGCCTTGCAAAAATTAGACATAGACCCTGAGCAGCAGCTTTACACACCTAAGATAGTGGACATTGCTGCTGCTGTGATGGAGATACATGGATACATCTGAGGCTCTTTATTGGACACGACAACAACAACGGCATTCCAGAGTAAAATAAATTATCAGAGATAGATACATATTTTTCAAATGAATTAAAATAAATATAATCGATACTGAGTGAGAGTTGAATTAAAAATATTATAAATTTATTATCTTCGGAAACAAACCGTATCTAAAATATCAATTTTCTTTTTGCTACATGTTTTAATTTGCATTTACCTATTTTACATATCTCTGATTGTATTTGAAAATCGTTAACCAATTCTTCATACTTTTGGCGAAGTGGTGTTTTATTAATTTGTTATTTGATATTATTAGGGTTCTTTCCTGGTATTCAAAAAGGAAAAATACATGCCGATCAGTTATATTTTTCAATTTATCAAACAATTTGGCCGCTCAATCTCTGATTCTGGTAGAGCGCCATCTGGCGAATAAAATTGTAACTAAAATCAATTTCGAATTTTTCATTATTTGCCATAAAAAATCCCATTGCATCCTGAACACAATGGTGTTTACCGCATTGCTCTAGCGCAAATATTCGCGGAGTTATTAATTTTTAAAATAGTGCGGGACTTTTGGATCACCCTGTAGAATAATAAAATGTAATTGTTCCACAATTTAATCCAAACTAACAACGAAATTGTTACCCTTTCTGTAGCGTCTACAAATTAGCCAGCGCCATAAATTCGACAGAAAAAAAGAAAGAAGACAAGGTGCTGATTCAGTAATGGGTTCTCAAATTTTAGGGAGGAAGCGTTTTTCTTACCCTGTTGCTGTCAAATCTTTTTCTTTTCATTCTGAAACTTTTATTCAGATAAATTTAAAATGTCATATATAGCATGAAACTTCTTGTATATGAAGAACGTATCTTAATAACAAAAATTCTTGTCAATGAAACTTTTTCTCAATTTCTACAATTAAAATTATTTATATTATGATGCATTAGCGCTATCTGTTATGGAAATTCCAAACTATTATAGACGCGCATGATTCTTTACAAAATTAAAGCAAAAATTAGCATTATTATTACTATAAAAGGAAGATCGAAAAATGCATTATAACAGCAGTATGGTAGATTAAACTGGAAAAACCGCTGGGAGGGTTCATCACTGATGAGCAAGGCCCTCCCATTTATTTTTCCATTACAGTAAGGGCAGTAGAATTGTTTAATTTTAAAAAGAATCATACGCGACTATAAGTTTCTATAATTATTTATATTGAAAAAAAAATTTAAACGACTATTAATGGCAAATTATTCTTTAAAAAAGCATCTTTCAGTTACTACAAAGAAAGAAAACTTCTTGATATCGATTTTTACCTTTGAAATGAAGACATTAAGAGGCGAATGTTTCTTCTTTTACAAATAAAGCAAACTTCTACTATCCTTACTGCGTGGAAAAATATATTGGGAGGGCTTGGCTCATCAGTGGTGAACCCCCCAGTGGTTTCACCAATTTAATCTACCAGATTAAATTCAGCGTCTTAATGTCTTCATTCGATATATATAGATGACGCGTTATTGCTTTGCATTAAATTTATCGTTATTGATTTTTAATGATAATTTCACTAAAACGCTATCAATTTTCGTTGTTTTCAATGATATTTCTTTATATATCGAAATCTCCCTATAATTAAACTTTTGACAAAAGATTTATTGACAATAATAGTAATTTATATCGAAAAACCTTATTACGAAAATATTAATTAGAATATTCAAAAAAACTATGTATAACGAAATATTATATGAAATTTAAACCCTTATTTATTCTTTCAAGGAAACCCTTTATAAGGAAGCACACATTAGAACGAAAATATAAGTTAATAATATGCTCTCAAGGAAATTTTCAAACAAGGGAAACTTCTTTTTTCGAAGAAATCCGTATTCAAAGAAAATATTTGTATTATCTATCCCCGAAACTCATTTTAGCGAAAACTCTATAGAAGGAAAACTAAAATTGGAACGATACAGAGAAGATTAGCATGGCCCCTGCGCAAGGATGACACGCAAAATCGTGAAGCGTTCCATATAGAAGGAAAACATATAAATTTTCTCTCAATGAGAGAGAAAAACCTCTTATAACCAAAACCTCTATAAACAAAAAAATGCATCTGAAATTCTATAGTAATTCTCTATAAAAAGAAATTATTTGTTTTTTTCTTTCAATGAAACTCAATATAACGAAGCACTCTTTAGAATGAACTCATTCGTAAATTATTTCAACGAAACCTCTATAACAAATATGTTTATAGAAGAACAAAATTTGTTCGTTTTTTCTTTCAGAGATACTAATTATAACGAAGCCTTTTATAAAATGAAAAAAGAAAATGTGTTTTTTCATTCAACGAAACTCATTATAACGGAAAATGCTATAGAAGATAATTATTTGTATAAATTCTTTTAAACGAAAATTTATTTATAACAGAAAAATCTATAGAAAGAAAGCATTCATCAGTTTCATTTAACGAAAACCTTTATAACGAAACCTTCTATAAGATAAAAACTTTTGTATTTTATTTAAACGAAATTCATTATAACGAACACTCTATAGAAGAAACGCATTTGTAAATTATATTAAAGGAAACACTCTATAAAATCAAAACATTTGTAATTTATTTCAATTAAACTCAATATAACAAAAAATATAGAAGCAAAAATTTTCTCTGACCCACTGAAAATGCTTTTATATTTTAAAAATATATAAGAAAACCTAAAATTGACACCTTTGAAGTGCAAATTTGAAAATTCTAAATGTTCAGTCTCATTCGGTTTTCAGACAAGGCTGTTCTATATTTGATAGAGTCGCATGTATATAATGTTCATAATTAAAAGCAAGCAAATACATTATACATCATATAATTAGGGGGGGGGGGTAAACAGATTTTATTAATAAATTATATATTTTGATAAACAAAATATTGGTAATTTTTCGTTATAATCAGGGTCATTCATGGTTTCTAACTAAATATTCCGAAACAGCTAATAATCCCAATCTCGAAAATATTTAATATAACAGAAAGCCGAAAAAAGTATATAACATATATTTATATTTTGAGTCAAAAGGCGATCCCTTAATTAAGATTATATAAATAATAAATAAAAAATGAATTTTCTGACCACAAGCATATGAGATTTTTTTTAGATAGTAAAGCACCATCTAGTGGAACAGAAATCAACTAAACGACAATTAATTTAGCCTGTTATCTGATATTTACAATTACAATTACAATTATTCTATTTCCAAAGCGCTATATCCCGCAAGGGATACTTGCGCCAAACAAGGAGAAAATTTTATTTACATAAGTTATTTACATTATTCAACGCATGAAAACATTAGAGATCCATACTTTGTAGAAATTTTAGAATGTATTTACAAAATGAATTGAACTTAAATATGATTTTTTATCGGAAATCAAATCGTTAAGTTCATAAACAACTAGTTCATTCTTTATTCTATAATCTTGAAATGCCGGGCAATCGATCAGTAGATGTCTTGAGGTTTGTTACTCCATACCACAAAAGCAACTTGAATCCTCCACTGCCTTTATTCTATTTAAAAAACCTTTGAAATTTCCGTGGTGTGTAACAAATTGAGTATTATAAAAATTTGGACGAAAGTATTTAGGGATTTCTTGGGGAAAAAAAGCTTAAGAAAGTATTATTTGCTTCGTTAGACAGACATATTTGTCCAACCCATATTCTTGATAAATCAAGAAAAGCCAACCACGAATGTGTTTCGGGGTGTTGGCCCTCGTCAGCGTGGTGCAAGCTGTACCATGAAATTAGACGTACACAAGTACTAGTAGTACAAGTGTACTAGAACAAATAATAGTATCAAAAATATAATAATTTAAAGTCAGACGAAACAGTGATGTACTATACATATTTTAAGTCCATTACGAACATCATTCAATTCTTATCAAGCATTATAAAGAAGAACACTTTATAATATTTTATATAAAATTTATCACTTTATTTTGGATATTAAGTAATATATGTATTCTCAAAATTAAGAAAATAATAATTTCGAAACAGAATAGTATACCAAAACAATTTATTCCATTCTAACATATATTTCGGGTATTACAAACAGAAAACAACGCCATAAAAACCATCAAGGATCCAGTTTATTATTTTTGAATTATAGTTGCGTAAATGTTTTTGACGTACTTTAGATAAATGGTAATATCGACCTTCTGTACTTTTTTTGGTTTATTTCATAGAAATGGAGATGAATATTTGAAATATGGAGAAAAATATACGAGCCAAGATTGTTGTTTTTCTTCCTTTATAGAGTTTCTAACTAGTTCTAACTTTTTAAAAAATTGAATCAAAATGAATTTGTATTTTAGATATTTTTAATTAAAACCTATAAAATATAAGAATACAACTGCTTCTAGAAATATTAAAGATTAAAATAAATATTCAAATTTGTGATTTCTCATAGCAACGTAATTATATATATATATGAAAATAAAGAAAAACAAGAATTATTTTTTCACTTGAACAGCGTATTTAGGCAAAGTTGGCCTTAAATGCCATTTCTTGAATTTTCTTAAAGCCTCTAGGATCAAATAATTGGGGGTAAAATAAAATCTTCACAAAAATGACGAGGGATAACAGCCCGAAACGCGTACGTGGTTAACCTTTCTTGATAAATCAATAAATTAACTTGACCAAATATCATGGAACAAGTTAAAACTACGTTTAGTTTATTTTGCTCCAATAATAGGCGTTATGCCATAAATTATGCTGATGGGTCAGGATATGTCAATTTTGTTTTTGATAAAAATATATTACCACAAAGCAAAAACGCGCCATATATATATAACGAATAAATACATTAAAACGCGAATGTTTCTTTTCACCAATAAAATAAAATCACCACTGCGATAAAAAAATATTGGGAGGGCCTGGTTCCTCAGGGGTGAACCCTTCCAGCGGTTTCACCAATTTAATCTACCAGAACGTCTCTTTAGAGCTCTAATATTGAATTGGATCGTTCTGCTTTCACATGCTACCTTGACATTTGAATGTAGTTCTACTGTCCTAAAGGCTTATGTCCATAGTTTGCTTAAATACCATTTCTAATATTCCACTTTCGAGTGTTTAAACTCCGCCTTTGCCGGTCCCAAGCCCGGATGAAAAAGAAGGAGGGCGAGCAGTAACAAGTTCGCTAAAAAACCTGGTCTAGGCTGGCACGGTTGATAGTACCCTGTAAGGGCTACTGATCCAGGTATACAGGATGGGCAGTGTTTGTACTCCATGTTAGGAGCGGCTGCACATGGCGTCTGTTCCTCATGTCAGAGGAGGCCATTTCTTTTTGAGCTAAGTCGGCCTGCCACTGAGTAGTTCTCCCAGTCTTAATTACAAAGGCCAACGCATTCTACTTCACCCAGTGTGGAGATAAGAAGGAAGAAGACCTTCGATTGTAGCATAAAAAACAGAATGATACAATTCAATATTAGAGCTCTAAAGAGGCAGTCTGGTAGATTAAATTGATGGAAACCGCTGGCAGCGTTCACCAGATTTGAACGTGGGACTGATGGGATATAGAAATATAGATGTAAGTACTTCAGTACTGTGGAGTATCAATTATCAGTGAGAGGTCTACAGATTTGAACGTAGATCTGATGGAATATAGATATATATGTAAGTACTCCAGTACTGTGGAATATCAATTATCAGTGAGAGGTCTCCAGATTTGAACGTGGGACTGATGGAATATAGATATAGATGTAAGTACTTCAGTACTGTGGAGTATCAATTATCAGTGAGAGGTCTCCAGATTTGAACGTGGGACTGATGGAATATAGATATAGATGTAAGTACTTCAGTACTGTGGAGTATCAATTATCAGTGAGAGGTCTCCAGATTTGAACGTAGGACTGATGGAATATAGATATAGATGTAAGTACTTCAGTACTGTGGAGTATCAATTATCAGTGAGAGGTCTCCAGATTTGAACGTGGGACTGATGGAATATAGATATATATGTAAGTACTCCAGTACTGTGGAATATCAATTATCAGTGAGAGGTCTCCAGATTTGAACGTGGGACTGATGGAATATAGATATATATGTAAGTACTCCAGTACTGTGGAATATCAATTATCAGTGAGAGGTCTCCAGATTTGAACGTGGGACTGATTGAATATAGATATAGATGTAAGTACTTCAGTACTGTGGAGTATCAATTATCAGTGAGAGGTCTCCAGATTTGAACGTGGGACTGATGGAATATAGATATAGAAGTACTCCAGTACTGTGGAATATCAATTATCAGTGAGAGTTCTTCATTTTGAAGGTGGAACTGAGGAATATAGATATAGACGTAAGTACACCAGTACTGTGGAGTATCAATTATCAGTGAGAGGTCTCCAGATTTGAACGTGGGACTGATGGAATATAGATATAGAAGTACTCCAGTACTGTGGAATATCAATTATCAGTGAGAGTTCTTCATTTTGAAGGTGGAACTGAGGAATATAGATATAGAAGTAAGTACTTCAGTACTGTGGATTATCAATTATCAGTGAGAGGTCTCCAGTTTTGAACGTGGGACTGATGGAATCTAGATATAAAAGTAAGTACTCCAGTACTGTGGAGTATCAATTATCAGTGAGAGCTCTCCAGATTTGAACGTGGGACTGATGGCATATAGATATAGATGTAAGTACTCCAGTACTGTGGAGTATCAATTATCAGTGAGAGGTCTCCAGATTTGAACGTGGGACTGATGGAATATAGATATAGATGTAAGTACTCCAGTACTGTGGAGTATCAATTATCAGTGAGAGGTCTCCAGATTTGAACGTGGGACTGATGGAATATAGATATAGATGTAAGTACTCCAGTACTGTGGAGTATCAATTATCAGTGAGAGGTCTCCAGATTTGAACGTGGGACTGATGGAATATAGATATAGATGTAAGTACTCCAGTACTGTGGAGTATCAATTATCAGTGAGAGGTCTCCAGATTTGAACAGGGAGTACAAGTAAACAAAACTCTAGCACCTTGTGAGTGTAAACGTGCACCATGATTATCATAGCCTGTATAACTACTGAATATAGCCGAGATGATTCGCAGAATAATAATAATAATTAAATGCGATTTGAACTTCACACAGGCTTACAAATAAGAGTTTCCTAGTGTAGTTAAATGGAATATAGATATAGAGGTAAGTACTCCAGTACTGTGGAGTATCAAATATCAGTTAGATGTCTCCAGATTTGAACGTGAGACTAATGGAATATAGACATAGAAGTAAGTATTCCAATACTGTGGAGTATCAATTATCAGTGAGAGATCTCCAGAATTTAACGTAGGACTGATGGAATTTGATGGAACTCCAGTACAGTGGATAATATAGATATAGATGTAAGTACTACAGTTCTGTAGAGTATCAATTATCAGTGTAAGGTCTCCAGATTTGAACGTAGGGTGATAAGAGCTAATTAAACGACGAGGAGAGATTATCGCGGGTGTTATTAGCGTAATGGAACGAGGAGGCTCAGCGAAGAGCTTAGTGCAAATCTTCTTTAGTCCAGAGGTGGCTATGTAATCCATCATCCGCGAATACACTTTTTACCCCTCCCAGCTCTCTCCATTATATGCAGATTAGAGTAAAAAGAGACGAGAGAGAGATAAGATTAGTCTGATCTACGATAATTCCTTTTTTCCAACCTAGCTAATAAGCTTTCAGTAAATAAACTAAAACTCTTTAGAATATTTGAAACTCCTTTAATAAGGTGTGCAATTCTAAGGTGTTAAATTAGTATTTCTTACACTAGAAGATATTAAAACCTATTTTGAGAATATATATTCAATATATAATTATTTTTAATCAAATAAGCATATATTGGATCAAATTATAATTTATTTACCATTATTTCAGTTGGCTGAACGCCAACCTTTTTCAAGATATTGCAATATAAGATACACATATTTGGTAAAACTTAGAAAAGGTTTGGCGTTCAGCCAACTGAATTATTGGTAAATAAATCACATTTTGATCCAATATATGCCTTTTTAATTAAACTTCTATTCATGGATTGATCTATTTTCAAAATATAAAATGTTAAAAAAATGTTTCGATTTAATGAATAGATTCTCATTTTTAATCATTATATTTTGCAATCTTATAAACGTCCCTGTTTACGTTTTTGGTATTTTACAAGTTTATATTTTTATTATTGAATAAAAGGCTGTGAGACATTTTGAGATTTGTCTTTCTACTTTTCTAATGACATTTTGGTTGAGATGCTGGATAGTTCAGGGAAGACTATCTGAAGTTTGCCTAACAGGCCTTAAGACCATTAAATGCTGTGAACTACATTTTCTACGACTAATACTAAGATTCCAACGCCATTTTGAATTTAAGAATCTACTTAAGGATAACAGTGTCCCTATAGACGATATAAAGATAAATCTGCACTTCACGACGTAAAAGAACATAAATCCTTCAAGAATAAACTTCCAAGACTCCGAGAAAATCCTTGACAGAATCATGTCAGCTCCATGTCAGTTTCAACAAGATTTGCAAGCTGTGTGTCACAACTCGCAAAGAAATGAAGCTATGTAGAACGTTTTTTAATATTTCATTTAATTCTATGAAACCCCTTTCTCACCTTTTTATATAAGAATATGTTTATTTTATACACTAAATAAATTGCCTTTCAGTTATGATAATTTTATCTTTTCCTAATATTCTAAGTAACAATAAATAATATGCTATTTATAGTCAAATAACGCAATTCAATATGTGTCTGTTTTTCGAAATTTCTCTTCATATTACGCTATTCACATCAAGTTTTGATAGATCTTATGAATTTTTGATAGCAGTTCTATTATGAGTTTTAAATATGTTCAATATAAGAGAGAGTATTTATTTCTATAAAGCATACCTAGAAATTCGATAAAGTTGAACATTAATAACTGAACATATATTTATAAAAGCATAGGCGCCTCTTCCGTCAAATTTAACGTCAAAGCTATACGCCATCTATTGACCGTCGCCGTGAACTAGCGGCTTCGGGTCGGAGACAAAGCTACAACACCAGCTTTGGCAAAATGAGAAGCGTCTACCTGGAGACCATGGTTTCAGGCTAATGGCCCTCGTCAGTCTAGGACGGACATTAATTCAATGAGATCCACACGGGATGCAATAGAATTCTCATAATCTGCCAAAGTGGTTTTTAGCTGGCAAAGTGGCTCGGCCAACTCTATGGCCAAAATATAGATGGAAATTTTGCCGATAGAAATTTGATCAATAAAAGCGCAGATGGCGTCTAGTTTTGACATTGAATTTGACGGGAGAGGCGCCTTATGCTCCAATAGATAAATATCCCCACGGCAAAATTTCCATCTAAACATATATTGTAACCATAATGTGATTATCCTCTGAATATTAAAATAGCTTACGATTGGAGTATCCAGAGTTACATAATGATTTCACAAAACATATTTGAGATTTCAACAACTTACATTTTAGCTAGAGTCAGAGTTAACTAAGTGATATAGCGATACAAGGGCAGAATGGTGTGTCATAAACGAAACATGGAATAAATTAAAGAATTTAATAACCAAAGAATAGCATTCTACACCTTGGTTGTTAACAATTAATAACAAACCTTGCTAAGCAAACGAATAAAGTTGAGCTTGCCAATTTACAGCTTTAATAAAAGAAACACGTCGCCCTTAACTTTTGTTCCTTCATCAAGATGATGTCAGACGATTATCTCTCTTGTAAGAATAAAGTTAAGTAAAACGAGTAAGGTAAAAAGGACTAAACAATGTGAATAAAATTTGAATCTCCTTGAAAAGTAAGTTATTGGATTATCTCCTTTGGCAGTTCAACTTATTCAAGTCATTAGAAAATAACTTTTCTCGAATACTCTAGCGTTAAAAATCTCCCTGAGAGGGAGCAGTTCCTCAGGCAGCTCTCGCCAGAAAACAAGACATTCTGTGCGGATTTTTCAACATGGCAATTGAGCATGTTGGAGACAGCACCTCCATTCTATCCAAGGCGCATACGGACTTAGGGCGGCTTGTAGCCCTTGATGTAATCTAGATGTCCCACGGGGAAGGCCTCGAGTCTGATGTCATGTATATATTTTATTATAATGCTGATAGCTGTAATTTTGTAACTTTGTTTTGATGTTGACTGGAAATCAAAAAAAGTATATTTCAATCTAGCGTTAAAAATAATAGAAGTACGGTTCATTATTGAATCCAAGAAAACTTTAATACTTCCTTATTATATATACAGTTACGAGCGTCATGCGTTCTTCCTACGGAAGCCAACAGTACATAGACAGATAAAGCACATAGGCTATAGTTATTAACTTACATATGCATTTATTTAAGGCGCCAATTTATAATTGTAACAAATAGTATTTGTATAAAAACATTCAATCGGGTAAAACACGGGCGTTGCCCGGGTCATTCGGCTAGTAATACTATAAAAGACAAACAAACCAACTACTGATAGAAAAAATATTCCCGCAAGGAAATCTTTTAAACGACACTTTGAATTTTTCTAAAAGGTAATTAAAATGGAATCTTAATCTATAAATGGAGATTCGCTTGCTCTAAGAGTTTAAAAATCACTTTGTTTATTAAGAGAAGAAGCATCGCCTAATCGTGGAACTATTGGCAGTCAATAGCTTACACCATCTATCGGAATTATAATTGTTTTGATTTTATTCCAGAATATTGGCTACAAACTTGTGGCTTCTAAAACCACCTTGTTTGGTCGTTTAGGTACAGCATAAAAATGCTGACGAGGGTTCACAGCTCAAAATGGATACCTTATTGACTTTTCTTGAATAGTCAATATAAGTAATTAAGTTAAAATGGAATTTAATTAATAGGTTTCCCTTTATACAGGTCTTTCATCATTGTAATGAGGAATATTGCAAGAATATTTGTGTTAATTAAAAATACATCTTCACTCTATACTCACTGATATTATTTAAAATGGAAACACTACTCAACGATATATCACATAATCAACGCTATGCCATAGTAGAGCCAATGCCAATTAGCGAACATTCCTGTGCTCAGTGCTCATTCCTTGGTCTCCTTCAATCTTCTCCTTGACATTTTTTAAGAAGGCTTTGCCCCATACCTTTCCAATCAACGCGAGTGCATTTTCCTTGCAGTCATTATTTCTGTCGGTCTCATCAAACTTATTTCCAACACAATAAACAGTAGTTTTGAGCAACTACCTCTTTGGGGTTCCTTCCAGCGCACAAAGCAATGATGATGGTTTTTCAATTTTTGAATTCTCGAATATTGTTCATCACTACACAACAAACACTTGTGCTTAGGTTAAAATTTATATGAATACGGCTACGGAATAAATATATATCTAGAGTAGCATTTGTCTTATGGACTGCCGAATCTATTATCAAATTACCTGATTGTTTAGTAGAAAGTTTAAATTCAAATAATTTAAAACCATATTAATAATCTAAAATTTAATCTCATTGCGAATGAATTGATAAGAATATAAAGAATTGTTACCACATATATATATATATATATATATATATAGGTATCTAATCAGGTAGATTTGAAAGGAGGTCAATTAGGAGGTGGACACAATGATTATGAGACTACCGAGTGATAAATTCTTCCAACAGAAATATGGGGAGATAGGAAGCCCCATTAGAATACTCGAGGTAATATCTCTCCCTACCTCATTACTATGGCCCCAATATATTATATATATATATATATATATTATTGTACTACATATATAAATATATATATATTACTGTACTACATATATATAGTACTATAAATGTATATATATATATATATATATATATTAAAAATAAAGAAGGCATCTCCTGACCACGAGCACATGTTCTTTTTAGATAGTCCATTCCAGTGAGTGATTTTACCTTCAAATATATAATAAGCTGCATTTAATTCAACAACCTCTCATATAAATTATACCTACTAAATTCCATATGATTTTATTTTTAAATTTATTATTAGAGAACAAGGTAAAATAGAGAATACAAGAAAATATAAATGTTCAAGAATAGGTTGGGAATCTCACTTTCAAAAACAAAGATGAGGAAGATATTGTGATATATAATATTTAGTATAAATTGTTGAATCAATATTAAATCGCCCTACATTCAGTCAACATATTCTATGATATTTAATATTTATTTAAAACAGATTATTCACAATGGTTTCATTCCTTTTGATAGTTGCATTCCTTTTGTAATTTTTTATTATACATATATCTCTTGATTGGTGATTGGACGAGAGGGGACCTAGAGAAAGACTGAGGATCACGACCTACGAGGAGGACAACGAATAAATAAACACAATAACTTTAAAAGGTAATTTACTTTTATTTACTTTACTTTATTTGCTTTAAGTATGTAAACCCTCTCGGTAAACGTGTATAACATCAAGAAGAAAGAAACCAAGGTCGATGACCCGGCAAAGCTGAAACTTGGTGCAACAATGTATATGTTTCACAAGAAGGTATATATTATATAAAATTCAATATAAAGACCATTCAAATGTATTGTATATGTCATAAGGACAAAAACGATCAATAAAAATAATGTAACTAATAATTTATCTTTTCTATACATTTATCTCTTTCTCTCTACATCATATTGTACTTCCTATGCTCTCTTCTTTTGCTTCATATTTCATTATCTATAATTATATAAAGCGCATTTTGGATAAATAAAGAGAGCGTGACGTTAGTTGAAATATCTTAGATAAAGCAGTACTTCTAAAAACCAAAATGCGCAATCTAGTATAATGAAATACGTTCAAAGGATTGAAATATCTTAAAACACTTTATTATTTTCATCAGGAAATCTCATTCTATAAAGGATTGGTTTCCAAGATGGTGATTGTTGATTATGGTAAACTCTTGGATAACCAATCCTTAGCCATTCTTTTTAGAATTAGCATGAATATATTTTTGCATAAAATATTTACTTAATGAAATATGTTTTACGATCCCAATTTGAAAATTATTCAAAAATATAAATTTACGAATATTGATATTTGATTTCAGTTATAATTAAGTATAATCTAAACAATGACAAATATGTTCAGTTAATAAGAAAGAAGAAAACTTGTATGATATTTTTATACCAGATTGGAATTCCTTAAACTATCCCAGAAAAAAAAAAGTATCAAAACGTTCAATATGAGAATCTTAAAATTTATCAAAAGATAGATAATAATAACTATATGTATATCATCACAACAGGCAGAATTTCAATCCTCAATGTAATGTCTAATCCTGGTGTTATATACCAGTCGCTTAATTTAGTATCCAATCTATAAGCCGAATCGAGTAAACGTAAGTCAGTTTACGCAAACTCTGTCTGCGATATTTGAATACGAAACTAAAACTTTATTAATTTCTTTATCTAGACAAAAATGAATAAATATGAAGTTACCTCTCTCTGTGTGTTGTACACAAGACACGCAAATTTTCAGGATCATGAAAATAAGAATTTGATATTCAAAATAGTCTTCATTTCATAATGCGTTTGCCGCTCATGGAGTTCTTGGAAACAAACACTCGCCTGTTATTTTATATTTGATATTACTTAGTTAAAGCTTGAAAAAGAAAGTTCATGGCTGAACTATATATAGAAAATGGTTTCTCAAATGCTTCAACAATCAGCAAGATATAATAACTAACAAAATTTATGCTGTATCAATACAATGATAAGACTCACAAGATCTCCACAAAATTTGATTATGTGATGAGTCTATTGATCATTTGATTATAAATTCTCCCTCCCAGAAGTCCTCCTCTACGTGGCGAGCGGGAGAAGCAGCACAAGAAAGGGAACTGTCCTGTAAGGCGAAGTACGGTGTCGTGAGCCCCGAGTCGCTACGGTAACCGTGAACAGGAAACTCTGAAATGTGGCTGACTAACGGGGCAATGGCACCCTCACCCCCTTTCCGTGGAGATGGATAAGACACCACCACCCTCATCATGAATTATTTACATAATTACAAATTTTTCCCAATTTCAAAAATATATAATTTTTATAAAAAGCACCAACTTCTATTCAGTCGAAAATTACTCGTAGACCCTCATCATTATGTTCGCAATTTCATCAATAAGAACATCTTTTTTTTCGATGTATGGTGTAGAAGGATAAAACTTAGAACCGAAGATAATGAGGAATTCCCAAAAAGGTCTGGATCTTAAATTACTATATAGGTTTATATAAACTTTACTAAAATTAGAAACTATTATAGACGCGTGCGATTCTTTTTAAAATAAAACAATTTCTACTGTCCTTACTGCAATGTAAAAATTAATGGGAGGACCTGGTTCATCAGTGGTGAACCCTTCCATTAGTCTAGCATCAGTATCACTATAACAGAAAGTTCCAAAAATGCAATATAACTGCGGTATGGTAGATTAAACTGGCGAAACCGCTGTGAGGGTTCACCACCGATAAACCAGGCCCTCCCATTAATTTTTTACATTGCAGTAAGGGCAGTAGAAATTGTTTTTATTTTAAAAAGAATCATACACGTCTATAATAGTTTCGTATTTTGATAACAGATAGCGTGCTAATGCATCATAAAAAACTTTACTATTGACCCAATTATGGTACATTGTTAGAAACAGATAAAGAGAGAATGAACATTATAATACAAACATTCGGCCTTAAGGTAAAATTTTCTTTTTTTACAAATCTTTTATTTATAAATATTTCAAGGTTTCAGGCAAGAAACCCCTTCTACAGGATAAACTATTTAAAATTCTTCTGTAGTAGGGCTTTCTTGCCCAAAAGCAAGAGATATTTATGAATAATATATTTAAAAAAGACAATATTCTTTGGAGTAGGCCTAATGTTTGTATTTTACTATTGATACAAGGAACTATTTTATCGAATAGAGAATAAACACATTCAATCATCAATATGATGCATCAAAGCGCCATGTTATAATAAATTTGAACTATTTTTGATTCTAAGAAAAAATACCTTTTCTGATCGTGCAATTGAAAGTTGCTGATGTCTTTCTCGATCAGGAAATGATTTTTTTCCTAATTTATCTACCTGATCCAAGTACAAATTCACTTTTGTACTGTTTTTCACTTATGATTCTTCTGAAAAAAAAAAAAGTCAATTCTCTACTGCCCTTATTGCAATGATAAAATAATGGGAGGGTTCACCATTGTTATGCCAGGCCCTACCAATATTTTATCATTGGAGTAAGGGGGGGCAGTAGAAAATTGATTCATTTTAAAAATAATCATACACTTCAAAAATAGTTCAATTTATAAAATCAATTATAGTATTAAAACATCTTTCCTTGATAATGCGATATCTAAACAACAAAAAGAAGAAACACAAAATAACTAGAAAGATTTACCCCTCAAATATTATATATATATATATATACATTAGATAATAAAAGGCATATATTGAATTTAATAAAATATTTATTTTGCCAATATTTCGGCTGGCTGAACGCCAACCTTTATCGAGGCATCGCATTTTTGTATACACAAGCGCCGCATAGTGTCATAATATCACAGTTGAAAATGAAAAGTTTGTGTATACAAAAATGTGATGCCTCGATAAAGGTTGGCGTTCAGCCAGCCGAAATATTGGGAAAATAAATATTTTATTAAATCCAATATATGCCTTTTATTATCTAATGAATTAAGTATGGATTGCTCTATTTTCAATATATATATATAGCGGTTTATTCAGTTTAATTTTCCAATTTCAATAAGAGCAATAGGAAATTTCTCTATTTGAAAAAAAAAGAACGGGCGAAAAAATTGTTTATATATTTCAATCTTGCATATAATATTATTGTATCTGGGGGAAAGGGGTATATATGTCGGTGGAAGGATGATCTAAACCATTGGTCTTTGACCGCTACGACCCGGAATCGAATCCCGCATTGGGCACTTTTTTTCTGATTTAAAAGAAAAATGCTACAAAGGCCCCCGATTCTTGCAAAAGTCTATCCCTACCAGCGAATTCAAGTAACAAAACGGGGCTCTTGCACATTTGTATGTGCAAAGTCGAACTGCTTTTTACATGTGTAGACATGTGGTGCACTTAGAGTAAAAGCAGTCACTAACTACCCATCATGATTATCATGGCTTGTACCACGTGTACTATTGATAATAATAAAAAAATATTGTATCTATTCTAGTCCGAAATTTTGGATGAAACATCAAATTCCTCTTAGCTAAGTGCGGTGAACTACTGAAACTTAGATGGCATATTATACCTTTTTGTTCAACTCATGTCTAACGGCCCTAGTTCCCATTGTTCGCGGAAGAGCATTGCTTGATGCAAATATGTATATGTAATTCTAATTGTCCCAACAGCTTATGTCTATAATTCTATTTCTCAAATACTATAAAAATAGTTCAACTTTCATTGTTGCATATATAAGCAAAATCGTAAAATACAGTATTAGAGCTCTAAATAAATCGGAATAGTGAATTTTATAACGAATTATGACATCAAGACACGAATGTTTCTTTCCAGAAATAAATCAAACTTTACTGTCCTTACTGCGATGAAAAAATATTGGGAGGGCTTGATTCATTAGTTGTCAACCCTCCCAGCTGTTTCGCCAATTTTTTTTTATTCTACCATACCGCTTCTTTAGAGCTCCAATACCGTATTGGATCATTCTGATTTTATATACTGCACTGAAGGGCGGAATCTTAGAAATGGTATTTAAGCCAAATATGAATATAAGATTTTATGACAGTATAATTATATCCAAATATTTGCATCGGGCAAGGTTCTTCGGCAAACAATAAGGACATCAAACCTAAATTAATACAAAGCAATAACGCGCCATCTATATATAACGAATGAAGACATTACGACACGAATGTTTCTTTTCACAAATGAATCAAACTTATACTGTCCTTTCTGCTAAGAGTGGATTATATCGCTGGGAGGTTTCATCACTGATGAGCCAGACACTCTTAAAGAGGATATGAGGTAAAAGTAGTATAATTTTGGATTATTTTTAAAAGAAGAATTTTATATTTATAGTTCTTATTCTTAGACATTCTATTTATGAATGTTAACCCACTTGATTCGCCATTCATCTATCTAAGATGACTCATTCTACAATTTGTTGAAATTTTTAATATCTATGCTATTATATTATATAGAAATATACATTTCTTTCAATTAATGAAACGTCAGTTCTTGTCACGATTACTAAACATTAATACATTGCCACGTAGAAACACGAGTAGAGCTAATATTTCTGATGATAATTAATTATGAATTTTGATTTCCAACTTATTTACATGAAAGATAAGAGGTAAAATACAAATATGTAAAATAGGTATAAACGAAAAATGTAAATATGCATAATTATGCTTTTTTTATTACCTCTAGTACATCTGGTACAGGCCATAATAATCATTGTGGTTGGAAGTGGCGAATGCTTTTACTGTAAGTGCACCACATGTCTACACATTTGAAAAGCAGTTCGACTTTTGCACTTACAAATGTGTTGTATCCCGGTTTGGTTATTTGCACTCGCTGATGAAATTTAATCTTTTAACGAATAAGGGGGTAATTGGAGCATTTAATTTTTTAATCAGAAAAAAGTGCCCAATGCATGATTCAATCCCGGGTCGTAGCGGTCGAAATCCAACGGTTTAGACCATCCTTCCACTAATCCGAGCAGGAATAGGTAAAATAAGAATATTTTGATTATTTTTCCAATAGAAATTGAGTGGCAATATATTGAATAAAAGTATTTGTTTGAGTGTTTATCTATATAGGAATATAGAGTTAAGATTTATAGAGAACACACACATTCTGTTATATAGAAAACTGCAGGTTGACTTAAGAATCGATTCAAACACTCGAAGGTTCTATGCCTGGGGAGCCTCAGTTTCCGAATATGAAATATTGCCAATAAAAGTGAAATATTGCTGGCAATAAACTGTACAAGTACTGACAAATGGCAAATAATTCAAATCCAGAACTTGGCACATTTCTGTTAGTTTCTGGAATTGTGTACGCTGATTATTTGGTATATAATGTTTCATTTTATATTTACTCTTTCTCTCTTTTTAATATCATCTTTTACAAATATATAAACTAATTTTCTTTTATGTGTTTGTATAAATATATTTTATAATGAAAATTGATGTTATTGCGTCGGTAGTCTGTGCATGATATATTGAATTTTCTTCAAGAGTTTGAAAATGCAAATATCATGCTTATAGAAATGTATTATGATGCATTAGAGCGCCATCTGTTATGGAAATGATTAATAATTATGTACGCGAATTATTCTTTGTAAAATTAAACAAAATCTACTGTCCTACTGCAATCGAAAAATATTTTAGAGTAATTTTCGAAAGAAGCATACGCGTCTATAATAGTTTCGAATTTTCATAGAAATGTATACCCATACACTTAGGTTGATTTTACTATACATCATATAACCTTTAATAGGTATATATTTTTTCGGAATAGTGGATCTCTCGTCGGTATGAAAATGATTCAAATCCCAAACTTGAACACTTTCTGTTAGTTTCTGGAATTGTACGCCGATCATTTGGTATTAAATATTTTATCTTGTACTCTTTCTCTAATATTATATTTTCAAATTTAAACCCATTATATTTTAAACATTTGTGCCAATATCACTGATAATTAAAAGTGATGTTACTGGGTCGATACGTATGGGTGTTTTATTTTCCAAATTATTTTCAATTTTAAAAAACAAATACTTCTATAAGTTTATTTCCATACACTCTAATAGATTTGTAACTAACATATAGCCTTTTAATGTATGTTTTTGGTCTTCGGGACAATTGATCTCTTGTAGGGCTGCTGTGATGGGTTTTCAGTGTACATTATTGAGGGCTCTGAAGATATATAGGCTGAGAAAAATCGGTTTTCCATAGTCGCCAAAAAAAATTGTGGGTTGTATAAATAATGCTGATACAATTGGCCTTAAAAATGAAATGCCCGCGCGCATGCGTCACGTCGATATCCCTAAATGGCTCTAAGAAGAGAACTAATTAAAATAACCGATACTCTATTTACATATTTACATTAATAAAGTATATGTGTTTGCGTGTTTCTGCTCGGAAATAAGATTTCATCATGTTTAACCTAACCGAGTTATATTCAGACATAATATAGAAATAGAACTGTAAATCTTTGTCATATTTTCGATTTTGGAATATGGAATGTATTTAGTTAATAAACCAAGAGGAATATTTACTTTCAGGCGTAAAATGAAGCGAGCCGTTTCTGACCCGTAATTGGCGTGAGGTATTTGCGGACATTCGCCGTAAAAATAAGTCTGAAGAGTATAGTTAATCTTATCATAACCTATTCGAAGTATATATTTATATAAAGATGAGAGTCACCTCTCCCGTCAAAATATATGTCAAAATAGACGCCATTTATATTCTAGCCATAGATTTGGCCCAGCCACTTTGCCAGCTAAACACCTCTTTGGCAGATTGTGAGGATTCTATTGAATCCCTTGTGGATCTCACGGAATAAATTTTTCCTAGGCTGACGAGGGCCATTAGCTCAAATCCATGGTCTCTAAATGAACTCTTCTCAGTTTGCTAATGCTGGTGTTGTGGCTTTGTCACCGACCCGTCGCCGCTAGTTTGCGGCGACGGTCAATAGATGACGTCTAGTTTTGACGTCTATTTTGACGGGAGAGGTAACCCTTATATTTATAGATCAATGTCCTCCCGACAAAATTTCCATATATATCTTTATAGTTAAATATAATCTGATAATAAAGCTTTTTTACATCTACCTAAGACTATCCAAGAGTTATAAAGATTACACAATTTATGTAGCATTCATTCACTAAAGCAAATTTACAAATTCGTAATGTTTGGCTTGTTGTATTCTTTTTCAGGTTTCGTATTGTCGATCTTATTTTTAAATCCTATCTATTATTATTATTATTTAAATCTATATATCTCAGTATTATATATTCATTTTTTTTCTTCGTGTTAGAATATTAGGGAATATAAAAACAAAATACGTTTTGAGTAATTCAAATGTCTTGTTCACATGTTTAATCAACCCCTACTTTACGTGGCGGGAGGGAGAAGCAGCAGAAATAAGTAATGGCCTGTAGGGTGAAGTACGGTGTCGTGAGACGCTACGGTAACCGTGAACAGGGAACTCTGAAATGTGGCTGACTAACGGGGAAATGGCACCCCCCCCCGCCCCCTTCCTTTTTCCATGGAGTGAACAAGACACACCACCACCATATGATAAATCAATTTACAAAGATTTCATTTAAAAGAAGCAAGTTTTCGAACATGACTATTTTCTACAAGTCCTATAAGATATAATAACAATGAGACTTAGATGAATACTGTAACGTGAATGACAAGGCCAAGATACCAGAGTAAAGTTTAGGAAAGAGGGGTGGACTCTAGCGGCCCCCGCTGCCATGTGACAGGCACTAAATACAACATTCCTGTGTGGGGGAGGACAGATTCTGGTGACATCTGCGGTGAGAAGAGGACGTGGCGACTTGCCTCCGGGCGTGTGGATGATCCTGTAAAGCGGTGCCAGGAGAACCTGAGATCGGAGCGGCCTACAATGCGGTATATGTCCAAGCTGGACTTTAGTGTGGAGCGGGAAGCTTCACAAGATTGAAATCCGCGACGCCAAGGATACTTCTGACGGGGAGGTAGAAGACAAGTCCAACTCATTGTATTACTTCTGTTAAGTGAGATACAATAAAGCGTTAACTTTAGCTGCAATCTCTTCGAACTCACCTGTGTATCTTTGTGGCATCCTGAGTAGACAAAGTACACGAATAGCGTTTGGTTATGACGTAACAATACGATACTATGAAAGAATCAATATCTACTTACATAGCGATATGCTTGTCAGGTATAACATCTGATTTACAAGTTTACAATAAAGTCTATATTTACATAATATATAAAATACATACAAATATGATTTGCGCGCCATCTGTAATGAGAATTTGAAACTATTTCAGACGCGTATATTTCTTTTAAATATTAAACTATGATTAACCAGGCATTACCCATAATTTTCCATTGTATTAAGGGCAGTAGATACTTGTTTAATTTATAAAAGAATCATAGGCGTCTAAAATAGTTTCAAAATTTCACATAATAAATTTACATTTTTTTCAAATATAGGTAACAGAAATATATTCTATTGCCTCATTACCTATTACATTTAACATGAGATTAGGAATATAACGAATTTTGTTCAACGAGGTAAAATTTGCTTTAAGAAATACTAAGTTCGTCATACACGAAAGAATATGAGAAAAATAGCATTTCCTGATCGTGCAACTAAGATTCTGATGGATTGCGCCATCTATCGGAATAAATTTTTAGAAAAAGGACATTTCCTGATCAATTTATTCCGATAGATGGCGCAATACATCAGCAAATTTTAGTTGCACGATCAGAAAATGTCCTTTTTCTTAATTTTTCCACCTGATCTAAATACAAATTCACTTTTTTACTATTTTTCATAAAATAATTTATATGAATCTAATTAACCAGAATAAATTAGATCTAATTAACAGGAATTTCTATCGAACATAAATTGAACTCTGAAATTCCAGAAAAACGTATTCTGTAAAGAAAGTGAATAGAAGCGTACGGTATTAAACGTCAATAGGCTAATGAAAGATTATGATTTATTGCGTCGTAAAAGGAACTTCTTAATGTCTTTTCGGCTACTTCAAGACACTGAACTCTACCCCTTGCTGCCTTTATATTGGAATTTTATTCCTTCTCTGTTATTTTAATTTTGATAGAGTCTAAACACGAGATGAATTAGTATTTAATTTTTAATAATCTTTATTTTCGCTCACTCATATGTATTAATTAAATGACATATTTTGGATCAAAAATAAAATAAAACATTTTATTTAATACAAAATGCCAATATTTCAATAGGCTGTACGCCTAACTTCGTCAGGGTTTTTCTTGTTTTAAACTGCTTTGGATGATCACACGATGCTTTCACGCGACGATATATAAAATATTTACAAAACTCTGGGGCCAAAATTTGAAATATATACATACAAATATAAATAAGAATAGACTATATATACATATATATACACATTTAAATGACGACATGGGTTTATTATAATTCGATATTTCGACAAAGCTGTTCACCTATCTTCTTTTAGGAAAATCAAACTCCTTTTAAGCTTATTATCCGCGTGAAGCACGAAATATGTCGCTTTATATAACATAGGTTGGTGTCCCTAAACTATTTTAGTCAATTTTATAATCCTATTCTATCCAAAATATGCCGTAATTTTAATGTAACACACCCACACATATATATTTATGTTATAAAAACAAATGAGATTTGATTTTCTGCTTGAATTTTAGATCATGTTGAGGATTATCTTGATTTTGTTTATCTTGAGGATTAAGCTATGGAGGTGCAGTCGTGGTTGATTAATAATCTTGAAAATATAAAGTCTTGATTAGAGATTTCTTTAATGAGCTGAGGAATACATATGGAAAACATAATTTTGTAAAAATACCGCCTGGCTAAAGGCGAATAGAACAAGGAAAAACAAAAGATTATTTACATAATGTACAAAGATTTGAGCCGGCCAACGGGGAAGAACAACAACGAGTTTTTATAAGGGAAGCATGACCTCTGGCGGTCGATTCGGCAGAGTATTTTATCTATGAAATATAAATTTAAATAAAATAATACTTTAATATAACAATTTTAAATAAAATATTTCAATATAACATATATATATAAATAATAGAAAAATAAAAAGGTCAGGCTGTTGATATTAAAAATAAAAAGGCATATCCTGACCAGAAGCACATGTGCTTTACAGATTGCAGAGCATCATCAGGCGGAACAGATATTAACTAAACAATGATTTGACCTGTTCCCTGATATTTCGCCAACCCAATTTCTTGATAAATCAAGAAAAGCCATCCACAAATGCGTTTCGCGCTGTTGGCGCTCGTCAGAGTGGAGTAGGCTGTACCACTGCGACCAAAAAGAGTTTTGGTCCCAGAGGCTTCTTGAGAAACGCTCTGCCATCTGTAAAGAACATGTGCTCCTGGTCAGGATATGCCTTTTCTATTTTTAATAAATATATGTCGTATCCGTCGTGGTCGAATGGAAGGGCGCGACCGTTGTTCATGTATGCTTCGAAAAAGAACTTGTTCCCCACTCCTAAGCGCGCGCGCACGCGGCGACGTGCCGTAGCATTCGCCCCCGCGCTGGCTCCTACGTTTATTTTGTACAGATTTATAGATGGGTGAATTTGTATTTACATTTTAACATATTAATTATGGCGAAAATAAATTATATCTCTTGGGCATTAGACAAATTATGATATATATATATATATAAGCCTTAAAAATATCATATTAAAAATTCAATAAAAAAATTATAGATGTGGTATCTATTCAGTAAATTGTCACCGTATTAATAAAACATTCCAGAAGTTTGGTAGTATGGATGGTTGAATTTTCTCTGGTACCAAGGATAGGTATTGTATATATTTCAGTATGATCTCTATTTTTCAATGAATACTAGTCCTGTCAATTATTGAGGAAAACTTTACACAAATAATTATTATTGTTCATTATAGATGTATTATGGTATATGATATTGCTGATGTTTCAATTTGCAATATGGTTATTGATGTTAGCGTGCTTAACTGAGTTTTTCAATAAAGCCGACTTGTTCTGATTCTCTAATTCTTTACCGACGACATCAAATCATGAAGCTTTCTTAAGTTCTGTTTGTAAGCGTATTATAATTAATACTAATAATGTATATGCAACATGTAGAAGGTTACATTCTCAAACCATGTAAGTATTCAATCGTTTATGTAATACAGTATTCAAATTTAGTGTTGTTTCTTGATGCAAGCATACCTTGTGGGAATATCGCGTCTTATTTGATAATAATTAAACATAAATTTTGATATAAAATTTTCAATTCTCCACAAATTTGCTTTTCATATAAATTTTCTATTTATTTTCCTATAAAGGTACTTGATTTCTATTCGTAATATATAAGGATTTAATGGAATATTTTAGATATATGGAAATATAATAAATTGTATTTTTAAATGTAGCTATTTATTTGACAAAAAACATAAAAAAGCAAGTTAATTTAGAATATAAATTAATCTTTTTCCATTTGAATAAATTCGAAATATTAAAAAGAGATTGCAAGGTTTTATTAAATAACCCACGCGTTTTATTAAAAAAAAAGGTATATAGGTATTTAATTATTTGGAATACTAGTAAATTTTAATGAATATTCAATAGCTTGCGTAGGTGTGGATATACCAAATATATTTAGAATATTATATATTTATTAAAATTATATAATGTTGAAAATAATCATCTTTAGAATTAATTAGCATCTTTAGAATTCTTGTCGAAGGACTCAGACACTACAAGAAACTATTTTATTACGATTTTTTATTTTTCTATAGAATAAATAGAATAACTCGCAGACATTTTAAAAACGCACCATTTTCAGTTGGAAATATTCCTGGGAAATTTTGATAGAAAAAAAGAAAGAAGAGGTTATCGCTCCCTTTGAAAGAGAGGTAAACTTAAGGGTTCCATTTATTAACCGATTCTGAAAACTAGCAGGATTTGGGTCGGTGACAAAACCTCAGAAGCCTTTCTGACAAATTCAAAACGACCAGCTTAATACTATGGTTTTCTGCTATGACGCTTATCAGTCTAGGAGAACTTAGTTACTTACTGTTGATCGATATTTTCGAGATGGTATTCTTCTATAAAAATAATAATCACCCTTCTGCCATTGAAATGGACGTTAATACTATATGTTCCGTCTATTAACCGTCTCTGCAAACATAGTGCAGTCGGTGACAGAGCCACAACAGCAGCTCAATCTATTTTTGCGGGATATGTGAATTTTATAGTAAAATTCTCTGTTATAGTTCTAAAGTTAAAATGTAAAACGAAAATTGCAATTATACCGCGAATGTTTCTTTTAAACAAAAATAGAAATTTATTTTTAAAGAGAAATAACGACTATTTCTAACTTTAAGGATGAAGTATGAAAGGGTGAAAATATGAAGAGTAATGGCGAACGGAAAAATAAAAGTGTCCAGGGGCGGGAATCGAACCCACGACCTTCCGCTTACCGGGCAGATGCCATGTCCACTAGGCTACCCTGGACATATTTTTCCGTTCGTAAATATTATATAAAGTAATTTAAAATACAATATAACGCGGCTGATGATTGTAAAACGAAAATTGCAATTATACCGCTAGTGTTTCTTTTAAACAAAAATAGAAATTTATTTTTAAAGAGAAATAACGACTATTTCTAACATTAAGGATGAAGTATAAAAATGTATGAATATATATACATATATGAAAAAATAGCACAAATGTAACATTGTACTGGGATAAGGTGCATAAATTAAGAAAAAGGCATCTCCTTATCGTGCAACTGAAAGTTGCTGATGGCTGGCGCCATCTATCGGAATAAATATCAACTATTCTCGTTGATTTTTAATTATTCCAGAATTGGCCAAATACCCACTCTTGATTAATCAAGAAAAGCTAACCACGGACGCGTTTCGGGCTGTTGGCCCTCATCAGCGTGGTGCAAGCTGTACCTCAACGACCAAAAAATTGGTCATTAAGGCATCCTGAAAAATCATGAAACGGGTAGTTAAGGCCAGAATTGCGTGAGGACGCTACACAATGTGAAAAAATAGCACAAATGTAACATTGTACTGGGATAAGGTGCATAAATTAAGAAAAAGGCATCTCCTTATCGTGCAACTGAAAGTTGCTGATGGCTGGCGCCATCTATCGGAATAAATATCAACTATTCTCGTTGATTTTTAATTATTCCAGAATTGGCCAAATACCCATTCTTGATTAATCAAGAAAAGCTAACCACGGACGCGTTTCGGGCTGTTGGCCCTCATCAGCGTGGTGCAAGCTGTACCTCAACGACCAAATAATTGGTCATTAAGGCATCCTGAAAAATCATGAAACGGGTAGTTAAGGCCAGAAGTGCGTGAGGACGCTACACACTTTATCCCAGTACAATGTTACATTTGTGCTATTTTTTCACATTGTGTAGCGTCCTCACGCAATTCTGGCCTTAACTACCCGTTTCATGATTTTTCAGGATGCCTTAATGACCAATTTTTTGGTCGTTGAGGTACAGCTTGCACCACGCTGATGAGGGCCAACAGCCCGAAACGCGTCCGTGGTTAGCTTTTCTTGATTAATCAAGAATGGGTATTTGGGCAATTCTGGAATAATTAAAAATCAACGAGAATAGTTGATATTTATTCCGATAGATGGCGCCAGCCATCAGCAACTTTCAGTTGCACGATAAGGAGATGCCTTTTTCTTAATTTATGCACCTTATCCCAGTACAATGTTACATTTGTGCTATTTTTTCACATTGTGTAGCGTCCTCACGCAATTCTGGCCTTAACTACCCGTTTCATGATTTTTCAGGATGCCTTAATGACCAATTTTTTGGTCGTTGAGGTACAGCTTGCACCACGCTGATGAGGGCCAACAGCCCGAAACGCGTCCGTGGTTAGCTTTTCTTGATTAATCAAGAATGGGTATTTGGCCAATTCTGGAATAATTAAAAATGAACGAGAATAGTTGATATTTATTCCGATAGATGGCGCCAGCCATCAGCAACTTTCAGTTGCACGATAAGGAGATGCCTTTTTCTTAATATACATATATATATAGCATCATTTAGAATTTTCTGTCACCCTTTCAACTGGAAGAATATAGCCTAATAATGGTTAAACTTAACAGAGATTTCGTCGGTTGACCAAACATACAGTTCTAATATCTTATTTGGTTATTTTGTTCACCCGAGTTGTATATGAAGAATGGAAACACTTTGTTCACCTATTTAACATATATTCATTTTTACAATTCCACTGGTCGCTAGCCCATGTGAGTTCTCTGTCATAATTCCTCTAGTGTAAGTGTTAAGATTAGGTACCATCAAACAGAATAAGGCAGTTTCCATATTTATTGAGAGTCAGGATAGCATTTGTAATAATGGTTTTGTTGATTGTATAAACAATTGAAGCGTTTATTTGTGTATGAGGATCATTTGAAAAATAATTATATATTTATATATTATTTTATATAAAGAAAAGATATATATTTTGGAATCATAAATATTTTTATTAATTTGATATTTCGAGGGGCAACTCGCTTCTCTTTATCGAGGATGTTTGTGTTTTTTCATTAAAACACGTGAGCACGCGTGCACGACTCTCGTTCGACAAGGCCAATCAAAAAATTGTATCTGTGATTTATATATTACATCCAGTATATATAAACAGAGCTGATTTAATTATATAATATTATAAATTAGCATTATTTTTATATTGTCTTATTTACATATATAGATTTACAACAGTGTAATTGTAAATAATTTGAGTTTGTATATTTATTAATTATGAATTAATGATAAAATTATATATGTATATAAATTAGAAATATTGTGAATTTATATTGAAAATCAATAACATATTACATATTCGTATTTCCATTTAAATAATTCTTTAAAAACCGCATATGACAAAATATACCCAATTTTTCAAACACTGTATAGGCATACAATGAAAATTGTTCAGAAGCAGTCCAATAATATGGAAATTGTGAAAGTTTTAATGTGAATATTCAAATTTATATATTGAATATAAATATTAATTCGAAATTTTATTTAGGTGATTTTCTCGAAATCAAAAATTTTAAACTCCAAGCAGCTCATCTTCTAAAAAAAAAATATTTTGTAATTGTGTTTAAAACTCAAAGTAAAGTTAACAAATAATTACAGAATTTTTCTTCATATATTCCGTCCATTTCACTATTACGAAGTGTTATGTGTGACATTGACATCTGTAAAAGCCCATATATATCGTACAAAAACAAATGAAATTTACAAAAAAAGCACATGGTACTAAACACAGTCAAAAGGAATAATTCAAAATCAATCTATTTTCGTATTCATGCAATTAAATATTCAAATAAAAACTTACATCAGCGCAAATATCAAATCAAACACATGTTTTACTGAAATATTTTCTGTAAAAATGTTTAATCTGTGAATAGACAAATGTTTAACAGAGTTTATCTGGATGCCATGCGGTAAATGTAAAACTAAAGAAAGCGTTCACTCGTTTTCAATCAAAATGCCTTTTATTTGGTGGAGTATTGATTACAGCTGATGACAAAATCAATATTTTTAAAACCGTATGGTTCACCTAATGGTATGAAGTAGAGTCCCTAAGTGCTGATCACTCTTATTCTCCGTTTCCTGAAAGTTTTCAAAATTTCTACTTAATGGATGGACTCATTAACTCTTTTATATTACCATCACCTTTTCACTAAATAAGTTAATTATAGAATCAGATATTCGTATAAAAATATTACGAAATGTTTATTATATCAATTAAAGATTCGTTTACACCTCTTTTGTTCTAAATATTGTTGCATCAATTTTAATGCGCACTACATTTGTTCGAAATATAATATGATATTTAATATTTATTATAAAACAGATTATTTATTCCAGGGTATCATTCTTTTTATAATTTAATTTATTTTGTAATATTGTTTTTGTATATATATCTCTTGATTGGTGATTGGAGGGAGAGACGACCTAGAGGAAGACTGCGGATCACGACCTACGAGGAAGACAACGAATAAATAAATACAATAACTTTAAAGGTAATTTACTTTCATTTACCTTTCTTTATTTGCTTTAAGTATGGAAACCCGCTCGGGAAACGTGTATAACACCAAGAAGGAGGAAATCAAAGTCGATGATCCTGAAAATCTGCAACTTGGTGCGACAATATTATCATAAATATCATAACCTCAAGACATCTACTCATCGATTGCCCAGAATTTCAAGATTATAGAACGAAGAATGAACTAGTTTTTTGTGAACTTAACGATTTGATTTCCGATAAAAAAATCATATTTAAAGTTCAATTCATTTTGTAAATACATTCTAAACTTTCTACAAAATCTGGATCTCTAATGCTTTCATGCGTTGAATAATGTAAATAACTTATGTAAATAAACTTTTCTTCTTGTTTGGTGCTAGTATCTCTTGCGGGATATATGGCCGTTTGGAAATAAAATAATTGAATCATAAATATAGTTGTTTTGGTTGATATACCCACACATTTTGGAATGGTGTATTATGAAGTAAAAACATATTTTACCTATTAAGATATTTTTATGAATTCCAACTGGGTCATAAAATCAAGGTCTCTCTGGATGAAAAGGACAATAGCCTAAATTTATGGTATTTTGATGGGAATTCTAAATTTGTTAAAGCTGTTGTCATAGGGTTGCCACTGAACATATTTTGCTCGATTGAATAAAACACTTTAGATGGGTGGTATAGTTTTTTTAAAATCTATTTTCACAGGATACAAGTCTTATACCTCAAATACGTTTCTATCAAATATTGTTTTCTGAGGATACACTTGAGATTATAAAAACAGAACTTAGAAAAAATAAAACATCAAACATATAATAACGCATTCTGCCTCAGAAGTACTGCCAAAAAATATGTCAAAACATATTTCTACTTCATAATAGTATTGGCTACGAATTTGATAATTACACAAAAATAGGTAACGACACATTTCATTAAAGTGAATTATAAGGAGCTTTCCTAAATGTCTTTCCTAATCTAAATTGAGCATACTTGAATTTACCTGATGAAAGGTATGCATGGAAGTTTTTGTATTTAGTCTTTATAAAAAAATGGTTGCGGTGCCACATTGTTTCTCTATAATTTTTGTGGTATTTCAACTCAACACTTTACGTGTATAATATATTTATATATTTCTCTTGATACCTTATCAGCGTGAACCTCGATTTTCAAAACAACCAAAAAATCCAGATGTCAGTATACCACTTTGAACACTTTTTCAAAAATGCTTCCATTGAAACATTAACCATTGTTACCGCTTGTTGCACACATTTCTAATCTAA
>CP092878.1:43008797-43047320 GCA_030710605.1 Cordylochernes scorpioides
GGTATACTCACACCTGGAATTTTTTGGTTGTTTTGAAAATCGAGGTTCACGCTGCTAAGGTATCAAGAGAAATATATATATATTATACATGTAAAGTATCGAGTTGAAATAACACAAAAGTTATGGAGAAACAATGTGACACCACAACCTTTTTTTTTTATAAAGACTAAATACAAAAACTTTCATGCATACCTTTGAGCCAACCTAGGTAAATTCGAGTCTGATCAATTTAGATTATGAAAGACATTTACGAAAGCTCCTTATATTTCGCTTTGAAAAAAGGTGTCGTTACCTATTTTTGTGTAATTATCAAAATCGCAGCCAACACTATCATGAAATTGAAATATGCTCTGACATATTTTTTGTCAGTACCTCAAAGGCAGAATGCGTTATTATATGTTTGATGTTTTATTTTTTCTAAGTTCTGTTATTATAATCTCAAGTGTATCCTCAGAAAACAAGATTTAAAGAAACGTATTTGAGGTATAAGACTCGTATCCCGTGGAAAATCGAGTAAAATAAGTTCAGTGGCAACCCTACGACAACAGCTTTAACAAATTTGGAATTCCCATCAAAATACCATAAATTTAGGCTATTGTCCTTTTCATCCAGAGAGACCTTGATTTTATGACCCAGTTAGAATTCATAAAATTATCTCAATAGGTAAAAGATGTTTTTAAATCATAATACACCATTCCAAAATGTGTGGGTATATCAACCAAAACAACTATATTTATGATTCAATTATTTTATTTCCAAACGGCTATATCCCGCAAGGGATACTAGCGCCAATCAAGGAGAAAGGTTTATTTACATAAATTATTTACACTATTCAACGCATGAAAGCATTAGAGATCCAGATTTTGTAGAATGTTTAGAATGTATTTACAAAATGAATTGAACTTTAAATATGATTTTTTATCGGAAATCAAATCGTTAAGTTCACAAAACACTAGTTCATTCTTCGTTCTATAATCTTGAAATGCTGGGCAATCGATCAGTAGATGTCTTGAGGGTATCATATTTATGATAATATTGTCGCACCAAGTTGCAGATTTTCAGGATCATCGACTTGATTTCCTCCTTCTTGGTGTTATACACGTTTCCCGAGCGGGTTTCCATACTTAAGTCAAATAAAGAAAGGTAAATAAAAGTAAATTTCCTTTTAAAATTATTTGTTTATTTATCGGTTGTCTTCCTCGTAGGTCGTGATCCGCAGTCTTCCTCTAGGTCGTCTCTCTCTTCAATCACCAATCAAGAGATATATGTACAATAACAATATTACAAAAGAAATTAAACTATAAAAAGGAACGATACCCTTGTGTATAATCTGTTTTACATAAATATTAAATATCATAGAATATTTTGAATAAATGTAGGGCGAATTAAAATTGATGCAACAATATTTAAAACAAAAGAGGGTAAATGAATATTTAATTGATATAATATACATTTCGTAATATTTTTATACGAATATCTAAGTCTATAATTAACTTATTTAGTGAAAAGGTGATGGTAATATAAAAGAGTTAATGAGTCCATCCATTAAGTAGAAATTTTGAAAACTTTCAGGAAACGGAGAATAAGAGTGATCAGCACTTAGGGACTCTACTTCATACCATTAGGTGAACCATACGGTTTTAAAAATATTGATTTTGTCATCAGCTGTAATCAATACTCCACCAAATAAAAGGCATTTTGATTGAAAACGAGTGAACGCTTTCTTTAGTTTTACATTTACCGCATGGCATCCAGATAAACTCTGTTAAACATTTGTCTATTCACAGATTAAACATTTTTACAGAAAATATTTCAGTAAAACATGTGTTTGATTTGATATTTGTGCTGATGTAAGTTTTTATTTGAATAGTTAATTGCATGCATACGAAAATAGATTGATTTTGAATTATTCCTTTAGACTGTATTTAGCACTATGTGATTTTTTGTAAATTTCATTTGTTTTTGTACGATACATATGTGCTTTCACAGATGTCAATGGCACACATAACACCTCGGAATAGTGAAATGGACGAAATATATGAAGAAAAATTCTGTAATGATTTGTTGATTCTACTTTGAGTTTTAAACACAATTACAAAATATTATTTTTTAGATGAGTTGCTTGGAGTTTGAAATTTTTGATTTCGATATAAAAAATCTAAATAAAAAATTAAAATTAACATTTATTTTCAATATGTAAATTTGAATATTCACATTTAAAAATTTCATAATCGCCATATTATTGGGCTTCTTCTGAACAATTGTCATTGTATGCATATACAGTGTTTAAATTTGGGTATATTTTGTCATATGCGGTTTTTAAAAGAATTTTTTTAAAATGAGAATATGAATATGAAATATGTTATTGAGGTTTTCAATATAAATTCACAATATTTATAATTTATATACATATATAATTTTATCATTAATTCATAATTAATAAATATACAAACTCAAATTATTTACAATTACACTGTTGTAAATCTATATATGTAAATAACACAATATAAAAATAATGCTAATTTATAATATTATATAATTAAATCAGCTCTGTATATATATACTGAATGTAATATTTAAATCACAGATACAATTCTTTGATTGGCCTTGTCGAACGAGAGTCGTGCACGCGTGCTCACGTGTTTTAATGAAAAACCACAAACATCCTCGATAAAGAGAGGCGAGTTGCCCCTCGAAATATCGAAATAATAAAAATATTTATGATATTAAAATATATATCTTTTCTATATATAAAATAATATATAAATATATATATATTTTTAAATGATCCTCATACACAATTAAACGCTTCAATTGTTTATAAAATCAACAAAACCATTATTACAAATGCTATCCTGACTCTCAATAAATATGGAAACTGCCTTATTCTGTTTGATGGTACCTAATCTTAACACTTACACTAGAGGAATTATGACAAAGGACTCACATGGGCTAGCGACCAGTGGAATTGTAAAAATGAATATATGTTAAATAGGTGAACAAAGTGTTTCCATTCTTCATATACAACTCGGGTGAACAAAATAACCAAATAAGATATTAGAACTGTATTTTTGGTCAACCGACGAAATCTCTGTTAAGTTTAACCATTATTATGCTATATTCTTCCAATATATTTTCACTGTGGTAATGAAATTATAAAATCAATTTATTTGAAGAATAAAAATTCAGCTTTAATTTTTGATTTATTTTTCTGTATATTGAACGATACTATTTCGATTCCAATCCAAATTATACCAAAAACAAAAACATTAATCAGTTGAAAGGGTGACAGAAAATTCTAAATGATGCTATATATATATGTATATATATTCATACATTTTAACTTTAGAACTATAACAGAGAATTTTACTATAAAATTCACATATACCGCAAAAATAGATTGAGCTGCTGTTGTGGCTCTGTCACCGACTACACTGTGATTGCAGAGACGGTTAATAGACGGAACATATAGTATTAACGTCCATTTCAATGGCAGAAGGGTGATTATTATTTTTATAGAAGAATACCATCTCGAAAATATCGATCAATAGTAAGTAACTAAGTTCTCCTAGACTGATAAGCGTCATAGCAGAAAACCATAGTATTAAGCTGGTCGTTTTGAATTTGTCAGAAAGGCTTCTGAGGTTTTGTCACCGACCCAAATCCTGCTAGTTTTCAGAATCGGTTAATAAATGGAACCCTTAAGTTTACCTCTCTTTCAAAGGGAGCGATAACCTCTTCTTTCTTTTTTTCTATAAAAATTTCCCAGGAATATTTCCAACTGAAAATGGTGCGTTTTTAAAATGTCTGCGAGTTATTCTATTTATTCTATAGAAAAATAAAAAATCGTAATAAAATAGTTTCTTGTAGTGTCTGAGTCCTTCGACAAGAATTCTAAAGATGCTAATTAATTCTAAATATGATTATTTTCAACATCATATAATTTTAATAAATATATAATATTCTAAAATATTTTGGTATATCCACACCTACGCAAGCTATTGAATATTCATTAAAATTACTAGTATTCCAAATAATTAAATACCTATATACCTTATTTTAATAAATCGCGTGGGTTATTTAATAAAACCTTGCAATATCTTTTTAATATTTCGAATTTATTCAAATAGAAAGAGATTAATTTATATTCTAAATTAACTTGCTTTTATGCTTTTTTGTCAAATAAATAGCTACATTTAAAAATGCAATTTATTATATTTACATATATCTCAAAGATTCCATTAAATCCTTATATATTACGAATAGAAATCAAGTACCTCTATATGATAATAAATGAAAATTTCTATGAAAAGCGAATTTGTGGAATTGTAAATTTGATATCAAAATTTATGTTCAATTATTATCAAATAAGACGCGATATCCCCACAAGGGATGCTTGCGTCAAGAAACAACACTAAATTTAGATACTATATAACATAAACAATTGAATACTTACATGGTTTGAGAATGTAACACGCTACATGCTGCATATACATTATTAGTATCATTTATAATATACTTACAGACAAAACTTAAGAAAGCTTCATAATTTGATGTCGCCGGTAATGATTAAGCAAATCAGCACAAACCGGATTTATTGAAAAACTCAGTTAAACACGCTAACGTCAATTACCATATTGCAAATTGAGACATCAGCAATATCATATACCATAATACATATATAAAGAGCAATAATAATTATTTTTGTAAAGTTTTTATCCATAATTGACAGGACTAGTAATCATTGAAAAATAGAGATCATACTAAACTATATGCAATTCCTATCCTTGGTACCAGAGAAATTTCAACAACAATCCATACTACCAAACCTCTGAAATGTTTTATAATTACGGTGACAATTTCCTGGTGGCAATAGATACCATACCTATAATTTTTTATATTGAATTTTTAATATGATATTTGTAGGCTTATATATACATATATTGAAAAAATAAAAAGGCATATCCTGACCAGGAGCACATGTGCTTTACAGATGGCAGAGCGTTTCACAAGAAGCCTCAGGGACCAAAAATATTTTTGGTCGCAGTGGTACAGCTTACTCCACGCTGCGAGCGCTAACAGCGCGAAACGCATTCTCGATTTATCAAGAAATTGGGTTGGGCAAATATCAGGAAACAGGCTAAATCAATGTTTAGTTGATTTCTGTTCCACCAGATGGCGCTCTGTCATATGGAAAGCACATGTGCTCCTGGTCAGGATATTCCTTTTTTATTTTTAATATCAGCACCTGACATTTTTATTTTTCTATTATTTTTTTTTTTCATATATATATATATGTGTGTGTGTGTGTTACATTAAAATGACTGCAAATCCAAAATAGGACAGAATAGGATTACAATGGGACCAACATATTTTAGTGACACCAACCTATGTTATATAAAACGACATTTTTTGTGCTTCACGCAGATAATAAGCTTACAAATATTTTATTTTCCTAGAAGAAGATAGTCAAACAGCTTTGTCGTAATATCGAATTTTAATGAACCTATTTGACCCAAAATATTCTGTTATTTTAATATATCATAAATGGATTGATTGATATTCAACAATATTTATATATGTGAGTGAAAATAAAGATTATTAAAAATTAAATACTAATTCATCTCGTGTTTAGACTCTATCAAAATTAAAATAACAGAGAAGGAATAAAATTCCAATATAAAGGCAGCAAGGGGTAGAGTTCAGTGTCTTGAAGTAGCCGAAAAGACATTAAGAAGTTCCTTTTACGACGCAATAAATCATAATCTTTCATTAGCCTATTGACGTTTAATACCGTACGCTTCTATTCACTTTCTTTACAGAATACGTTTTTCTGGAATTTCTGAGTTCAATTTATGTTCGATAGAAATTCCTGTTAATTGGATCTAATTTATTCCGGTTAATTAGATTAACATCATATTATTTTATGAAAAACAGTATAAAAGTGAATTTTTACTTGGATCAGGTGGATAAATTAAGAAAAAGGGCATTTTATGATTTTATGATCGTGCAACTAAAAGTTGCTGATGGCTTGCGCCATCTATCGGGATAAATTGATAAGGAAATTACCTTTTCTCAATATTTATTTTCCGATAGATTGGGCAAGCCAATCAGAAACTTAGTTGTACAATCAGGAAATGCCCTTTTTCTTATGTTGAATGTAATATGTAAAAACGCAATAGAATATATTTTTGTTACTTATATTTAAATATATATATATATTTATATATGAAATTGAAATTATTATAGATGCGTATATATTTTTTTATATATTAAAAAATTATCTACTGCCCTTAATGCAATGAAAAATTTTAATGAGAAAGCCTGGCTCATCAATGTTTATTTTTAAAAGAAACATCTAAAATAGTTTCAATTTCTCCTAACAGATGGCGCGCAAATCATATTTGTATGTATTTTATATATATTATGTAAATATAGACCTTTTATTGGAAACTTGTAAACAGATGTTATACCTAACAAGGATCTCAATATGTAAGTAGATATTGATTCTTTTATAGTATCGTATTAATCTCAGTCTTATTGGTATTATATATCATACGACATGTAAAAAATAGCCATGTTCGAAATCTTGCTTCATTCAAATGAAATCTTTGTAAATTTCTCATTGATTTATCATGTGGGGGTGGTATCTTGTCCACTCCATAGAAAGGGGAGGGGTGCTATTGCCTCGTTAGTCAGCCACATTTCAGAATTCCCTGTTCACGGTTACCGTAGTGGCTCACCACACCGTACTTCGCCTTATGTCATTTATCGTTAGTCAGTCATATTTCAGAGTTCCCTGTTCACGGTTACCGTAGCGGCTCGGGGCTCACGATACCGTACTTCGCCCTACAGGGCATTCCCTTTACTTGTGCTGCTTCTCCCGCCCGCCACGTAGAGGAGGAGCTGATTTATCATGTGAACAAGACATTTGAATTACCCAAAACCTATTTTGTTTATATTCCTTAATCTGATAACACAAAGAAAATATATAAGAATATATAATACTGAGAGATATATATGTATATAGATTTAAAAAAAAGATAGATAGGATATCAAAATAAGATCGACAATTAGAAACCTGAAAATAATTCAACAACGACTTTGTAAATTTGCCCTATATATATATATATATATATAGGGCAAATTTACAAAGTCGTTGTTGTATATATATATATATATACTAGAAGAATGACCCGGCTTCGCCCGAGAATTCCCCCGAGTGAAATTCCCTTCATACTGAAAGTACATCATAATCAATATAAAAAAAGGTTGGGCAAGCGATTTGGAAAATATGCGGAACGCTCATTGGTCGGTTAATTCGACTGGTGTTGTCACTTCGCCTCGTATTTACTGCCGCGCAAAAAATAGTTATGGAGATTCTTTACACTTTATTAAAACAATATCGAACTTTCGAGTATTTCTACCTTCCCGCAGGAGTACATAAAAACGAATAAACGCCGTTAAGATGCTAATAATATGTACATTTAAATATTAGGAAAGATTTTGCATATTGCTTGATATTAGAATATTTTATTAAGTTAGTTTGTATTTTTGCATATTGACTATTGTTTGTTCAATTTTAAGAATTATCATATTGACTGTAACTTTTATTTATCATATAAAAAAACAAAGCCAGAACAATAATTAATAAAAAATACAAAAGCCATTGTTTACATACAGTAACGCTAATTTTGTAAAGTTTTTTTTTTAATTGCATTGTGTGCACTTACCGTAACTTAGTAATATAAATTTCTCTCTCAATACTTTTGTAAAAAAAAAGCGACACTCGTATAAAAAGATATTTGAAAAATTATTTGGTCGCTTAATTGGCCTCGTGTTGTTACTTCGCCTCGTATTTACCCCGCCTAAAAAAAAAGTTTTTCAAATGAAAAAAAGAAATAGCCAAAAATACTAATCAAAATGTAGCCGAAAAGTTTCCTCAGGTTTATAAAAAGCGACATGCAAAATTTGGTGCCAATTGGTTCGGTAGTTTTTGAGTTTATCGCGAAACAGACAGACATTGACTTTTATATATATATATAGTGCATGAATGCTACATACATTGTGTAATATTGTTTACTATTGGATGGTCTTGGGTAGATAAAAAAAACTTTATTATTAGACTATATTAAACTATATAAATATATATATATGGAAGAGATCAATTGTCCCGAAGACCCAATATAACAACAACAACAACAAAAGCCTTTATTTAGGGCATTCCGCCCCATACAGGATTCGCCGTATTTACACGTCAACAAGAGGAGAGGGAAGAGGAAGCATTTACAACAAATTAGGTTTGTCTCACATTCAGTTACCTATTTACAGATAGTTCATCCTCCAGTATCCTTTGCACTGCATTCTTTCTCATGCGCCCAGCCTCTGTGCAGAACTTAAAGTATCTAACAATCAGTAATTCATCATTCAGAGCTGAAGAGAGAAGTTGACATATGCGATGGTATCTAAGTTGACCAGAGTTAGGGCTTGGGAAAATTTCAGTACGTTTTTCTGTTAAGAGTGGGCATTGGAAGAAATAGTGAACCAAATTATCATCCATGTGATCCTTACAAAATAAACAGTTCCGGCCATTTTCTTTCCAGAAGTATTTTCTTTCTTCCCTGAAAAATTGCCATAAAACCCTATGTTGTGCAACTAATCTCTTGTTGGAAAGCGAGATATTTAATCGTAGGTACTCCTCTGTCATGAATGATTAACTAAAAAATGTGTAGTGAGCAAAGTGGGTTGAATCAGTGATTTTCACCTGATCATTTTGAATTAGTTGGTCTGTGGTGGTTCTAATTATGCCTGGCAATTCTTTCAGTATGGCTAAGTAGTCTTCGCAGCCCTTAAGAAAGGAATATCCCTTAGAGTCTCGAATGTTTATTAAATTTTGAGTAAAACTGTTTTCTATTTCCTTTTTCGCGGTGACTTTCCAGAGATAGTTTAAGCAAGCATGTGGTAATCTGCTCGTCTCCATTTTTAAAATCCTGACCCAAAACTTTAATGTGAGTTTTACAGCATTAAGTTCAGTTGATATTCTTCCACATTCTCTTCTGAGGATAAATCCTGGTGTGAAGTTTGGTAAGTCTAAGAGACGACGAAGAAATGCATCTTGGGTATTATTGACTGTCTTCAGCTGGTTAATTGCCCACATTGGTGCCGCATATAGTAACGTAGGAAGAACAATAGTGTCAAGAAGTTTCATCACTGAGGTAAAGGACTTTATTCGCGCCTTTGTAAGGATTCTTCAAAGTGCATTAATTGCATTTAGTGCTTTGTTTCTAAAGTATTGGGAAGCATATTGGGTCGAGATTTTTTTAGTCAGAGGGTAACCCAAATATGTATACTTAGCTACTATTATCAAGGGTTGCTGACCCCAAAACCATGTCTCGGAACGAGCTGTTCTTCCACCGTTTCTAAACACCATTATTTTAGATTTATTTTGGTTTAACGTTAGGCAGTTCTCTTTTAAGTACTTTTTAAGTAAGTTAATCTTCAATTGCAAATTTATTTTCGATTCTCCTAAGATCACTATGTCGTCTGCATACAGTAAAAGGTGTATAGTTCCATAATTCTCAAGATTTATGCCTGGCAATTCTGATTCATCGAACAGGGGTACCAGATCGTTTAGGAAGATAATGAATAAATAAGGTGACAACGGCTCCCTCTGCAATACTCCCGCTTGTATTTTGATAGCCTCCGTGAAGGAACCCCGCCATCTGACTGTTGCCGTCATTTGGGTATAATAGTTCTTAATTAGTTTAATAAATCGACAGCTCAGACCATTTAATGCTAATTTTTTCCAAAGTATCAGCACAGTATCAAAGGCCTTCCTTAGGTCAATGAAGAAGGCATATAACTTTCCCCTTCTACGGCTAAGGCCGAAGACCCAATATACACATTTAAAAGGCTAAATATTTTATATAAAAATCAATCTATATGTATGGAGATATACTTCTATAAATTTTATATTAATTTTTATATTAACTCTTGGAAAAATAATAAAAGGAAAGCACACCCATACGTATCAATGCAGTAACATCACTTTTTATTATTAGTGATATTTTCCCAAGTGTTAACGCCCAAAAAATAATGGTTTTAAATTTTAAAATATGATATTAGAGATAGAGTACAAGATGAAACATTGAATATCAAATAATAGACATAAAATTTAAGAAACTAACACAAATGTGCTAAGTTTGAGATTTGAATCATTCCCAGTCCTACGAGAAATTCACTCTTACGACGAACAAATATACTCATTAGAAGCCAATAATGTATAGATAGAATAAATCTAGGTGTATAGGTATACATTTCTGCAAGTATAAAATTCCCATTTTCAAACTCTTGAAAAAATAAATAAAATATTGCGCACAAGACTTACCGACGCAATAACATCAATTTTCATTATAAACGATATTTATACAAACATTTAAAAGAAAATGAGTTTCTATATATTTTTTAAAATGATACTAGAGAGAGAAAAAGTGTGAATATAATATAAAACATTGGATATCAAATAATCAGCGTACACAATTCCAGAAACTAACAGAAATGTGCCAAGTTCTGGATTTGAATTATTTGCCATTTGTCAGTACTTGTACAGTTTATTGCCAGCAATATTTCACTTTTATTGGCAATATTTCATATTCGGAAACTGAGGCTCCCCAGGCATAGAACCTTCGAATGTTTGAATCGATTCTTGAGTCAAACTGCAGTTTTCTATTAAACACAATGTGTATGTTCTCTATAAATCTTAACTCTATATTCCTATATAGAAACAAACTATCAAAAAACACTTTTATTCAATATATTGTAGTTATTTTTATTCGAAAAATATTCAAAATATTCTTATTTTACATATTCCTGCTCGGATTAGTGGAAGGATGGTCTAAACCGTTGGGTTTCGAGCGCTACGACCCGGGATTGAATCTCGCATTGGGCACTTTTTTCTGATTAAAAAATTAAATGCTCCAATTACCCCCTTATTCGTTAAAGGTTAAACTCCATCAGCGAGTGCAAATAACCAAACCGGGATACAGCACATTTGTAAGTGCAAAAGTCGAACTGCTTTTCAAATGTGTAGACATGTGGTGCACTTACAGTAAAAGCATTGGACACTTCTACCCACCATGATTATTATGGCCTGTACCAGATGTACTACAGATAATAAAAAAAGCATAATTATGCATATTTACATTTTACGTTTATACCTATTTTACATATTTGTATATTACCTCTTATCTTTCATGTAAATAAGTTGGAAATCAAAATTTAAAATTAATCATCATCTGAAATATTAGCTCTCTTCCTGTTTCTACGTGGCAATGTATTAATGTTTAGTAATCGTGACAAGAACTGACGTTTCATTAATTTAAGGAAATGCATATTTATTTATAATACAATTACATGGATTTTAAATTTTTCTACAAATTGTAGAAAGCGTCAGCATAGACAGATGAATGGCGAATCAATAGAATCTAAATTAATCAATAGGATGTCTAAGAAATAAAACTATAAATATCGAATTATTCTTTTTAAAATGAACCAAAATTATTCTACTCTTACTTTATATCCTCTTTTGGAGTGCCTGACTCATCAGTGATGAAATCTCCTAGCGATATAATCTACTCATCGCAGTAAGGGCAGTAGAAGGTTTATCCATTTGTGAAAAGAAACACTCGCGTCTTGATGTCTTTATTCGTTACTAGCGGATGTACCCGGCTTCGCCCAGGTTTTTCTCGAGGGAATTTTTGTAGTCTAGTAATAAGAAAATATACTACACCTAAAAACTTCAGAGAAAAGAGAAACCACGGAAGGTGAACAGAAAAATGCTTACAATGGATGTTATGTTTACGATATCAAGTTAAATAAAACAAAGATAAAATTTGCATATGTTGGTCACTATAAATTTGTATATTTGTTAGGCGAAATTAGAAACATGATAAAACAATTGGGTATTTAAAAACAAATGTAGAAATAAAAGTTGAAGTATAATAAACAATGTTAAAGATTAGTTTTAATTATTAATCAAGATTGTGTGTGAATATGTGAGAAAGATGTAATATCGTTGTTGTTTTCTTGGCCGACTGTTTTACATATGGTGTTATATTAAAATTGCTTGTTTTGAATATTTTTTAGATTGAGATTATTAGCTAGTATGTAAAAAAATTAACTCTGTTGATATTTAATTTTGTATTTATATATAAATAAAATTAACTCTGTTGATTTTTTGTATTTAATCGATAACAGCGAAGTTACGCATGTTAATGTTAGGAAATATATTTTGATGTTAAGCAAAACCTGCTCCATCTCGTTTTACATAAATGTTGAAAATTTGGTCGAAATTGATGCATTGTAACGAAAGTTTTTAGTGAACAACACTTATGAAATTTCCATTTTATTAATATAGATATATAGATAGCGCACTTTTACTTTGTATTAATTTGTGCCTAACTTGTCCTTATTGTTTGCGGAAGAGCATTGCCCGATGCAAATATTTGGATATAATTCTACTGTCCTAAAAGCTTATATTCATATTTGGCTCAAATACCATTTCTAAGATTCCGCCCTTCAGTGCAGCATATAAAAGCAGAATGATCCAATACGGTATTGAAGCTCTAAAGAAGCGGTCTGGTAGAATAAATTGGCGAAACCGCTGGGAGGGTTGACAACTAATGAGCCAAGCCCTCCCAATATTTTTTCATCGCAGTAAGGACAGTAGAGGTTTGATTTATTTGTGAAAAGAAACATTCGCGTCTTGATGTCTTCATTCGTTATATAATTTACTATACCGATTTTCTTAGAGCTCTAATACTATATTTTACGATTTTGCTTATATATGCAACAATGAAAGTTGAACTATTTTTATAGTATTTGAGAAATAGAATTATAGACATAAGATGTTGGGACAATTAGAATTACATACATTGTATACATATTTGCATCAAGCAATGCTCTTCCGCAAACAATGGGAACTAGGGCCGTTAGACATGAGTTGAACAAAAGGCTATAATCTGCCATCTATAATATCTTGTATAATATCTTGTATCTTTGATGCTTCATTCAAATTTTGGGAATAGAATAGATACGAAATTTTTATTATTATAATTATCAATAGTACACGTGGTACAGGCTATTATAATCATGTTGGGTAGTTAGCGACTGCTTTTACTCTAAGTGCACCACATGTCTACACATATGAAAAGCAGTTCGACTTTGCACATACAAATGTGCAAGAGCCCCGTTTTGTTACTTGCACTCTCTGGTAGGGATAGACTTTTGCAAGAATCGGGGGTCATTGGAGCATTTTTCTTATAAATCAGAAAAAAAAGTGCCTAATGTGGGATTCGATTCCGGGTCGTAGCGGTCGAAGACCAATGGTTTAGATCATCCTTCCACCGACATATATACCCCTTTCCCCCAGATACAATAATATTATATGTAAGATTGAAAAGTATAAACTATTTTTTTCTGCCGTTTCTATTTTTCAAATAGAGAAATTTCCTATTGCTCTTATTGAAATTGGAAATTTAAACTGAATAAACCGCTAATAGGATTCCTCACTGATGAGCCATGCCTTTATTATAATTTTCTCATTGTAATAAGAGCAGTAAGAACTTGTCTTATCTGGAAAAAAGGAAGCATAATTTTTCTGAACAATTTCTATTCTGAATATATATATGTCATAATATTACCCTTCCAGGAATAATAAAGTAAATCTACAGTCGACCAGAGAGAGACGTAGAGAGGAGGATGTAAAGGCCTGTCACTTGATATATCAGTCACATTCCAAGGGGCCGATTTTCGTAGAACCTCAGGACTATTTTTGGACAGTCGGGGGGTGGTGTGCGACACAAACAGTCGTTCAGCGGTGACATCCCCTCGCGCTTCCTCTCTCTAGCTGGTTTCCTGGAATTCCCCTTCCAAACTTGTGGTTTCCTTATTTATTTCTCCCCACATTATTATCACTATATTGCCACATTGAAAGTCGACAGGATCATATCACAGAAGAGTCGACAGGATCATATCACATGAAGAGTCGACAGGATCATATCACATAAAGAGTCGACAGGATCATATCACATATATATATATATATATATATATATAGAAAATATTTGAGGGGTAAATCTTTCCTGTTATTTTGTGTTTCTTCTTTTTGTTGTTCAGATATCGCATTCATCAAGGAAAGATGTTTGAATATTATAATTGAATATAAGAAATTCAAACAATTTTTGCCATGTATGATTATTTTAAAACTAAATCAATTTTCTACTTGCCCTTACTAAAATGATAAAAATAATGATTAGGCCTGGCTCATCAGTGGTGAACCCTCCCATTATTTTATCATTGCAATAAGGGCAGTAGAGAATTGATTTATTAAAAAGAATCATAAGTGAAAAATAGAACAAAAGTGAAATTGTACTTGGATCAGGTAGATAAATTAAGAAAAAAAAAAGGCATTTCTGATCGAGAAAGCCATCAACAACTTTCAGTTGCACGATCAGAAAATGCCTTTTTTCTTAGAATCAAAAATAGTTCAAATGCATGCAAATTTGATGCATCATATTGATGATTGAATGTGTTTATTCTCTATTCGATAAAATAGTCCCTTGAATCAATATAAAAATACAAACATTAGGCCTACTCCCAAATAAAATTGTCTTTTTTAAATAAATTATTTATAAATATCTCAAGCTTTTGGGCAAGAAAGCCCTACTTCAGGAGAATTTAAAATATTTTCTACACGAATAAATTTACTGGCAATGCGTTTCTTTTAAATATCATCAAATATTATCTCTACAGACCTTACTGCAATGATATGAGTTATTGAATGAGAGGGCTTGGCTCATCAGTAGTGAACCCTCTCAGCGGTTTCGCCAAATTAATCTCTAAACCGCTCTACTATTGTATTGGACTGGTTTTGTTATATACCCTGCATTTTCTATGGAAGGCAGCTTAGGGTGTTTAGTGAACTATGGACATAAGCTTATAGGTCTGTAGAGGTACATATATATAATTTCAAGGTATTGCATCAAGCAAAGCTCTTCCGCAAAATATTTTTTCATAACCAATATATATTAGTAAATCAAATTTTATTGCCATCTATCGTTAAAATTTTACACAAATAAATTTACTGGCAATGCGTTTCTTTTAAATATCATCAAATATTATCTCTACAGACCTTACTGCAATGAGAAGGGCTTTCTTGCCTGAAAGCTTGAGATATTTATAAATAAAAGATTTGTAAAAAAATAAATTTTTAACTTAAAACCGAATGTTTGTATTTTAATGTTCATTCTCTCTTTATCTGTTTCTAACAATGTACCATAATTGTGTCAACATTAAAGTTTATTATGATGCATTAGCGCGCCATCTGTTATCAAAATTCGAAACTATTATAGACGCGTATGATTATTTTGAAAATAAAACAATTTCTACTGCCCTTACTGCAATGTAAAAATTAATGGGAGGGCCTGGCTTATCAGTGGTGAACCCTCACAGCGGTTTCGCTAATATAATCTACAATACCGCTTTTATATTGCATTTTTGACACTTCCTTTTATAGTGATACTGATGCTAGACTCTTAAAATGATTCACCACTAATGAGCCAGGCCCTCCCATTATTTTTTTCCATTGCAGTAAGGACAGTGAAATTGTTTTATTTTAAAAAGAATCATACGCGCCTATAATAGTTTCTAATTTTATTAAAGTTTATATATATGTGATGATTTAAGACCATGGAATTTTTGTAAATAATACAGATATCTACCACCACATGTTCCACCACGTAACTGTATATAACTTGTTATTTACTGCAAATAGAAAGCCTCAACTAACATCAATCTGTACCGCGTAAGAATCTAATAAAGTATAGCAACTGTACAGATATAAGGAATGGAGAATAACAGGAGAAAATTGAGGTTAAAACTAATCAGGCTTAGGTGAGAATAGGAGAGTAGGCCTAGCAAGCCCAGTCCAATTTTTACGAGGTCGTGGCCCTCCTGGATGATGTACATCCCCCCCCCCCCGTTTACTTCAGAAAAGGGCAGTGACCTGTTTGGACCCAGCTAATCTATAAAAGGAGGCCCCAAGCCTCAGTTAGTCAGTCTTTTGTTGCAGTCTTTTGTTCCAGTCCAACATTCGTCCAGCCGCGCAGGCCGCTCATATAGAAGTAAACCCTTTCTTACCAGAAATCTCCTCGTCCCATTCCTTCTTGACGTTCAGACGCTTCTTAGTGGAATATATGTCTAGCATCAGGTAACACTGGTCCCAGAGGTCCCAAGATATCACATAAACCTAAATAGTAATTTAAGATACATACTTTTTTGGGAATTCCTCATTATTTTCGGTTCCTAGTTTTATCCTTCTACACTATACATCGACGAAAAACATGTTCTTGTTGATGAAATTTCGAATGAGGATCTGTGAGTAATATTCGACTGAATTGAAGTTGGTGCTTTTTCTAAAAATTATATCTTTTTGGAATGGGGGAAAATTTTGGAATTATGTAAAGAATTTATTATGGTGGTGGTGGTGTCTTATCCATCTCCACGAAAAGGGGGGGTGCCATTGCCCTGTTAGTCAGGCCATATTTAAGAGTTCCCTGTTCACGGTTACCGTAGCGACTCAGGGCTCAGGACACCGTACTTCGCCCTATGCCATTGCCCCGTTAGTCAGCCACATTTCAGAGTTTCCTGTTCACGGTTACCGTAGCGGCTCACGACACCGTACTTCGCCCTACAGGACAGTTCCCTTTCTTGTGCTGCTTCTCCCGCCCGCCACGTAGAGGAGGACTTCTGGGAGGGAGAAAATATAATCAGATAATCAATAGACTCATCACATAATCAAATTTTGTGGAGATCTTGGGAATCTTAACATTTTATTGATACAACATTAATACAGCATAAAGATACTACGGCCAGTAAATCCTTTTGTTTTTGTTAGTTTTTATATCTTGCTGATTGCAGATGAATTTATAAAACATTTTCAGTATATAGTTCAGATATAAACTTTCATATTCAAGCTTTGGCTGAGTGATATTAAATATAGAATAACAGGAGAGTGTTTGTTTCCAAGAAATCCATGAGCGGCAAACGCATTATGAAATGAAGACGATTTTGAATATCAATCTCTTATATCCATGATCGTGATAATTTAGGGGTTTTAGTTACATCAGAGTAACTCCGCATTAACTTTACTTTTTGGTTAAGATAAAGGAATTAATAAAGTTTTGTGTCGGATTCAAATAGCGCAGGCAGAGTTTGGTAGCCTTTCATTGAATTTTTCTAGCGTAAACTGACATTCGTTTAATCGGTTATTCTATTTAGATTCGTAATTTGAGTTAGAGACTGGTGTATGAAACCAGGAATAGGCATTAATTAAAATTTCGCCTGTTGTTGATAAAAAATAGTTTTTTTCTTTCTCTATTAATAAATTTTAGGATTCTTATATTGAACGCTTTGATATTTATTTCTGTGGTAGATTTGAAATTCAACCAGAACGAGAATTCTCGTTCAAGCTTGTTTTTTCTTCTTTCAAATTCATGGAACAAATTGATCTTTGTTTAGATTATACTTAATTATAGCTGGATTCAATATTCTTCATTTATATTTTCGAATAAATTTTAAATTGGGGTTGTATAACATATTTATGAAAAAAAAAAGATATTCGTGATAATTTTAAAAAGGATGGCTAAGGATTAGTTAACCAAGAATTTCCTATAGTCAACAATCACCATCTTGGAAACCGTTCCATTATAGAAAAAACATTTTTAGTGAAAATAACAAAGTTTTAAAGATATTTCAATCCTTTGAACGTATAGGTTTACTTTTATTATACTAGATTGTGCATTTTGGTTTTTAGAAGTACTGCTTTATCTAAGATATTTCAACTGACGTCACGCTCTCTTTATCCAAAAAATGCGCTTTATTTAATTATAGATAATGAAATATGAAGCAAAAGTAGAGAGAATAGAAAGCATAATATGGTGTAGAGAGAAGGAGATAAATGTATAGAAAAAGATAAACTATTAGTAACATTTTTATTGATCGTTTTTGTCCATATGACATATACAATACATTTTGAATGGCCTTAATATTGAATGTTCTATAATATATACCTTCTTGTGAAACATATACATTTTTGCACCAAGTTTCAGCTTTGCCGGGTCATCGACTTTGGTTTCTTTCTTCTTGTGTTATACACGTTTACCGAGCGGGTTTCCATACCTAAAGCAAATAAAGTAAAGTAAATAAAAGTAAATTACCTTTTAAAGTTATTGTGTTTATGTATTCGTTGTCTTCCTCGTAGGTCGTGATCCTCAGTCTTTCTCTAGGTCCTCTCTTGTCCAATAACCAATCAAGATATATGTATAATAAAAAATTACAAAAGGAATGCAACTGTTAAAACTAACAAAAAAGAAGATAATAATAATAAATCTATTTAAGAAATCCAAACTATGGAGGTAGCGATAGGCAGGTGTTTCTTTGGAGGAAGTGATCACCCTTACTGCTGATTTAAATAATTATGAGGCTTTTATTACACGATGAGTAAATACAAAATGAAATGACCTTTTCTAGTAAAAGGGAGAGAGTATTTTTTGCAGCCCTCTGGGCAAGCCCGACTCAGCCCCCCTCTTTCTACGCACTTTATCTTCTCCTTAGTTCAGGCCTTATCTCTATTCAACAGAGACCTCTAGTCTGCAGAGACCTCTAGTGGGCAGGGACTTCTATTCGCTGAGCCTTCTATTCGCTGAGCCTTCTATTCGCTGAGCCTTCTATTCGCTGAGCCTTCTAATCACTGTGACTTCTATTCGCTGAGCCTTCTATTCGCTGAGCCTAGTCAGCAGAGACCTCCAGTGGACAGGGACTTCTATTCGCTGAGCCTTCTATTCACTGTGACTTCTATTCGCTGAGCCTTCTATTCGCTGAGCCTTCTAATCACTGTGACTTCTATTCGCTGAGCCTTTTATTCGCTGAGCCTTCTAATTCGCTGAGCCTTCTATTCGCTGAGCCTTCTATTCGCTGAGCCTTCTAATTCGCTGAGCCTTCTATTCGCTGAGCCTTCTATTCGCTGAGCCTTCTATTCGCTGAGCCTTCTAATTCGCTGAGCCTTCTATTCGCTGAGCCTTCTAATTCGCTGAGCCTTCTATTCGCTGAGCCTTCTATTCGCTGAGCCTTCTAATCACTGTGACTTCTATTCGCTGAGCCTTCTATTCGCTGAGCCTTCTATTTGCTGAGCCTTCTAATCACTGTGACTTCTATTCGCTGAGCCTTCTATTCGCTGTGACTTCTATTCGCTGTGACTTCTATTCGCTGAGCCTTCTATTCGCTGAGCCTTCTATTCGCTGAGCCTTCTATTCGCTGAGCCTTCTATTCGCTGAGCCTTCTATTCGCTGAGCCTTCTAATCACTGTGACTTCTATTCGCTGAGCCTTCTATTCGCTGAGCCTTCTATTTGCTGAGCCTTCTAATCACTGTGACTTCTATTCGCTGAGCCTTCTATTCGCTGTGACTTCTATTCGCTGTGACTTCTATTCGCTGAGCCTTCTATTCGCTGAGCCTTCTCTACACCCTCAGACTGACTGCCTGCCTGCCTGCCTCTCCGCGCGCCTTCTTTTTATAGGGTCTGCTGCACGTGACCAAACCACCTGGAACTACAAAATCAAACTTAAACAAATGAAACTTTTCATTAAAAGAAAAAAAATATGCAAAAAACCATGCAAGAAAAACTTATGCAAAAACTCTGCACAAAACTATGTCCAAACTATACAAACTAGTTTCAACATTCTCCCACCTAATTTTGACAAGTATTATTGTCAAAATTAACTTTATACAATGGCCCCAGTATCCAGAGATATATATATATATTTTTTCTTTTATGAAGCCTGTCTAAAAATATTGTTCGCCATTTTAGCTTTGGTTCTTTGAATTGATTCTTTCAATCAAAATTTTCCCCAAATATCTCATCAATGAATTCAGTACGTATTTTATAAGCAGAGTTAAATTCTCGCATTTCATTATGGGTCCAAATTAGCTGAGAACCATTCTCGTAAAAAACATTCGGAATTGGATTATCATTCTTTACGAGTCGAGATATCTCAAAATCTTTCAACTTGGCAATGCAGTTGTTGGTTGGGATTTCATAATTCTCTCCCTCAATGTCGTAGTTCAAAACCTTTTGAGAAGTTGGCCGTATCAAGATATCTCTGGGACTTATATCACTGTGAACCAATCCGATGTTTTGCTCAGCATGACCCACCGTAACACAAATCTGACAAAGAATGCTCATTAATTGTTCTGGCAAAAGTTTTCCATTTTCCAATATTTTCCTTAGAGATTTCCTTCCATATTCAGAACGAAAAACTACAAAATAAGATAAATTCATATAATTAAAATCCAAATTATTATCCTTTTCGCTATCTTACATAATATTTTGAAAAATATTCAGATTCCAAATCACGAACAATCCAAAAATCTTTAGGATAACAAAGATTGGCTTGAGCACTACCCTGTAAGGTTCTTAAAACATCAAAAATATTTATTTCCTTTTTAATCGTTCTAGGAGAAATATAAGACCAATTTTTTCTATGATCAATATTAGGGTTCCTATATTCTGAAATCTCTGTTCAATTCTATAAACAGGACATCCGCCATTATCAGTAACATCCCTCAAAAACATTTTGGCCATGTGCCTTTTCCAACAGGAACCAACTTTCTACCCCAGAAGAGCTCATCAAATCTCATTATGCTTCTGCTCTCAGATTTTGAAAGAATTTCACCAAGTAGCTTTCCATTTGAGATTCTCGACACTGCCATCTGCTCTAACTTTAATTCCCTTGACTCGGTTTCTCACGAAAACCCGCCATTCAATTCATCTCTCTATCCAGTTTGTCCTGAGCCACCATCTTGCCCTCTCTCTCAAAAGAGGCTGTCCAGCTCTGTTACTGAGAGACTGTACACCATGGCCTCAACATCCAGGTCCATGGATTTCATCCTTGACTTATTGTTTTGGGAGAAAGTGGCAGAGGCCTTCTTGGAATCAGCGTTGAAAGCATCGAAAACAGGACGAAGTGGCGTCGTCTTACCTCTGTAGACACCTTTTGACTTTTCTTCCGGATTTTGAGGTACGGGGCACTTAACTAAATCGTCACTACAACCATTTCCCTCCCAAAACCCATCAGTTGTCCATTTTCTTCTTCCAAAGAAATCGGAGGTAGTCCCAATCATTTTCCTTGATGGCCATCACCTGGAAATATCTCCTCATGTCGGCCAAAACTCCGAACTTATTCTCCCGAAGTTTTATCCCTATTTCCGGGATTCTTCTCAGTAGATTGGGTATCTTTTTTAAATATCGTCTCAAGGAGAGTCCGTTGTGTCTTCGACTGGAAGCGTCGTCAAATACTGCCGTATAGGCGTCGTTTTGGACTCACTCTTTAACAAAAGGTGACGGGGCAAATAGTGTTCTTTTAGTTCAGGTGGATTTTCATTAACTCTATCGACGAGCCCTTCCTTCAACCAATCTTTTGGATCAATTATTTTTTCTTCCACCTTTGCATCGGTACCTTTTTCTACATCTATATCCTTTTCCGCCACCTTTGAATCAATACCTTGTTCTACATCTATCTTTTCTTCCTCCTTTAAATCAGTACCTTGTTCTACATCTAGCTTTTCTCCCACCGTAGAATCAGTACCCTGTTCTGCATCTAACTTTTATTCCACCTTTGAATCAGTACCCTGTTCTACATCTAGCTGCTTTACTTCTTCCAAGTTCTTTGACTCTGTACAATGCTCTTCATTTATATTTTTCGCTTCATTTCCATCATGATCTTTTCCCTTGTTGTATTTATCGTCCTTATTCTCTGCATAATCAGATCTATTTATGGTTTTCAAATCTTGGGCTTCTGTTTCCCTATAATTACCCTTTATTTTAGATTCCGTCTCTCCAGTTGGTCTTGCTTCCACCAATTTCCTCGACGCTTGAACTTCAGCCTCAGCTTCCTTCACACCTATAAAGCTATCAACTGCAGTTTCAGAATCCTTCACTTCATTGCATTTAACTGCCGCTTCTGAATCCTTTACTCCGCCTTTGAGCTCAGCTTCAGAATCCTTTTTTCCGTCGCCTTCATCTCCTGCTTTTGACCTTCAGATTATTTTACTTCATCTCCGTCTTTAGAATTCACTTTATCAGAATCCTTTCTTCCGTCGCCCTTAGGCTGACCTTCAGAATCTTTCATTCCTTCGTCCTTAGGCTTCGCTTCAGAATCCTTTACGCCTTCGCCCTTAGGCTCTGCTTCCGAATCCCTTATTCTATCGCCTTTGGACTCAGCTTCAGAATCTTCCTTATTCTTTAAATCTACATCTTCATATTTTCCATTAGCACTAATTTTATCAAATCGCCCCCACCTTGAGCTCCAATCCCTTGGGTTGCCCTTAAAGTTTTGTAGATCTCCCTTATTCTTTAAATCTGCCTCTCTATTTCCACCACCAATAGAAAGAACATCTTTCCCCCGCTCACGCAAAGCCCTAACTCTTCGCTCCATAATAAATCTCTCCAGATGTATTTTTCACATTCCTGAAATTCTCTATCGACTTCTTCGTCACTAGCCTCATCTTTGGCTAATAGGACTGACTGGCATAGCACGTGTAGATTCACAAGTTCTACATAGAGAACCTCTATCCTATTGAATTTTACATCCACCCTTCTCCTATCAATTGAAGTCTCTTTCAGTTCGATATTTAAATCATTAATTATTCTTGTAAAGTTACTTCTCACCGCCCTACGACGTCTCTTGTTCACCTCCTCCATTTCACCACCAAGCCTATCGCGTGCGGCTCACCAGAAATGTTATAACTAACAAAAAAGATAATAACAATAAATATAAATCTATTTAAGAAATCCAAACTATGGAGGTAGCGATAGGCAGGTGTTTCTTTGGAGGAAGTGATCACCCTTACTGCTGATTTAAAATAATTATGAGGCTTTTATTTCACGATGAGTAAATACAAAATGAAATGAACCTTTTCTAGTGAAAGGGAGAGAGTAATTTTTGCAGCCCTCTGGGCAAGCCCGACTCAGCCCCCCTCTTTCTACGCACTTTATCTCCTCCTTAGTTCAGGCCTTATCTCTATTCAACAGAGACCTCTAGTCAGCAGAGACCTCTAGTGGGCAGGGACTTCTATTCGCTGAGCCTTCTATTCGCTGAGCCTTCTATTCGCTGAGCCTTCTAATCACTGTGACTTCTATTCGCTGAGCCTTCTATTCGCTGAGCCTAGTCAGCAGAGACCTCCAGTGGACAGGGACTTCTATTCGCTGAGCCTTCTATTCACTGTGACTTCTATTCGCTGAGCCTTCTATTCGCTGAGCCTTCTAATCACTGTGACTTCTATTCGCTGAGCCTTTTATTCGCTGAGCCTTCTAATTCGCTGAGCCTTCTATTCGCTGAGCCTTCTATTCGCTGAGCCTTCTAATTCGCTGAGCCTTCTATTCGCTGAGCCTTCTATTCGCTGAGCCTTCTATTCGCTGAGCCTTCTAATTCGCTGAGCCTTCTATTCGCTGAGCCTTCTAATTCGCTGAGCCTTCTATTCGCTGAGCCTTCTAATCACTGTGACTTCTATTCGCTGAGCCTTCTATTCGCTGAGCCTTCTATTCGCTGAGCCTTCTAATCACTGTGACTTCTATTCGCTGTGACTTCTATTCGCTGTGACTTCTATTCGCTGAGCCTTCTATTCGCTGAGCCTTCTCTACACCCTCAGACTGAGTGCCTGCCTGCCTGCCTCTCCGCGCGCCTTCTTTTTATAGGGTCTGCTGCACGTGACCAAACCACCTAAAACTACAAAATCAAACTTAAACAAATGAAACTTTTCATTAAAAGAAAAAAATATGCAAAAAACCATGCAAGAAAAACTTATGCAAAAACTCTGCACAAAACTATGTCCAAACTATACAAACTAGTTTCAACAGCAACTATCAAAAGGAATGAAACCATTGTAAATAATCTGTTTTAAATAAATATTAAATATCATAGAATATGTTGACTGAATGTAGGGCGATTTAATATTGATAAAACAATTTATACTAAACATTATATATCACAACATCTTCCTCATCTTTGTTTTTGAAAGTGAGATTCCCAATTTAATCAAAAAGTTTGGTTTCTCTCATGTGATATTTTTGAACTGAAATATTTTGTATGGTGATATTAATTTATAAATTTATGTCATAATTTGTATATAATTGTATGCACCCCCGACCCACTATGCATGTACAATGTATGATTTTCAAAGATTTAATAAAGAAAAAGGTAACTGGAGGAAAGCAAGTAGCAATAAGACATAGGAAGTAGGCCTAAAGCTGGCACGACTATTCTTGGCACCCCCCGTCAATATTGCAGGGGCAAAGACCGGACGTATCTAGTGACCGCAGAAGTTATATTAGGCAAGAAACACTCAATACTTCCTGGCAAAGCAGGACGTATCTGGTGACCAGAAGTTATAAAAGTAGAGAGACACCCCATACTTCCTGACAGAAGGCCGGACGTATTTGATAACGCGGAAGTAAATAGGGTCGAAATAACACCCGACACTCCATGACAAGATCGGCGGTATCTTCCATCAAAGCAGCCGCCGGTCCAATTAGAAAGTACCCACTAAGTAGGTCAACCAATAGGAAAAGATCATGTGACATCTCTCGACCAATCAAAAAGAAACTGAGTCTTGGTGTTAAATCGAAAAGCAAGAATGGTCAGTTGTTCACTCGCTCTCGCCGAGTTCGGACCTAGTAGTGTTTTGGCTCCCATCTGAACAACATCTACAGTTCTTCATTCACTCCCACCGAGTTCAGACCCAGTCATCGACTCGACCCCACCAAGGTAATGTCTGCTCACTAGAGACCTCTCTCTCCGCTCATTTCATCTAAATCCAATCATCGCCATGTGATCAGATAATTAACAATCAAAATCGCTCCGCTCTTCTCAAGCTTTCTTTCCTCCAACCCGTTGCCTTATATTTTCAACCATCAAGTGTCCCGGCTTATTTCCCCTGTGTGTAATCCTTTCACTCAGCCACCACGACTGCATCATCCACCACGACTGCATCATTCACCACGACTGCGTCCACCACTTCAACAACCTTCAACACCAAGAGTAAGGTTTCCCAACATAGTAGAATACCACAGCTATTCTTAAAGTCGACAGGATTCTACAACAGTGTAATACATCAAATATTGCAGTGTAATAACTTTGGATCATATATTACATTTATATATTTCTATTGTTAAAAATTACAGAAAAATACATATATAATAATTTCAGAACTTATTCTTAAACATTTATATTTTCTCGTATTCTCTATTCTACGGTCTTCTCTAATAATAATAAAAAAAAATAATTATATGGAATCTAGTAGATACGATTTAAATGAGAAGTTGTCGAATTAAATGCAGCTTATTATATTTGAAGGTAAAATAACACACTGGAATGGACTATATTAGGGGATAAGAAACAACAACAACACTATATATATATATATATTGAGGCCATAGTAATGAGGTAGGGAGAGATATTACCTCGAGTATTCTAATGGGGTTTCCTATCTCCCCATATTTCTGTTGGAAGAATTTATCACTCGGTAGTCTCATAATCATCGTGTCCACCTCCTAATTGACCTCCTTTCAAATCTACCTGATTAGATACCTATATATATATATATATATATGTGGTAACAATTATTGATATCCTTATCAATGCGCATTCGCAGTGAGAATAAACTTTAGGTTATTAATGTGGATTTGAATTATTTAAATTTAAACTTTCTTCTACACAATCAGGTAATTTGGGAATAGCTTCGGCAGTCCATGAAACAAATGCTACTCTAGATATATTTTAATTCTGTAGCCATATTCATATAAATTTTAACAACAGCACTAGTGTTTGTTGTGTAGTGATGAACAATAATTGAGAATTAAAAAATTGAATAACCATCATCATTGCTCTGTGTGCTGGAAGGAACCCCAAAGAGGTAGTTGCTCAAAACTACTGTTAATTGTGTCGGAAAGAAGTTTGATGAGACCGACAGAAATAATGGCTACAAGGAAAATGCACTCGCGTTGATTGGAAAGGTATGGGGCAGAGCATTCGTTAAAAATATCAAGAAGAAGATTGAAGGAGACCAAGGAATAAGCACTGAGCACAGGAATGTTCTCTAATTGGCATTGACTCTGCTATGGCATAGCTTTGATTATGTGATATATCGTTGAGTATTGTATCCATTTTAAATCATATCAGTGAGTATAGAGTGAAGATGTATTTCTTAATTAACACAAATATTCTTGCAATATTCCTCATTACAATGATGAAAGACCTGTATAAAGAGAAACATATTAATTAAATTCCATATATTTTAACTTAATTACTTATATTGACTATTTAAGAAAAGTCAATAAGGTATGCATTTCGAGCTGTGAACTCTCGTCAGCATTTGTAAGCTGTGCCTAAACGACCAAACAAGATGGTTTTAGAAGCCACCAACTTGTATCAAATATTCTGGAATGAAATCGAAACAATTATAATTCCGATAGATGGTGTATGCTATTAACTGCCTCTAGTTTCACGATTAGACGATGGTTCTTAATAAACAAAGTGATATTTCAACTCTTAGAGCAAGCGAATCTCCATTTAGAGATTAAGATTCCATTTTAATCACCTTTTAGAGGTATTTAAAAAGTTCCGTTTAAAAGATTTCCTTGCGGGACATTTTTTTCAATCAGTAGTTAGTTTGTTTGTCTTTTATAGTATTATAAGGAAGTAATAAAGTGTTCTTGGATTTCATAATGTAATTATTAAATTATTTTTAACGCAAGATTGAAACATACTTTATTGACTTCCAGTCAACATCAAAACAAAGTCACAATAAGATTAAAGCTATTATAAATATGAATTAAATATATACATGCCATCAGACTCGAGGCCTTCCCCGAGGGTGGTCTATACTATATCAAGGGCTACAAGTCGTCCTGAGTCCGTATGTGCCTTGGATAGAATGGAGTTGTTGTCTCCAACATGATCAATTGCCATGTTGAGAAATTCGCACAGAATGGTCTTGTTTTCTGGCGAGAGCTGCCTGAGGAACTGCTCCCTCTCAGGGAGATTTTTAACGCTAGAGTATTCGAAAAAAGTTATTTTAGAATGACTTGAATTAGTTTAACTGCCAAAAGAGATAATCCAATAACTTACTTTTCAAGGAGATTCAAATTTTATTCACATTGTTTTATTTTTTTTACCTTACTCGTTTTTTACTTAACTTTTTTCTTACAAGAGAAGGAATCCCCAGACATCATTTGAAGAAGGAACAAAAGTTAACGGTGACGTGTTTCTTTTATTAAAGCTGTAAATTGGCAAGCTCAACTTTATTCGTTTGCTTAGCAAGGGTTGTTATCAATTGTTAACAACCAAGGTGTAGAATGCCATTCTTTGGTTATTAATTCTTTAATTTATTCCATGTTTCGGTTATGACACACCATTCTGCCCTTATATCGCTATATCACTTAGTTAACTCTGACTCTAGCTAAAATGTAAGTTATTGAAATATCAAATCTGTTTTGTGAAATCATTATGTAACTCTGGATACTCCAATCGTAAGCTATTTTAATATTCAGAGGATAATTACATTATGGTTACAATATATGTTTAGATGGAAATTTTGCCGTGGGGATATTTATCTATTGGAGCATAAGGCGCCTCTCCCGTCAAATACAATGTCAAAACTAGACGCCATCCGCGCTTTTATTGATCAAATTTCTATCGGCAAAATTTCCATCTATATTTTGGCCATAGAGTTGGCCGAGCCACTTTGCCAGCTAAAAACCACTTTGGCAGATTATGAGAATTCTATTGCATCCCGTGTGGATCTCATGGAATTAATGTCCGCCCTAGACTGACGAGGGCCATTAGCCTGAAACCATGGTCTTCAGGTGGACGCTTCTCATTTTTGCCAAAGCTGGTGTTGTCTCCGAACCGAAGCCGCTAGGTTACGGCGACGGGTAATAGTTGGCGTCTAGTTTTGACGATATATTTGACGGGAGAGGCCCTCTATGCTATTATAAATATATATTTTTAGTTATTAGTGTTTAACTTTATCGAATTTCTAGTTATGCTATATGCAAATAAATATTCTCTCTTATATTGAACATATTTAAAACTCATAATAGAACTGCTATCAAAAATTCATAAGATCTATCAAAAATGTATGTGAATAGCGTAATATGAAGAGAAATTTCGAAAAACAGACACATATTGAATTGCGTTATTTGACTATAAATATCATATTATTTATTTTTACGTAGAATATTAGGAAAAGATGAAACACTCATAACTGAAAGGCAATTTATTTAGTGTATAAAACAAACATATTCTTATATAAAAAACTGAAAGGTGAGAGAGGGGTTTCATAGAATTAAATAAAATATTAAATAACTTTCTACATAGCTTCATTTCTTTGGGAGTTGTGACACACAGATTGCAAATCTTGTTGAAACTGACATGGAGCTGACATGATTCTGTCAAGGATTTTCTCGGAGTCTTGGAAGTTTATTCTTAAAGGATTTATGTTCTTTTACCTTGTGAAGTGCAGATTCATCGTTATATCGTCTATAGGGACACTGTGATCTTTAAGTAGATTCTTAAATTCAAAATGGCGTTGGAATCTTAGTATTATTCGTAGAAAATGTAGTTCACAGCATTTAATGGTCTTAAGGCCTGTTAGACAAACTTCAAATAGTGTCCCTGAACTATCCAGCATCTTCACCTAAATATCATGAGGAAATTGGGAAAGAAAACCTCAAAATGTCTCACAGAATTTTATTCAATAATAAAAATATAAACTTATAAAATACAAAAAAGGTAAACAGGGACGTTTATAAGATTGCAAAATATAATGATTAAAAATGAGAATATCTTCATTAAATCGAAATATTTTGTTATATTTTATATTTTGAAAATAAATCAATCCATAAATAGAAGTATAATTTAAAAAAAAAACATATATTGGATCAAAATATGATTTATTTACCAATATATCAGTTGGCTGAACATCAAACTTTTTTAAAGTTTTACCAAATATGTATCTTATATTGCAATATCTTGAAAATGGTTGGCGTTCAGCCAACTGAAATAATGGTAAATAAATTATAATTTGATCCAATATATGCTTATTTGATTAAACAAAATTATATATTGAATATATATTCTCTAAATAGGTTTTAATATATTCTAGTGTAACAAATACTAATTTAACACCTTAGAATTTCACACCTTATTAAAGGAGTTTCAAATATTCTAAAGAGTTTTAGTTTATTTACTGAAAGCTTATTAGCTAGGTTGGAAAAAAGGAATTATCGTAGATCAGACTAATCTAATCTCTCTCTCTCGTCTCTTTTTACTCTAATCTGCATATAATGGAGAGAGCTGGGAGGGGTAAAAAGTGTATTCGCGGATGATGGATTACATAGCCACCTCTGGACTAAAGAAGATTTGCACTAAGCTCTTCGCTGAGCCTCCTCGTTCCATTACGCTAATAACACCCGCGATAATCTCTCCTCGTCGTTTAATTAGCTCTTATCACCCTACGTTCAAATCTGGAGACCTTACACTGATAATTGATACTCTACATCCTAGTGTACTTACATCTATATCTATATTATTCACTGTACTGGAGTTCCATCAAATTCCATCAGTCCCACGTTAAATTCTGGAGATCTCTCACTGACAATTGATACTCCACAGTATTTAAATACTTACTTCTATGTCTATATTCCATTAGTCCCACGTTCAAATCTGGAGACATCTAACTGATATTTGATACTCCACAGTACTGAAGTACTTACTTCTATATCTATATTCCATCAGTCCCACGTTCAAATATGGATACCTCTCAGTGATAATTGATACTCTACAGTACTGAAGTACTTATTTATATATCTATATTCCATAAGAACCACGTTCATATCTGGAGACCTCTCAGTGATAATTAATACTCCACAGTACTGGAGTACTTACCTCTATATCTATATTCCATCAGTCCCACGTTCAAATATGGATACCTCTCACTCATAATTGATACTCCACAGTACTGGAGTACTTACTTCCATATCTATATTTCATCAGTCCCACGTTTAAATATGGATACCTCTCACTGATAATTCATACTCTACAGTACTGGAGTACTTACTTCTATATCTATATTCCATAAGAACCATGTTCAAATCTGGAGACATCCCACTGATAATTGATACTCCACAGTACTGGAGTACTTACTTCTATATCTATATTCCATCAGTCCCACGTTTAAATATGGAGACCTCTCACTGATAATTGATACTCCACAGTACTGGAGTACTTACTTCTATATCTATATTCCATCAGTCCCACGTTTAAATATGGAGACCTCTCACTCATAATTGATACTCTACAGTACTGGAGTACTTACTTCTATATCTATATTCCATCAGTCCCACGTTTAAATATGGAGACCTCTCACTGATAATTGATACTCTACAGTACTGAAGTACTTATTTCTATATCTATATTTCATCAGTCCCACGTTTAAATATGGAGACCTCTCACTGATAATTGATACTCCACAGTACTGGAGTACTTACTTCTATATCTATATTCCATCAGTCCCAGGTTTAAATATGGAGACCTCTCACTCATAATTGATACTCCACAGTACTGGAGTACTTACTTCTATATCTATATTCCATCAGTCCCACGTTTAAATATGGAGACCTCTCACTCATAATTGATACTCCACAGTACTGGAGTACTTATATTTATATCCATATTCTATCTGTCCCACGTTCGAAATATTTAGTCCTAGAGACTATATTTTAATTTAAGAAAGGGATTTAAGGCCAAATTTGCCTTAAAACGTTGTTCTTGCGAAAAAGGTATTCATTGTTTTTATTAATTTTCCAATATATATATATACAACAACAACAACAATAGCCTTTATTGGGCACAAGTGCCATACAGGATTCTCCCGGTAGGACAAAATAAATAAATAACAAATTAGCATCATAGTTATATACAAAAAAAAAGTATATATGTTATATTAAGATATTGTTTTATTTAAAAATATATTTCATAGATAAAAATATTCTGTTAAAATCGACCGCCAGAGGTCACTCTTCCCCTATAAAAACTCGTTGTTGTTCTTCCCCGTTGGCCGACCCAAAACTTTGTAATTATGTAAATAATATTTTGTTTTAATTATTCTTACGCCTTAAGCCAGCAGTACTTTTTACCAAATTATGTTTTCATGTATTCCTTTAGCGCAATTAAAGCTATTTTTGATAACTAATTTCATTATAATCTCTTCCACGACTGCATACCAAAATCAAGCAAATGACCAATAATTCTGCTACAAGTAATTAATCTCAAAAACAACAGAAAATAATATCATTCTTCATTTAAAATATAATATATATATAGTTAAATTGCTATGAAAAATCCGAAATTATAATATTTATTTGTAGCTTCAATATTTCGTGAAGATGCTGTGTTTTCACATTTTCGATGTTTCAATTAAAATTTTCTAAAACACAAATTCAATTTCATTAATTATATTTTAAAGAGCACTAGGTAGAACTATATAAAGTAAGGAAAACAATTATCTTGGCACGTTTATTTCTCTTCATATTTCAAATATTTATCCCCATTTCTATGAAATAAACCAAAAATATTACATAAAGTCGATATTACCATTTATCTAAAGTACGTCAAAAACATTTACGCAACTATAATTCAAAAATAATAAACTGGATCCTTGACGGTTTTTATGGCGTTGTTTTCTGCTTCTAATACCCGAAATATATGTTAGAATGGAATAAATTGTTTTGATAGACTATTCTGTTTCGAAATTATTATTTTCTAAATTTTGAGAATACATATATTACTTAATGTCCAAAATAAAGTGATAAATTTTATATAAAATATTATAAAGTATTCTTATTTATAATGCTTGATAAGAATTGAATGATGTTCGTAATAGACTGAAAATATTTATACTACATCACTGTTTCATTTGACTTTAAATGGTTTATATTTTAGAAATTATTATTTGTTCAAGTACACTTGTACTACTAGGTACTTGTATACGTCTACTTTCCTGGTGCAGGCTGTACCACGCTGACAAGGGCCAACAGCCCGAAACGCGTTCGTGGTTGGATTTTTAAATTCATTTATCAAGAAATTGGGTTGGCCAAATATCAGGGAACAGGCTAAATTAAGAGTCTTTAGTTTATTTCTGTTTCACTAGATGTCTAAAAAATATCATATGCCCGTGGTCAGAATATGAATATTTCATTTTATTATTTTGAATATATATTTAGAAGAGCGATTGCTCGAAGCATATTATATATTTATTATTATATGTGATTCTGCTGTCCTAAAAGCTTATGTCCATAGTTCATCTAAAATACCCATTTGAAGAGTCAAGCATCTCTCAGTATCACTATAAAAGGAAGTTCCAAAAATGCAATATAACAGCGTTATGGTAGATTAAACTGGCGAAACCGCTGGGAGGGTTTACCACTGATGAGCCAGGCACTCCATTTGATTTTTCCATTCCAGTAAGGGCAGTAGAAATTGTTTTATTTCAAAAAGAATATTACAGATCTAAAATAGGTTCGTAATTTGATAACAGATGGCGCGCTAGTGCATCGTAATATAAATATATGTTATATAATTTTTTCGGCTTTCTGTTATATTAAATATTTTAGAGATTGGGATTATTAGCTATTCGGATTATTTAGTTATTGTTTCCTTGATTACACGAGTATATATATATATATATATCGTATTTTGTTATAATACGAATATATTTCAGATATTTTTAATTAAATTAGTATTTAGGCAATGGTATGTGATACAGGAGGTTTTGTGGTCGTGGCTTTTCGGAAAATGTAAATAAAAAACATTTTATATTACTATTGCTCTAATTAGGTTATGAAATATATGAAAAATATAATTTGAGAAATGTAAGATCTAACTTACATATATACATATATGAAAAAACGAAAGAAAAAAAAAGATAAAAAGGTCAGGTGTTGAAATCAATAATAAAAATGGCCTATCCTGACCAGGAGCACATGTGCTTTTCAGAAGGCAGAGCGCCATCTGGTGGAACAGAAATCAACTAAACATTGATTTAGCCTGTTCCCTGATATTGGCCAACCCAACCCCACGCTGACGAGCGTCAAAAAGCGCGAAACGTGCATGGCTTTTCTTGATTTATCAAAATATTGGGTTGGCCAAATATCAGGGAACAGGCTAAATCAATGTTTTGTTGATTTATGTTCCACCAGATGGCGCTCTGCCTTCTGTAAAGCACATGTGCTCCTGGTCAGGATATGCCATTTTTATTATATACATATATAACACATATATAATGTTATATACAAATTTTATATTATTTTCAAATTATAAATTCTAGAACAAGTTACTCAGTTTAAATCGACCGCCAGATGTCCGGTTTTCCCTATATAAACCCATTGTCGTTGTTTCCCGTTGGCCGGCTCAAAGCTTTTGTACATAAGTAAATAAATCTTTTGATTTTTTTATTCTTTACGCCTCAAGTAAGGTACTACTTTCTCACAAAATTATGTATTCTATACTTTATTAACACAATTAAAACAAATTGTGATTATAATATGTTTTATTATTTTACCTCGACTGCAAATTAAATACTCATGTAAACCAACCTAAAGCAAATGCTCAATTCTCTATATCAATATATTGTAATATGTTTATTGAGTGAAATATCAATAAGATAAAATATTACGTATTTACATATCTACAAAATGTTTTGTGAGCCGGCCAAAGAAAAAAAAGACAATATATTTATATAGTAAAACATCACTTGAAGTTACACCGCATGAGTTTCTTTTCAACGAAAAATCAAAATTTATTTCAAGGTGAAATATTGACTATTTCTAACCTTTTTGAATGAGGTATGAAAGGGTGAATTATGAAGAGTAATGACGAACGGAAAAATAAAAGTGTCCAGGGATGGTGAGAACCATCTAACCAAAAAGGTTAGAAATAGTCAATATTTCACCTTGAAATAAATTTTGATTTTTCGTTGAAAAGAAACTCATGCGGTGTAACTTCAAGTGTTTTTTACAATCACAAGTCGCAGTGTATTATATTGTATTATATATTTATATAGTATAAAGGCCGCGCCCTTTGGCAGTCGACTTCATAGAGTTTGTTCTATAGAATTCAATTCTAGAATGTATTGAAAATTTATATATAACATATATATACTGAAGACTGAGAAATTCATAATAATAAGTATTAGATAATAAAAGGCATATATAAATCCAATATATGCCTCTTATTATCTAATGAATTAAATATGGATTGCTCTATTTTCAAAATAATAAGTATATTCAGAAAATAATTATATATTGGATTTAAAACAAATAGCGCAGAACACAAATATCTTCGATAAAGAGAAGCGAGTTGCTCCTAGAAATATTGGAAAATAAAATACTTTTATATCCAATATATGCATTATTTCTATATATATCTCAGTATAGACAGTATTAATATATATTTTTCATAAAATAAAAAATATCAATAACCCATTATTATATTTTTCTTGTTTTTCTTAAGCAGAAATAATGTAATATATTTTCTCTCAATATATAATAAGTATTCAAAATATGTAAATAATAATGTGTATATAAACATTGTATTTATTATTAAGTTGTTAAAGTGATACTCCTTTTGAAGGACTCACAAGTCCGAAAGCTTGAAAATAAAAATTGCACAAGATACTTAACCCTAGAAGCTTCATTTATTTTATGATATTTTCTCAAATGTCTGCATATGAATATTCTCATAATTCTAAAGGCTAATATTCATATATAACTGAACAAAAGCTTAGAGAAAGAAAACCTACACGGTGAGAAACTATAAGTGACTGAATATTTCGAAACATTTCAAAATGATGTTTGTCAAAATATATTCTTTATTCATAAAATCTGTTCACAACCCCCTGATTGTATTATATATTTATTTGCTTTTAATTATGAACATTATATGTTTGCGACTGTATCCATCATATACAAGGAAATTCTATCTGTAAAGCAAATGAGACTGAAAATTTAGAAGTTTAAACTTTGCACTTCAAAGGTGCTATTTTTAGGTTTTCTTATATTTTTTTTATATAAAAAACATTGTTACTGGGTTATAGAAATGTTTCGTTATAATGAGTTGAAAAAATTACAAATCTCTTGATTTTTTCTTTCTATAGACTATCTTGTTATAAAATTTTCATTGAAAGAATTTACAAATGAGTTCATTCTATAGGGGCTTCGTTATATTGAGTTTCGTTGGAAAATGAACAAATGTTTACTCATTTTATAAATTATTATTATAAATATATTCAAATGCAAATTATTTCATTGTTATAGAGGTTTTGATTAAAAGCAGTTTTTCTCTCTCGTTGACAGAAAATATATGTTTTCCTTCTATAGAGTTTTCGCTGAAATGAGTTTCGTTGATATATAATACAAATATTTTCTTTCAATACGAATTCCGTTTTAAAAAAGTTTGCTTCTATAAATGCTTGGTTTAAAAATTTCGTTTAGAGTATCAACAGATATTTTAGTTCTAATGTGTGCTTCCTTATATAGGGTTTCCTTGAAAGAATCATTAAGGGTCTGAGTTCTATAGAATATTTTGTTATATAAAGTTTCTATGAAGTATCTGATATATATTTTCGTAAAGGATAGTTTTTCGATATAGATTACTATTATTGTTAAGGATTTTTTTTTCAAAAGCTTAATTATAGGGAGTTTCCGATATATAAAAAACATTTCATTGTGAACGCCGAAAATTGATAGCGTTTTTGCGAAATTATCATCAAAAATCAATAAAGATAAAAATTATTACAAAATAATAACGCGTCATCTATATACATCGAATGAAGACATTAAGACGCTGAATTTAATCTGGTAGATTAAATTGGTGAAACCACTGGGGGGTTCACCACTGATGAGCCAAGCCCTCCCAATATATTTTTCCACGCAGTAAGAATAGTAGAAGTTTGATTTATTTTTAAAAAGAATCATACGCGTCTATAATAGTTTCGCTATTCCATAACAGATAGCGCTGATGCATCATAATATAAATAATTTTAATTGTAGAAACTGAGAAAATGTTTCATTAACAAGAATTTTAGTTATTAAGATACGTTCTTCATACAGAAGAAGTTTCATGCTATATATGACATTTAAAATTTATCTGAATAAAAGTTTCAGAATGAAAAGAAAAAGATTTGACAGCAACAGGGTAAGAAAAACGCTTCCTCCCTAAAATTTGAGAACCCATTACTGAATCAGCACCTTGTCTTCTTTCTTTTTTTCTGTCGAATTTATGGCGCTGGCTAATTTGTAGACGCTACAGAAAGGATAACAATTTCGTTGTTAGTTTGGATTAAATTGTGGAACAATTACATTTTATCACTTTTCAATGTTACTGATAAATAACACATAGAGAAAATATAAATGAAACAGAATATTTGTATTGAATTTGTTTTTGAAATAAATAATTTCAATATATATTAGTTTGCATTTTTTAGAATTTACATTTGGAAGATAACTTTGTTTTTATGTATTGAGTATGTTTTTAATATATTGACAATCATCTCAGATTTCTAAATATTGCAATAATATTATTATGGTTATTGACCAGTGACCTTGTAACTATGTCGTGTGTTACATTATATATATATACTAGCGGATGTAACCGGCTTCGCCCGAGGTTTTACCCGAGTAAAGGTTTGTCTAACGAACATTTGTTAAAACAATTCTCTATAAACTTATAAAAAGAAAGATATATTTTGATAATTTGAAACTCGTAAATTTGAATTTCTCGATAAAGTGAACATTTTTTTCCCGGTCCTTGTGTGCCGTGTCATCCTGAATTTAGTCTTTCCTAATTTTCTACATTACAAAATCATCGTTTTATCTAGTGAAAATTTTTTCCCGGTTCCTTGAAAAATACTCGATAAGTTGAATAAAATCAATATTAATTGGTTCCCTCGGTAATTGTAAGTTAAAGGAATAGTATCTTGCCTTGGAATTGTATCCTGAATTTAGTCTTTCCTAATTTTCTACATTACAAAATCATCGTTTTATCTAGTGAAAAAATTTTCCCGGTTCCTTCAAAAATACTCGATAAGTTGAATAAAATCAATATTAATTGGTTCCCTCGGTAATTGTAAGTTAAAGAAATAGTATCTTGCCTTGGAATTGTATCATTATTCTTGTCTCAAATAAATTGCCGTGTCATCCTGAATTTTGTCTCTCCTATTTTTCTACATTACAAAATCATCGTTGTATCTAGATACATCATATATAAGGTTAAATGCAAACAAATAATTTTTTTATAAAGAAAATAAAGTTTCCAGGGCTAAGTTACGTGAATGAGAAGGCAAGTTCCACATTCGGCCAAATAGCTCCCCGTCTCCCGTGTTTCCTTTTAGATATAAACAAATTAACGTACGTGAATAAATAAAAATATTATTGATTTCTAGCTGAAGAAAATATTTGGAATAACGTTTTATTTAACCCCACAATTATTTAATCTTTTTAAACCACAATTATTTAAACTTTTTAAAATAAAGTACAATACTTAAAATAAAATATGTTTCTTATACAATCTAAAATTAGAAAATAAACTTTTAAATCGGTAACCTCAAGGAGATAGCACTAAAGCACTAATATTTGAATCAATTTTACTTAATATATTAGCCCTGAAAGACCCAAGGTCATCAGGCGTGGACCAAAACCTAAGCCTATCTCGGTCTCAATGGTGGCGCTGCTTGCGAGTTAAAGCTACAAATCTGCAAATAACTCTAAGGATATTCAAGATATTTAAGAAATTATTTTTCGTAAACCTTTCCGGGGATATACCTAATAATATCCCAAAAATTTCACGGCGATTGGATGTATGGTTTTTGAATCTATAGAGGACACACACACACAGACACACACACAGACATTCATTTATATATATATATATAGATTAGGAAAATATTTTTTCTGCTGTTGAGAGATTAATTGCTTGTAGAGGAATTATTGCTCATTTGCTTGATCTTGGAATCCATGAGTATGTGATATTGTTTTGCAGTCATGGTAATAATTAAATAAAATTAACTTTGAATCACAATTTTCTTTAATTGTGATAATGACACATAATTAAGGAAGAAATACCTGATTTGAGGCCTAAAGATGAAAATAAATGAAAGACTTATTTACATAATTTACAAAAGAATTGAGCCGGCTATCGGGAAACAACAACAATAGGTTATATAAAAGGAAGTCGCGACATCTGGTGGTATACTTAACAGAATATTTGAATCTATGAAATATAATTTTAAATAAATTAATAATTTTATAAAACATATATATATAGATGTCTTTGTTAGTTGTTGTGCTATCTTACCT
>CP092878.1:43047420-43088744 GCA_030710605.1 Cordylochernes scorpioides
GTAAACTATATCTGATGGAATATAGATATAGATGTAAGTACAATATAACGCGGCTGATGATTGTAAAACGAAAATTGCAATTATACCGCGAATGTTTCTTTTAAACAAAAATCGAAATTTATTTTAAAGAGAAATAGCGATTATTTCTAACTTTAAGGATGAAGTATGATAGGATGAATTGTGAAGAGCAATGACAAACGGAAAAATAAAAGCGTCCAGGGACGGGAATCGAACCCACCGCGCTCCGCCCACCGGGCAGATGCCACGTCCACCAGGAGAGAAGTCTCCAGATTTGAACGTGGGAATGATCGAATATAGATATAGAAGTAAGTACTCCTGTACTGTGGAGTATCAATTATCAGTGAGAGGTCTCCAGATTTGAACGTATATCTGATGGAATATAGATATAGAGGTAAGTACTTCAGTACTGCGGAGTATCAATTATCAGTGAGAGGTCTCCAGATTTGAACGTGGGACTGATGGAATATAGATATAGAGGTAAGTACTTCAGTACTGCGGAGTATCAATTATCAGTGAGAGGTATCCAGATTTGAACGTGGGACTGATGGAATATAGATATAGAAGTAAGTACTTCAGTACTGTGGAGTATCAAATATCAGTTAGATGTCTCCAGATTTGAACGTAGGTCTGATGGAATATAGATATAGAAGTAAGTACTCCAGTACTGTGGAGTATCAATTATCAGTGAGAGGTCTCTAGATTTGAACGTGGGACTGATAGAATATAGATATAGATGTAAGTACTCCAGTACTGTGGAGTATCAATTATCAGTGAGAGGTCTCCAGAATTTAACGTAGGACTGATGGAATTTGATGGAACTCCAGTACAGTGGATAATATAGATATAGATGTAAGTACTCCAGTACTGCGGAGTATCAATTATCAGTGAGGGGTCTCCAGATTTGAACGTGGGACTGATGGAATTTGATGGAACTCCAGTACAGTGGATAATATAAATATAGATGTGAGTACACTAGGATGTAGAGTATCAATTATCAGTGAGAGGTCTCCAGATTTTAACGTAGGGTGATAAGAGCTAATTAAACGACGAGGAGAGATTATCGCGGGTGTTATTAGCGTAATGGAACGAGGAGGCTCAGCGAAGAGCTTAGTGCAAATCTTCTTTAGTCCAGAGGTGGCTATGTAATCCATCATCCGCGAATACACTTTTTACCCCTCCCAGCTCTCTCCATTATATGCAGATTAGAGTAAAAAGAGACGAGAGAGAGAGATTAGATTAGTCTGATCTACGATAATTCCTTTTTTCCAACCTGGCTAATAAGCTTTCAGTAAATAAACTAAAACTCTTTGAAATATTCGAAACTCCTTTAATAAGGTGTGAAATTCTAAGGTGTTAAATTAGTATTTGTTACACTAGAAGATATTAAAACCTATTTAGAGAATATATATTCAATATATAATTATTTTTAATCAAAAAAGCATATATTGGATCAAATTATAATTTATTTACCATTATTTCAGTTGGATGAACGCCAACCATTTTCAAGATATTGCAATATAAGATACATATTTTGTAAAACTTTTAAAAAGTTGATGTTCAGCCAACTGAAATATTGGTAAATAAATCATATTTTGATCCAATATATGCCTTTTTAATTGAAGATATATATGTGGATTGCGATATTTTAAATATATAAAATGTAACAAAATATTTCGATTTAATGAAGATATTCTCATTTTTAATCATTATATCATTATAAACGTCCCTGTTTACTTTTTTAGTATATTTTATAAGTTTATATTTATATTATTTAATAAAATGCTGTGAGACATTATGAGGTTTTCTTTCCCAATTTCTTCATTATATTTAGGTGAAGATGCTGGATAGTTCAGGGACACTATTTGGAGTTTGTCTAACAAGAGCTTTAAGACCATTAAAGGCTGAGAACTACATTTTCTACGAATAATACTAAGATTCCAACGCCATTTTGAATTTAAGAATCTACTTGAAGATCACAGTGTCCCTATAGACGATATAACGATAAATCTGCACTTCACGAGGTAAAAGAACATAAATCCTTTAAGAATAAACTTCCAAGACTCCGAGAAAATCCTTGACAGAATCATGTCAGCTCCATGTCAGTTTCAACAAGATTTGCAAGCTGTGTGTCACAACTCCCAAAGAAATGAAGCTATGTAGAAAGTTATTTAATATTTCATTTAATTCTATGAAACCCCTTTCTCACCTTTCTGTTTTTAATATAAGAATATGTGGGTTTTATACACTAAATAAATTGCCTTTCAGTTATGATAATTTTATCTTTTCCTAATATTCTGCGTAACAATAAATAATATGCTATTTATAGTCAAATAACGCAATTCAATATGTGTCTGTTTTTCGAAATTTCTCTTCATATTACGCTATTCACATAAAATTTTGATAGATCTTATGAATTTTTTATAGCACAGTTTTATTATGAGTTTTAAATATTTTCAATATAAGAGAGAGTATTTATTTGTATATAGCATACCTAGAAATTCGATAAAGTTGAACATTAATAACTGAACATATATTTATAAAAGCATAGGCGCCTCTTCCGTCAAAGCTATACGCCATCTATTGACCGTCGCCGTACACTAGCGACTTCGGGTTGGAGACAAAGCTACAACACCAGCTTTGGCAAAATGAGAAGCGTCCACCTATAGGCCATGGTTTCAGGCTAATGACCCTCGTCAGCCTAGGGCGGATATTAATTCCATGAGATCGACACGGGATGCAATAGAATTCTCATAATCTGCCAAAGTGGGTTTTATCTGGCAAAGTGGCTCGGCCAACTCTATGGCCAAAATATAGATGGAAATTTTGCCGATAGAAATTTGATCAATAAAAGCGCAGATAGCGTCTAGTTTTGACATTGAATTTGACGGGAGAGGCGCCTTATGCTCCAATAGATAAATATCCCCACGGCAAAATTTCCATCTAAACATATATTGTAACCATAATATGATTATCCTCTGAATATTAAAATAGCTTACGATTGGAGTATCCAGACTCATATAATGATTTCACAAAACATATATGAGATTTCAACAACTTACATTTTAGCTAGAGTCAGAGTTAACTAAGTAATATAGCGATATAAGGGCATAATGGTGTGTCATAACCGAAACATGGAATAAATTAAAGAATTAATAACCAAAGAATGACATTATACACTTTGGTCGTTAACAATTGAAAACAACCCTTGCTAAGCAAACGAATAAAGTTGAGCTTGCCGAGTTTACAGCTTTAATGAAAGAAACACGTCACCGTTAACTTTTGTTCCTTCTTCAAGATGATGTCAGGCGATTCCTTCTCTTGTAAGAATAAGGTTAAGTAAAACGAGTAAAGTAAAAAGGACTAAACAATGTGAATAAAATTTGAATCTCCTTGAAAAGTAAGTTATTGGATTATCTCTTTTGGCAGTTCAACTAATTCAAGTCATTCGAAAATAACTTTTATCGAATACTCTAGCGTTAAAAATCTCCCTGAGAGGGAGCAGTTCCTCAGGCAGCTCTTGCCAGAAAAAAAGACCATTCTGTGTGAATTTCTCAACATGGCAATTGATCATGTTGGAGACAACAACTCCATTCTATCCAAGGCATATACGGACTCAGGACGACTTGTAATCCTTGATATAGTATAGACGTCCCTCGGGGAAGGCCTCGAGTCTGATGGCATGTATATATTTAATTCATATTTATAATAGCTGTAATCTTATTGTGACTTTGTTTTGATGTTGAATGGAAGTCAATAAAGTATGTTTCAATCTTGCGTTAAAAATAATTTAATAATTACATTATGAAATCCAAGAACACTTTATTACTTCCTTATAATACTATAAAAGACAAACAAACTAACTACTGATTGAAAAAAAATGTCCCACAAGGAAATCTTTTGAACGGAACTTTTTAAATACCTCTAAAAGGTAATTAAATGGAATCTTAATCTCTAAATGGAGATTCGCTTGCTCTAAGAGTTGAAAAATCACTTTGTTTATTAAGAACCATCGTCTAATCGTGAAACTAGAGGCAGTTAATAGCATACACCATCTATCGGAATTATAATTGTTTTGATTTCATTCCAGAATATTGGATATAAGTTGGTGGCTTCTAAAACCATCTTGTTTGGTCGTTTAGGCACAGCTTACAAATGCTGACGAGAGTTCACAGCTCGAAATGCATACCTTATTGACTTTTCTTAAATAGTCAATATAAGTAATTAAGTTAAAATATATGGAATTTAATTAATATGTTTCTCTTTATACAGGTCTTTCATCATTGTAATGAGGAATATTGCAAGAATATTTGTGTTAATTAAGAAATACATCTTCACTCTATACTCACTGATATGATTTAAAATGGATACAATACTCAACGATATATCACATAATCAAAGCTATGCCATAGCAGAGTCAAGGCCTATTAGAGAACATTCCTGTGCTCAGTGCTTATTCCTTGGTCTCCTTCAATCTTCTTCTTGATATTTTTAACGAATGCTCTGCCCCATACCTTTCCTATCAACGCGAGTGCATTTTCCTTGTAGCCATTATTTCTGTCGGTCTCATCAAACTTCTTTCCGACACAATAAACAGTAGTTTTGAGCAACTACCTCTTTGGGGTTCCTTCCAGCACACAGAGCAATGATGATGGTTATTCAATTTTTTAATTCTCAATTATTGTTCATCACTACACAACAAACACTAGTGCTGTTGTTGAAATTTATATGAATATGGCTACAGAATTAAAATATATCTAGAGTAGCATTTGTTTCATGGACTGCCGAAGCTATTCCCAAATTACCTGATTGTGTAGAAGAAAGTTTAAATTTAAATAATTCAAATCCACATTAATAACCTAAAGTTTATTCTCACTGCGAATGCGCATTGATAAGGATATCAATAATTGTTACCACATATATATATATATATAGGTATCTAATCAGGTAGATTTGAAAGGAGGTCAATTAGGAGGTGGACACGATGATTATGAGACTACCGAGTGATAAATTCTTCCAACAGAAATATGGGGAGATAGGAAACCCCATTAGAATACTCGAGGTAATATCTCTCCCTACCTCATTACTATGGCCTCAATATATATATATATATATATATATATATATATATATATATATATAGTACTACATATATATAAATATACATATAATATAGTCCATTCCAGTGTGTTATTTTACCTTCAAATATAATAAGCTGCATTTAATTCGACAACTTCTCATTTAAATCGTATCTACTAGATTCCATATAATTATTATTTTTTTGATTATTAGAGAAGACCGTAGAATAGAGAATACGAGAAAATATAAATGTTTAAGAATAAGTTCTGAAATATAAGGTTATTATATTTAAAATTATTATATATGTATTTTTCTATAATTTTTAACAATAGAAATATATAAATTTATAAATTAATATCCCCATACAAAATATTTCAGTTCAAAAATATCACATGAGAGAAACCAAACTTTTTGATTAAATTGGGAATCTCACTTTCAAAAACAAAGATGAGGAAGATGTTGTGATATATAATGTTTAGTATAAATTGTTTTATCAATATTAAATCGCCCTACATTCAGTCAACATATTCTATGATATTTAATATTTATTTAAAACAGATTATTTACAATGGTTTCATTCCTTTTGATAGTTGCTGTTGAAACTAGTTTGTATAGTTTGGACATAGTTTTGTGCAGAGTTTTTGCATAAGTTTTTCTTGCATGGTTTTTTGCATATTTTTTTCTTTTAATGAAAAGTTTCATTTGTTTAAGTTTGATTTTGTAGTTCTAGGTGGTTTGGTCACGTGCAGCAGACCCTATAAAAAGAAGGCGCGCGGAGAGGCAGGCAGGCAGGCAGTCAGTCTGAGGGTGTAGAGAAGGCTCAGCGAATAGAAGGCTCAGCGAATAGAAGTCACAGCGAATAGAAGTCACAGCGAATAGAAGGCTCAGCGAATAGAAGTCACAGTGATTAGAAGGCTCAGCGAATAGAAGGCTCAGCGAATAGAAGGCTCAGCGAATAGAAGTCACAGTGATTAGAAGGCTCAGCGAATAGAAGGCTCAGCGAATAGAAGGCTCAGCGAATTAGAAGGCTCAGCGAATAGAAGGCTCAGCGAATTAGAAGGCTCAGCGAATAGAAGGCTCAGCGAATAGAAGGCTCAGCGAATAGAAGGCTCAGCGAATTAGAAGTCACAGCGAATAGAAGTCACAGCGAATAGAAGGCTCAGCGAATAGAAGTCACAGTGATTAGAAGGCTCAGCGAATAGAAGGCTCAGCGAATAGAAGGCTCAGCGAATAGAAGTCACAGTGATTAGAAGGCTCAGCGAATAGAAGGCTCAGCGAATAGAAGGCTCAGCGAATAGAAGGCTCAGCGAATAGAAGTCCCTGCCCACTAGAGGTCTCTGCTGACTAGAGGTCTCTGTTGAATAGAGATAAGGCCTGAACTAAGGAGGAGATAAAGTGCGTAGAAAGAGGGGGGCTGAGTCGGGCTTGCCCAGAGGGCTGCAAAAATTACTCTCTCCCTTTTACTAGAAAAGGTTCATTTCATTTTGTATTTACTCATCGTGTAATAAAAGCCTCATAATTATTTAAATCAGCAGTAAGGGTGATCACTTCCTCCAAAGAAACACCTGCCTATCGCTACCTCCATAGTTTTGATTTCTTAAATAGATTTATATTTATTGTTATTATCTTTTTTGTTAGTTATAACATTTCTGGTGAGCCGCACGCGATAGGCTTGGTGGTGAAATGGAGGAGGTGAACAAGAGACGTCGTAGGGCGGTGAGAAGTAACTTTACAAGAATAATTAATGATTTAAATATCGAACTGAAAGAGACTTCAATTGATAGTAGAAGGGTGGATGTAAAATTCAATAGGATAGAGGTTCTCTATGTAGAACTTGTGAATCTAAACGTGCTATGCCAGTCAGTCCTATTAGCCAAAGATGAGGCTAGTGACGAAGAAGTCGATAGAGAATTTCAGGAATGTGAAAAATACATCTGGGAGAGATTTATTATGGAGCGAAGAGTTAGGGCTTTGCGTGAGCGGGGGAAAGATGTTCTTTCTATTGGTGGTGGAAATAGAGAGGCAGATTTAAAGAATAAGGGAGATCTACAAAACTTTAAGGGCAACCCAAGGGATTGGAGCTCAAGGTGGGGGCGATTTGATAAAATTAGTGCTAATGGAAAATATGAAGATGTAGATTTAAAGAATAAGGAAGATTCTGAAGCTGAGTCCAAAGGCGATAGAATAAGGGATTCGGAAGCAGAGCCTAAGGGCGAAGGCGTAAAGGATTCTGAAGCGAAGCCTAAGGACGAAGGAATGAAAGATTCTGAAGGTCAGCCTAAGGGCGACGGAAGAAAGGATTCTGATAAAGTGAATTCTAAAGACGGAGATGAAGTAAAAGAATCTGAAGGTCAAAAAGAAGGAGATGAAGGCGACGGAAAAAAGGATTCTGAAGCTGAGCTCAAAGGCGGAGTAAAGGATTCAGAAGCGGCAGTTAAATGCAATGAAGTGAAGGATTCTGAAACTGCAGTTGATAGCTTTATAGGTGTGAAGGAAGCTGAGGTTGAAGTTCAAGCGTCGAGGAAATTGGTGGAAGCAAGACCAACTGGAGAGACGGAATCTAAAATAAAGGGTAATTATAGGGAAACAGAAGCCCAAGATTTGAAAACCATAAATAGATCTGATTATGCAGAGAATAAGGACGATAAATACAACAAGGGAAAAGATCATGATGGAAATGAAGCGAAAAATATAAATGAAGAACATTGTACAGAGTCAAAGAACTTGGAAGAAGTAAAGCAGCTAGATGTAGAACAGGGTACTGATTCAAAGGTGGAAGAAAAGTTAGATGCAGAACAGGGTACTGATTCTACGGTGGGAGAAAAGCTAGATGTAGAACAAGGTACTGATTTAAAGGAGGAAGAAAAGATAGATGTAGAACAAGGTATTGATTCAAAGGTGGCGGAAAAGGATATAGATGTAGAAAAAGGTACCGATGTAAAGGTGGAAGAAAAAATAATTGATCCAAAAGATTGGTTGAAGGAAGGGGTATCGATAGAGTTAATGAAAATCCACCTGAACTAAAAGAACACTATTTGCCCCGTCACCTTTTGTTAAAGAGTGAGTCCAAAACGACGCCTATACGGCCAGTATTTGACGACGCTTCCAGTCGAAGACACAACGGACTCTCCTTGAGACGATATTTAAAATAGATACCCAATCTACTGAGGAGAATCCCGGAAATAGGGATAAAACTTCGGGAGAATAAGTTCGGAGTTTTGGCCGACATGAGGAGATATTTCCAGGTGATGGCCATCAAGGAAAATGATTGGGACTACCTCCGATTTCTTTGGAAGAAGAAAATGGACAACTGATGGGTTTTGGGAGGGAAATGGTTGTAGTGACGATTTTAGTTAAGTGCCCCGTACCTCAAAATCCGGAAGAAAAGTCAAAAGGTGTCTACAGAGGTAAGACGACGCCACTTCGTCCTGTTTTCGATGCTTCCAACGCTGATTCCAAGAAGGCCTCTGCCACTTCCTCCCAAAACAAGAAGTCAAGGATGAAATCCATGGACCTGGATGTTGAGGCCATGGTGTACAGTCTTTCAGTAACAGAGCTGGACAGCCTCTTTTGAGAGAGAGGGCAAGATGGTGGCTCAGGACAAACTGGATAAAGAGATGAATTGAATGGCGGGTTTTCGTGAGAAACCGATTCAAGGGAATTAAAGTTAGAGCAGATGGCAGTGTCGAGAATCTCAAATGGAAAGCTACTTGGTGAAATTCTTTCAAAATCTGAGAGCAGAAGCATAATGAGATTTGATGAGCTCTTCTGGGGTAGAAAGTTGGTTCCTGTTGGAAAAGGCACATGGCCAAAATGTTTTTGAGGGATGTTACTGATAATGGCGGATGTCCTGTTTATAGAATTGAACAGAGATTTCAGAATATAGGAACTCTAATATTGATCATAGAAAAAATTGGTCTTATATTTCTCCTAGAACGATTAAAAAGGAAATAAATATTTTTGATGTTTTAAGAACCTTACAGGGTAGTGCTCAAGCCAATCTTTGTTATCCTAAAGATTTTTGGATTGTTCGTGATTTGGAATCTAAATATTTTTCAAATATTATGTAAGATAGCGAAAAGGATAATAATTTGGATTTTAATTATATGAATTTATCTTATTTTGTAGTTTTTCGTTCTGAATATGGAAGGAAATCTCTAAGGAAAATATTGGAAAATGGAAAACTTTTGCCAGAACAATTAATGAGCATTCTTTGTCAGATTTGTGTTACGGTGGGTCATGCTGAGCAAAACATCGGATTGGTTCACAGTGATATAAGTCCCAGAGATATCTTGATACGGCCAACTTCTCAAAAGGTTTTGAACTACGACATTGAGGGAGAGAATTATGAAATCCCAACCAACAACTGCATTGCCAAGTTGAAAGATTTTGAGATATCTCGACTCGTAAAGAATGATAATCCAATTCCGAATGTTTTTTACGAGAATGGTTCTCAGCTAATTTGGACCCATAATGAAATGCGAGAATTTAACTCTGCTTATAAAATACGTACTGAATTCATTGATGAGATATTTGGGGAAAATTTTGATTGAAAGAATCAATTCAAAGAACCAAAGCTAAAATGGCGAACAATATTTTTAGACAGGCTTCATGAAAGAAAAAAAAAATATATATATATCTGGATACTGGGGCCATTGTATAAAGTTAATTTTGACAATAATACTTGTCAAAATTAGGTGGGAGAATGTTGAAACTAGTTTGTATAGTTTGGACATAGTTTTGTGCAGAGTTTTTGCATAAGTTTTTCTTGCATGTTTTTTTGCATATTTTTTCTTTTAATGAAAAGTTTCATTTGTTTAAGTTTGATTTTGTAGTTCTAGGTGGTTTGGTCACGTGCAGCAAACCCTATAAAAAGAAGGCGCGCGGAGAGGCAGGCAGGCAGGCAGGCAGTCAGTCTGAGGGTGTAGAGAAGGCTCAGCGAATAGAAGGCTCAGCGAATAGAAGTCACAGCGAATAGAAGTCACAGCGAATAGAAGGCTCAGCGAATAGAAGTCACAGTGATTAGAAGGCTCAGCGAATAGAAGGCTCAGCGAATAGAAGGCTCAGCGAATAGAAGGCTCAGCGAATAGAAGTCACAGTGAATAGAAGGCTCAGCGAATAGAAGGCTCAGCGAATAGAAGGCTCAGCGAATTAGAAGGCTCAGCGAATAGAAGGCTCAGCGAATTAGAAGGCTCAGCGAATAGAAGGCTCAGCGAATAGAAGGCTCAGCGAATAGAAGGCTCAGCGAATTAGAAGGCTCAGCGAATAGAAGGCTCAGCGAATAGAAGGCTCAGCGAATTAGAAGGCTCAGCGAATAAAAGGCTCAGCGAATAGAAGTCACAGTGATTAGAAGGCTCAGCGAATAGAAGGCTCAGCGAATATAAGTCACAGTGAATAGAAGGCTCAGCGAATAGAAGTCCCTGTCCACTGGAGGTCTCTGCTGACTAGGCTCAGCGAATAGAAGGCTCAGCGAATAGAAGTCACAGTGATTAGAAGGCTCAGCGAATAGAAGGCTCAGCGAATAGAAGGCTCAGCGAATAGAAGGCTCAGCGAATAGAAGTCACAGTGATTAGAAGGCTCAGCGAATAGAAGGCTCAGCGAATAGAAGGCTCAGCGAATAGAAGTCCCTGCCCACTAGAGGTCTCTGCTGACTAGAGGTCTCTGTTGAATAGAGATAAGGCCTGAACTAAGGAGAAGATAAAGTGCGTAGAAAGAGGGGGGCTGAGTCGGGCTTGCCCAGAGGGCTGCAAAAATTACTCTCTCCCTTTTACTAGAAAAGGTTCATTTCATTTTGTATTTACTCATCGTGTAATAAAAGCCTCATAATTATTTAAATCAGCAGTAAGGGTGATCACTTCCTCCAAAGAAACACCTGCCTATCGCTACCTCCATAGTTTGGATTTCTTAAATAGATTTATTATTATTATCTTCTTTTTTGTTAGTTTTAACAGTTGCATTCCTTTTGTAATTTTTTATTATACATATATCTTGATTGGTTATTGGACAAGAGAGGACCTAGAGAAAGACTGAGGATCACGACCTACGAGGAAGACAACGAATACATAAACACAATAACTTTAAAAGTTAATTTACTTTTATTTACTTTACTTTATTTGCTTTAGGTATGGAAACCCGCTCGGTAAACGTGTATAACACAAGAAGAAAGAAACCAAGGTCGATGACCCGGCAAAGCTGAAACTTGGTGCAAAAATGTATATGTTTCACAAGAAGGTATATATTATAGAACATTCAATATTAAGGCCATTCAAAATGTATTGTATATGTCATATGGACAAAAACGATCAATAAAAATAATGTTACTAATAGTTTATCTTTTTCTATACATTTATCTCCTTCTCTCTACACCATATTATGCTTTCTATTCTCTCTACTTTTGCTTCATATTTCATTATCTATAATTAAATAAAGCGCATTTTTTGGATAGATAAAGAGAGCGTGACGTCAGTTGAAATATCTTAGATAAAGCAGTACTTCTAAAAACCAAAATGCACAATCTAGTATAATAAAAGTAAACCTATACGTTCAAAGGATTGAAATATCTTTAAAAACTTTGTTATTTTCACTAAAAATGTTTTTTCTATAATGGAACGGTTTCCAAGATGGTGATTGTTGACTATAGGAAATTCTTGGTTAACTAATCCTTAGCCATCCTTTTTAAAATTATCACGAATATCTTTTTTTTTTCATATAATATTTGCTTTTTGAAATATGTTATACAACCCCAATTTAAAATTTATTCGAAAATATAAATGAAGAATATTGAATCCAGCTATAATTAAGTATAATCTAAACAAAGATCAATTTGTTCCATGAATTTGAAAGAAGAAAAAACAAGCTTGAACGAGAATTCTCGTTCTGGTTGAATTTCAAATCTACCACAGAAAAAAATATCAAAGCGTTCAATATAAGAATCCTAAAATTTATTAATAGAGAAAGAAAAAAAACTATTTTTTATCAAAAACAGGCGAAATTTTAATTAATGCCTATTCCTGGTTTCATACACCAGTCTCTAACTCAAATTACGAATCTAAATAGAATAACCGATTAAACGAATGTCAGTTTACGCTAGAAAAATTCAATGAAAGGCTACCAAACTCTGCCTGCGCTATTTGAATCCGACACAAAAACTTTATTAATTCCTTTATCTTAACCAAAAAGTAAAGTTAATGCGGAGTTACTCTGATGTAACTAAAACCCCTAAATTATCACGATCATGGATATAAGAGATTGATATTCAAAATCGTCTTCATTTCATAATGCGTTTGCCGCTCATGGATTTCTTGGAAACAAACACTCTCCTGTTATTCTATATTTAATATCACTCAGCCAAAGCTTGAATATGAAAGTTTATATCTGAACTATATACTGAAAATGTTTTTATAAATTCATCTGCAATCAGCAAGATATAAAAACTAACAAAAACAAAAGGATTTACTGGCCGTAGTATCTTTATGCTGTATTAATGCTGTATCAATAAAATGTTAAGATTCCCAAGATCTCCACAAAATTTGATTATGTGATGAGTCTATTGATTATTTGATTATATTTTCTCCCTCCCAGAAGTCCTCCTCTACGTGGCGGGCGGGAGAAGCAGCACAAGAAAGGGACTGTCCTGTAGGACGAAGTACGGTGTCGTGAGCCGCTACGGTAACCGTGAACAGGGAACTCTTAAATATGGCCTGACTAACAGGGCAATGGCACCCCCTTTTCCGTGGAGATGGATAAGACACCACCACCACCATAATAAATTCTTTACATAATTCCAAAATTTTCCCTCATTCCAAAAAGATATAATTTTTAGAAAAAGCACCTTCACCAACTTCAATTCAGTCGAATATTACTCACAGACCCTCATCATTATGTTCGAAATTTCATCAACAAGAACATGTTTTTCGTCGATGTATAGTGTAGAAGGATAAAACTAGGAACCGAAGATAATGAGGAATTCCCAAAAAAGTATGTATCTTGAATTACTATATAGGTTTATGTGATATCTTGGGACCTCTGGGACCAGTGTTACCTGATGCTAGACGAACCTCGATGTCAACTCCACCGTGCAGTCGTGGTGGAAGGCGACACAGCTGGGCCAAAGGTGAAATAAACAAACAGAGATTTCACTAAGAAGCGTCTGAACGTAAAGAAGAAATGGGACGAGGAGATTTCTGGTAAGAAAGGGTTTACCTCTATCGAGCGGCCTGCGCGGCTGGACGAATGTTGGACTGAAACAAAAGACTGACTAACTGAGGCTTGGGGCCTCCTTTTATAGCTTAGCTGGGTCCAAACAGGTCACTGCCCTTTTCTGACGTAAACGGGGGGGGGGGGAAGTTACATCATCCAGGAGGGCCACGACCTCGTAAAAATTGAACTGGGCTTGCTAGGCCTACTCTCCTATTCTCACCTAAGCCTGATTAGTTTTAACCTTAATTTTCTCATGTTATTCTCCATTCCTTCTATCTGTACAGTTGCTATACTTTATTAGATCCTTACGCGGTACAAATTGATGTTACTTGAGGCTCTCTATTTGCAGTAAATAACAAGTTATATACAGTTACGTGGTGGAACATGTGGTAGTAGATATCTGAATTATTTACAAAAATGCCATGGTCTTAAATCATCACAATTATATAAACTTTAATAAAATTAGAAACTATTATAGGCGCGTATGATTCTTTTTGAAATAAAACAATTTCACTGTCCTTACTAAAATGGAAAAATTAATGGGAGGGCCTAGCTCATTAGTGGTGAATCATTTCAAGAGTTTAGCATCAGTATCACTATAAAAGGAAGTGTCAAAAATGCGGTATTGTAGATTAAACTGGCGAAACCGCTGTGAGGGTTCACCACTGACAAGCCAGGCCCTCCCATTAATTTTTACATTGCAGTAAGGGCAGTAGAAATTGTTTTATTTTAAAAATAATCATACGCGTCTATAATAGTTTCGAATTTTGATAACAGATGGCGTGCTAATGCATCATATTATACTTTAATGTTTCCTTGGAGTAGGCCTAATGTTTGAATTTTAATATTGATTCAAGGGACTATTTTATCGAATAAAGAATAAACACATTCAATTATCAATACGATTAATCAGAGCGCCATCTGTTATTTGAAATTTGAACTATTTTTGACACTTATGATTCTTTTGAAAAGAAGTCAATTCTCTACTGCCCTTATTGCAATGATAAAATAATGAGAGTGTTCACCACTGATGAACCAGGGGCCTTCTCATTATTCAATCATTGTAGTAAGGGCAGTAGAAAATTGATTCATTTTTAAAATAATCATACGCTTCAAAAATAGTTCTATTAAATTCAATTATAGTATTAAAACATCTTTCCTTGATAATGCGATATCTAAAAAACAAAAAGAAGAAACACAAAATAACAGGAAAGATTTACCCCTCAAATATTTTCTAAATATATATATATATATATATGTAATGAGGTGAGATCCTGTCGAATCACTGAAATAAGTTGAAGTTCTGGTAAGCCTTGTGTAGAGAATCCTGTCGATTAACTTGTGATGATGAAGTGTCGACTCTCGCTATACTGTGTTAACCGAGAGGAACAGTCAGGATGTATAGTTTTCCAGTACCTCTCTGCACCTTGGAAGACCTTTAAAAGTTCTCACAAAATACAGGCAGTCGTGGTCGAGGCAGAGTGGAAAGTTTGGGAATGTCAACACAAAAAACGAAGACACAATTGCACTAAGAAAGTTCCGTTAACAGATAAAAGTTGAGCTAGGAGCGAAAGGTGGAGATAGAAGAGTTCTTACTAACTACATGTTAGTTGAGATCGACATAAGGTACGACCGACGCGGGTTTGCACTGAGGGTGAACTAAACTGTCAAGTGACTGTAAAGTGATTGTATTTATAGGTTAAGACGGGGGGCTTATGTGACAGGCGCCGTTTCTGAGAAAGGGGGCCCTGCATGTCACCAGGTGTGAGAGGGGGCCCTGCATTCCACCAGCTGTGAACAGTGTGGGTGGTCTTGTTGTGGGAATTCTAAATCTCTCTCAACCTTGACGTTATGACTTCTATCTCTTGCTTAGCTCAACTTTTAATCTATTACATATTTTAATTATTTATCCTCAGTTTGTACAAATTACATTACATATGATGATGTAAAGACACATGTCAATAATACGTATAATCATTTACAGATGTGTTTCTATTATACAACATTAAATCTTATTATAAGTTATATACACAGTATGGGGTTGTTGGTTTAAATTACCATAGATGGGCCCCGGGAGTGAAAGGGTTTATCCGGGTTTAGGCGGGTAAAGCCTCTCTAACACAGGTAAGTAATTAAAATTTATTTTAATTAATTTAAACTGTGAGGGTTAAAAAGGTCTATAACAAGATGATTTGTTTGGATATATAAAAGTGAAATAAAAATGACATTTTTGTTTGATTAAAAAAAATGATGAGTGATATAAAATGATGACATAAAAATTCACATTCTAAGAGAATATTGGCGGGCGTTGGACAGGGTTAGTAGTTGAAGAATATGCAAATGCTAAAAGTGCACATGTAAACCAAATACTCAGGTCCAGGTGCAAAGCGAGGATATAGACTTGAGCTGTCTTCCTTGGCAATGTTTCACTTGCGATCCTATATAAGGGTTACAGTGCTTTGTCACAATTTTAGGATTATTGGGTTAAAAGTTGCTGAAGAAAAGTTGTTTATTTATATGATTGGGAAAGGAGTGAAATAGAGCCATGCGATAAGTAGAATTGTAGCGACAGTAGGTGATCTGACTTGACATGAAATCAAAGGTTGATTGTGGTCCGCTAGAGCTGAAAAAAAAATATTTGAAAGTTGAAAAAAGTGAACGCTTTGTGTATGCGTTGGTGATTTGCTCTGCGGATGAAATGAAATAAACTCTTGAAGCGTGTTCAGGCCATAAGTTGGGATTTTTAAGTCTGGGGAACTGTGTTTTCAAAGAGTTTGTTGAATTACGAAATCAAAAAATAAATTGTCAAGCAGTGCTGTCGTTTTTCTACGTTGATGTGACGCAATTACTGAAAAGATAGTGATGAAAAATATAGGGAATTGGTTAAAGAATATGATTGTTGAAAACGATTGTTGTAGATGCCCGATAGTGGATGATAAACATTGTCAGATAATAAAGGTATTTAAACAAATAAAATAGAGTGAATAGAAATTTAGAAATATGATTGTGGGTACAAAAAGTGTAAGTGGACAAAATTAAACATGTAATTTATAAAAGATATAATAAATAATAAATAAAAATAATTTTGAAACAATTAGATGTTTTGCAATACTGAAATAATATCATGAAAAATAAAAATAAATTTGATTAAAGTTTTTTTTTTCTTCTTTTTTTTTTATGTTGGATTAAAAATTTGATTATATAATTTAAAGGTAAAAATAAAAATAATTATTCAAGATTTTATACAAAAATTAAAATATAATTAAAGGTTCTTAATGATTGAATAAATGTTGGATAGTGGAAAATTGAACAAAAAGTATTTCTCTTGAAAAGAAGTTACAATTGTTGTGTGTAGATCATATCCCATTGGTAAACATTGGTGTTTTTTGACTCTCTGAAGCGGGAATATGTGAAATGATCCCTTCGTTTGTCCACAATGCTAGTAAGTAGAGAATGATTTCTCTTTCGCGTTATAAAGTCTATATAAGACTTAACCAAATTGTTTTAATTGGTGTTATCAATTAACATGTAAAATGTTTAATGTGTGTTGTGTGTTGTGATTAAGGCGTTTGTGAGATTCTCGAGGAAATCTAAATGATTAGTATGAAACATGTGTTTAAAAAAAATGGCGCATATAAAGATAGCGGTCATGAAGATCTGCCTTGAGGGGGAAGAGAGGGCATGTCCAAAGATAGCAGTGACCAAGGGGAGTGACGTCATAAAGGGCGTCCACTTCCTTTTTTTCACGGAAATTCTATTTTTGGGGTGGTCACACATTAGGGATGGTTTTCTAGGTTTGAGATTTACTTGAAACTGACTTTCTCTCTTTTGTTGAAGTTGGCAATTTCCTTGCCTATTTGAAAATATAGTTTTCTCGATGTTCGTAAGTGTTTGTGTTTTCGAAGTTGTTTAGACTTAATAAGATTGTTATACGATGATTTCAGGCTAGAAGTGAGTGAAAGATATGACTTTCGACGTGGACACGCTTTGAGGTGAGATGTGGGTGTCACAGGCGTGAAGGCGTCTTTGGCCTAAAAAGTGAAAAAGTTTTGTGGTGTGGCACTGTGACACGAAGTGAGAAATGTGAATGAAAAGGTGTCACGTGAAGTCTTAGTTTGGTACAAATCTAACCTGTTTCACCATGAATAACAAATTTAATAGTCATGGGTGGTTGTTGTATGAAACACATCGAGAGAATAATTGACTGTTAGTGGATGTGGCACGCTCAATGTGCAATTAATTTATTGTGGCGACGATATAGAGCTAAGTGGCGCTTGTGTGACTCGAAATTTGGATTTGTGTGTTAAGTCGCGCACTAAAAATTATTGCCAATTGGATAAAGTGATGTGTGAGTGTTGTAACGTTTGTTGAGAGAGATTTGTTGATGATTAAATATGCATGTAAGAGGAAAGATGAGGGAGTGTATTTATCCTCGAATATTAACGATTGTAATCGTTCTGGTAGGCTGTGACTTAAATTAGCTACTGGCGGTGAAGTGGAGTGAATCTTTATTTTTAACTTGTTTTGGGAAAGATAGTTGTTTTCCCTAGTGGTGTTTTTGAAGATATTGTATCTTCCGATTTTTGCAATTTAAAAAAATGCGTTTCACCTATGTTAATTTATATTTAAAACTTGAATATACTTTTTAAATCGTTGATTATGGCAGTTAAAATGATTCTTGTAAAAGGGCAATGTCGTGAGAGTTACAAATAATTTGAATTGGGCGCTTACTTAAAATGGTGAACATTACCAAATTTTAAGAATTGATAAAGATATTGGTATTTTGGTATAAAGATAACTAATAAGTAAAACAAAAATAAGTTGATAATTATGATGAATGAGATTTTTTAAAAAATAATAATAATGATTTTTTTTTCAAGTCGTAGCTTTGGATAATGCCATTTTAGGTAAATTTAGGAAAGGCATGTAAGATTGGTAAATTAGTAAAAATGCGTGATGGGCGAATTTTTTTTTTATATAAGTAAAATTGAGAGAGTAATAACTTGAAATTTATAATCTGATTAAAAATTAAAGTAAATTTGATTTAAAAAATGAGAGTGTGAAAGTTTTAAAAATTGAATAAAAAATGATATAAAAAAAGGTAAAAATTGATTTTAAAATGCTTAAAGTGAAAATATAAATACGAAAATTATGGGGAATCAAGTTGTGAACTTGAGGATAAAGTTATGTAAGATTTTAAAACTTACAGTTTTGAAGATATTTCAGTCAGGAGACTTGATCTTTGGTTGTTTTCCTGCTGACGAGGAAAGCGCTCCATGCAGGGCCTGTAGAAGCTTGTAGTTTCTCCAACGTTGATTGCGGTTTGTCGCCTTGATCAATGTCTCGATGATGTCAAGTCGAAGGTGGAGAACTTGTCACAGGGTTTGGGTACATCGCTGTTCGGTTTACATGACTTGCGGGAATTTCGGGGCTGTCGTTGGCGCAGTCAGCCTGCTCCCGGCGTTGGCGATCTGTTGTTAGCGGGTCTGCGGAAGTCCCTTGGGGCGGCGTTTCTTCCTTAAATATCTCGTTTTGGTGAAGAGATTGTTTGGTCGTTTCGTTGGAATGGTCGGTTTGTTCCTCCATCTTTGCTCTTTCTCGCTTCCTATCTGAACAGTCTTCTTACCTCTTAGTTGTGTCATCCTTCGTTTTGGTCATCCTGTCGGCTAATGTAATGAGGTGAGATCCTGTCGACTCACTGAAATAAGTTGAAGTTCTGGTAAGCCTTATGTAGAGAATCCTGTCGATTAACTTTGTGATGATGAAGTGTCGACTCTCGCTATACTGTGTTAACCGAGAGGAACAGTTAGGATGTATAGTTTTCCAGTACCTCTCTGCACCTTGGAAGACCTTTAAAAGTTCTCACAAAATACAGGCAGTCGTGGTCGAGGCAGAGTGGAAAGTTTAGGAATGTCAACACAAAAAACGAAGACACAATTGCACTAAGAAAGTTCCGTTAACAGATAAAAGTTGAGCTAGGAGCGAAAAGTGGAGATAGAAGAGTTCTTACTAACTACATGTTAGTTGAGATCGACATAAGGTACGACCGACGCGGGTTTGCACTGAGGGTGAACTAAACTGTCAAGTGACTGTAAAGTGATTGTATTTATAGGTTAAGACGAGGGGGCCTTATGTGACAGGCGCCGTTTCTGAGAAAGGGGGCCCTGCATGTCACCAGGTGTGAGAGGGGGCCCTGCATTCCACCAGCTGTGAACAGTGTGGGTGGTCTTGTTGTGGGAATTCTAAATCTCTCTCAACCTTGACGTTATGACTTCTATCTCTTGCTTAGCTCAACTTTTAATCTATTACAGATTTTAATTATTTATCCTCAGTTTGTACAAATTACATTACATATGATGATGTAAAGACACATGTCAAAAATACCTATAATCATTTACAGATGTGTTTCTATTATACAACATTAAATCTTATTATAAGTTATATACACAGTATGGGGTTGTTGGTTTAAATTACCATATATATATATATATTTTTTAGAATAGAAATTGTTCAGAAAAATTATTGCCTACTTTTTTCCAGATAAAACAAGTTCCTACTGCCCTTATCACAATGAGAAAATTATAATAAAGGCATGGCGCTCATCAGTGAGGAATCCTATTAGCGGTTTATTCAGTTTAATTTTCCAATTTCAATAAGAGCAATAGGAAATTTCTCTTTTTGAAAAAAAAAGAACGGGCGAAAAAATTGTTTATATATTTCAATCTTGCATATAATATTACTAGCCGAATGACCCGGGCAACGCCCGTGTTTTACCCGATTGAATGTTTTTATTCAAATACTATTTGTTGCAATTATAAATTTGGCGCCTTTAATAAATGCATATATTAGTTAATAACTATAGCCTATGTGCTTTATCTGTCTATGTACTCTTGGCTTCCGTAGGCGTCTCATACTTGGGGGGCAAAGGTGGCGTGACCGTAGCCAACCAATAGGAGGGCGCCATTCCAAAAAAAAGCAAACGGTGAGAGAGGCCGAAGAGGAATGACGCTCGTAACTGTATATAGAATTGTATCTGGGGGAAAGGGGTATATATGTCGGTGGAAGGATGATATAAACCATTGGTCTTCGACCGCTACGACCCGGAATCGAATCCCGCATTAGGCATTTTTTTCTGATTTAAAAGAAAAATGCTCCAATGGCATCCGATTCTTGCAAAAGTCTATCCCTACCAGCGAGTGCAAGTAACAAAACGGGGCTCTTGCACATTTGTATGTGCAAAGTCGAACTGCTTTTCACATGTGTAGACATGTGGTGCACTTAGAGTAAAAGCAGTCGCTAACTACACAACAAGATTATAATAGCCTATACAACGTGTACTATTGATAATAATAATAACAAAAATTTCGTATCTATTCTAGTCCGAAATTTTGGATGAAACATCAAATTCCTGTTAGCTAAGTGCGGTGAACTACTGAAACAAGATATTATTATAGATGGCAAATTATAGCCTTTTGTTCAACTCATGTCTAACGGCCCTAGTTCCCATTGTTTGCGGTAGAGCATTGCTTGATGCAAATATGTATATGTAATTCTACTGTCCCAACATCTTATGTCTATAATTCTATTTCTCAAATACTATAAAAATAATTCAACTCTCATTGTGGCATATATAAGAAAAATCGTAAAATACAGTATTAGAGCTCTAAAAAATCGGTATAGTGGATTATATAACAAATAAAGACATTAAGACACGAATGTTTCTTTCCAGAAATAAATCAAACTCCTACTGTCCTTACTGCGATGGAAATATATTGGGAGGGTTTGATTCATTAGTTGTCAACCCTCCCAGCTGTTTCGCCAATTTTTATTCTACCAGACCGCTTCTTTAGAGCTCTCTAACACTGTATTGAATCATTCTGATTTTATATGCTGCACTGAGGGTGGAATCTCTGAAATGGTATTTAAGCAAAATATAGATATAAGCTTTTAGGACAGTTGAATTACTTTCAAATATTTAGAATGAAATAAAGTAAGAAGAGGAGCTTCTATATAAAGAAGCTCTTCTTCTTACTTTATTTCATTCTATTTTCAAATATTTGCGTCGAGCAATGCTTTTCCGCAAACAATAAGGATAAGTTAGGCATAAATTAGCACAAAGCAATAACGCGCCATCTATATATAACGAATGAAGACATCAAGGCGCGAATGTTACTTTTCACAAATGAATCAAACTTCTACTGTCCTTACTGAGATGATTGGATTATATCTCTGGAAGGTTTCACCACTGATGAGCCAGGCACTCCCAAAGAGGATAAAGTAAAATAGTACAATTTTGGTTTATTTTTAAAATAAGAATTCGATATATATAGTTTTATTTCTTAAGCATCATATTGATAAATGCTGATTTACTTGATTCGCCATTCATCTGTCTAAGCTAACCTTTTATACAATGTGTTGATAATAATATCTATGTAAATATATTATATAGATATATACTTTTACCTCAATTGAAGAAACGTCAGTTCTTGTCAAAATTACTAACCCTCGATACATTGCCACGTAGAAAGACGAGGAGGGCTAATATTTCGGATGATAATTAATTTTGAATTCTGATTTCCAACTTATTTACATGAAAGAAAAAAAGGGTATAATACAAAAATGTAAAATATGTATAAACGTAAAATGTAAATATGCATAATTATGTTTTTTTTTATTATCTTTATAACATCTGGTACAGGCCATAATAATCATGGTGGGTAGAAGTGTCGAATGCTTTTACTGTAAGTGCACCACATGTCTACACATTTGAAAAGCAGTTCGACTTTTGAACTTACAAATGTGCCGTATCCCGGTTTGGTTATTTGCACTCGCTGATGGAGTTTAACCTTTTAACGAATAAGGGGGGTAATTGGATCATTTAATTTTTTAATCAGAAAAAGTGCCCAATGCATGATTTAATCCCGGGTCGTAGCGGTCGAAATCCAACGGTTTAGACCATCCTTCCACTAATCCGAGCAGGAATAGGTAAAATAAGAATATTTTGATTATTTTTCCAATAGAAATTGAGTGGCAATATATTGAATAAAAGTATTTGTTTGAGTGTTTATCTATATAGGAATATAGAGTTAAGATTTATAGAGAACATACACATTGTGTTTAATAGAAAACTGCAGTTTGACTCAAGAATCGATTCAAACATTCGAAGGTTCTATGCCTGGGGAGCCTCAGTTTCCGAATATGAAATATTGCCAATAAAAGTGAAATATTGCTGGCAATAAACTGTACAAGTACTGACAAATGGCAAATAATTCAAATCCAGAACTTGGCACATTTCTGTTAGTTTCTGGAATTGTGTACGCTGATTATTTGATATCCAATGTTTTATATTATATTTTTACACTTTTTCTCTCTCTAGTATCATTTTAAAAAATATATAGAAACTCATTTTCTTTTAAATGTTTGTATAAATATCGTTTATAATGAAAATTGATGTTATTGCGTCGGTAAGTCTTGTGCGCAATATCTTATTTATTTTTTCAAGAGTTTGAAAATGGGAATTTTATACTTGCAGAAATGTATACCTATACACTTAGATTTATTCTATCTATACATTATTGGCTTCTAATGAGTATATTTGTTCGTCGTAAGAGTGAATTTCTCGTAGGACTGGGAATGATTCAAATCTCAAACTTAGCACATTTGTGTTAGTTTCTTAAATTGTATGTCGATTATTTGATATTCAATGTTTCATCTTGTACTCTATCTCTAATATCATATTTTAAAATTTAAAACCATTATTTTTTGGGCGTTAACACTTGGGAAAATATCACTAATAATAAAAAGTGATGTTACTGCATTGATACGTATGGGTGTGCTTTCCTTTTATTATTTTTCCAAGAGTTAATATAAAAATTAATATCAAATTTATAGAAGTATATCTCCATACATTTAGATTGATTTTTATATAAAATATTTAGCCTTTTAAATGTGTATATTGGGTCTTCGGCCTTAGCCGTAGAAGGGGAAAGTTATATGCCTTCTTCATTGACCTAAGGAAGGCCTTTGATACTGTGCTGATACTTTGGAAAAAATTAGCATTAAATGGTCTGAGCTGTCGATTTATTAAACTAATTAAGAACTATTATACCCAAATGACGGCAACAGTCAGATGGCGGGGTTCCTTCACGGAGGCTATCAAAATACAAGCGGGAGTATTGCAGAGGGAGCCGTTGTCACCTTATTTATTCATTATCTTCCTAAACGATCTGGTACCCCTGTTCGATGAATCAGAATTGCCTTGAGAATTATGGAACTATACACCTTTTACTGTATGCAGACGACATAGTGATCTTAGGAGAATCGAAAATAAATTTGCAATTGAAGATTAACTTACTTAAAAAGTACTTAGAAGAGAACTGCCTAACGTTAAACCAAAATAAATCTAAAATAATGGTGTTTAGAAACGGTGGAAGAACAGCTCGTTCCGAGACATGGTTTTGGGGTCAGCAACCCCTGATAATAGTAGCTAAGTATACATATTTGGGTTACCCTCTGACTACAAAAATCTCGACCCAATATGCTTCCCAATACTTTAGAAACAAAGCACTGAATGCAATTAATGCACTTTGAAGAATCCTTACAAAGGCAGGAATAAAGTCCTTTACCTCAGTGATGAAACTTCTTGACACTATTGTTCTTCCTACGTTACTATATGCGGCACCAATGTGGGCAATTAACCAGCTGAAGACAGTCAATAATACCCAAGATGCATTTCTTCGTCGTCTCTTAGACTTACCAAACTTCACACCAGGATTTATCCTCAGAAGAGAATGTGGAAGAATATCAACTGAACTTAATGCTGTAAAACTCACATTAAAGTTTTGGGTCAGGATTTTAAAAATGGAGACGAGCAGATTACCACATGCTTGCTTAAACTATCTCTAAAAAGTCACCGCGAAAAAGGAAATAGAAAACAGTTTTACTCAAAATTTAATAAACATTCGAGACTCTAAGGGATATTCCTTTCTTAAGGGCTGCGAAGACTACTTAGCCATACAGAAAGAATTGCCAGGCATAATTAGAACCACCACAGACCAACTAATTCAAAACGATCAGGTGAAAATCACTGATTCAACCCACTTTGCTCACTACACATTTTTTAGTGAATCATTCATGACAGAGGAGTACCTACGATTAAATATCTCGCTTTCCAACAAAAGATTAGTTGCACAACATAGGGTTTTATGGCAATTTTTCAGGGAAGAAAGAAAATACTTCTGGAAAGAAAATGGCCGGAACTGTTTATTTTGTAAGGATCACATGGATGATAATTTGGTTCACTATTTCTTCTAATGCCCACTCTTAACAGAAAAACGTACTGAAATTTTCCCAAGCCCTAACTCTGGTCAACTTAGATACCATCGCATATGTCAACTTCTCTCTTCAGCTCTGAATGATGAATTACTGATTGTTAGATACTTTAAGTTCTGCACAGAGGCTGGGCGCATGAGAAAGAATGCAGTGCAAAGGATACTGGAGGATGAACTATCTGCAAATAGGTAACTGAATGTGAGACAAACCTAATTTTGTTGTAAATGTTTCCTTTTCCCTCTCCTCTTGTTGACGTGTAAATACGGCGAATCCTGTATGGGGCGGAATGCCCTAAATAAAGGCTTTTGTTGTTGTTGTTATATTGGGTCTTCGGGACAATTGATCTCTTCCATATATATATTTATATAGTTTAATATAGTCTAATAATAAAGTTTTTTTTATCTACCCAAGACCATCCAATAGTAAACAATATTACACAATGTATGTAGCATTCATGCACTATATATATATATAAAAGTCAATGTCTGTCTGTTTCGCGATAAACTCAAAAACTACTGAACCAATTGGCACCAAATTTTGCATGGCGCTTTTTATAAACCTGAGGAAACCTTTCGGCTACATTTTGATTAGTATTTTTGGCTATTTCTTTTTTTCATTTGAAAAACTTTTTTTTAGGCGGGGTAAATACGAGGCGAAGTAACAACACGAGGCCAATTAAGCGACCAATGAGCGTTCTGCATTTCTTTTCAAGTTGCTTGCGTACTTTTTTTCAAATATCTTTTTATACGAGTGTCGCTTTTTTTTTACAAAAGTATTGAGAGAGAAATTTATATTACTAAGTTACGGTAAGTGCACACAATGCGATTTAAAAAAAAAAACTTTACAAAATTAGCGTTACTGTATGTAAACAATGGCTTTTGTATTTTTTATTAATTTTTGTTCTGGCTTTGTTTTTTTATGTGATAAATAAAAGTTACAGTCAATATGATATAATTCTTAAAATTGAACAAACAATAGTCAATATGCAAAAATACAAACTAACTTAATAAAATATTCTAATATCAAGCAATATGCAAAATCTTTCCTAATATTTGAATGTACATATTATTAGCATCTTAACGGCGTTTATTCGTTTTTATGTACTCCTGCGGAAAGGTAGAAATACTCGAAAGTTCGATATTGTTTTAATAAAGTGTAAAGAATCTCCATAACTATTTTTTGCGCGGCAGTAAATACGAGGCGAAGTGACAACACCAGTCGAATTAACCGACCAATGAGCGTTCCGCATATTTTCCAAATCGCTTGCCCAACCTTTTTTTTTATATTGATGTTGATGTACTTTCAGTATGAAGGGAATTTCACTCGGGGGAATTCTCGGGCGAAGCCGGGTCATTCTTCTAGTATATATATATATATACAACAACGACTTTGTAAATTTGCCCTATATATATATATATATAGGGCAAATTTACAAAGTCGTTGTTGAATTATTTTTCAGGTTTCTAATTGTCGATCTTATTTTGATATCCTATCTATCTTTTTTTTTTTTAAATCTATATACATATATATCTCAGTATTATATATTCTTATATATTTTCTTTGTGTTATCAGATTAGGGAATATAAACAAAATAGGTTTTGGGTAATTCAAATGTCTTGTTCACATGATAAATCAGCTCCTCCTCTACGTGGCGGGCGGGAGAAGCAGCACAAGTAAAGGGAATGCCCTGTAGGGCGAAGTACGGTATCGTGAGCCCCGAGCCGCTACGGTAACCGTGAACAGGGAACTCTGAAATATGACTGACTAACGATAAATGACATAGGGCGAAGTACGGTGTGGTGAGCCACTACGGTAACCGTGAACAGGGAATTCTGAAATGTGGCTGACTAACGAGGCAATAGCACCCCTCCCCTTTCTATGGAGTGGACAAGACACCACCCCCACATGATAAATCAATGAGAAATTTACAAAGATTTCATTTGAATGAAGCAAGATTTCGAACATGGCTATTTTTTACATGTCGTATGATATATAATACCAATAAGACTGAGATTAATACGATACTATAAAAGAATCAATATCTACTTACATATTGAGATCCTTGTTAGGTATAACATCTGTTTACAAGTTTCCAATAAAAGGTCTATATTTACATAATATATATAAAATACATACAAATATGATTTGCGCGCCATCTGTTAGGAGAAATTGAAACTATTTTAGATGTTTCTTTTAAAAATAAACATTGATGAGCCAGGCTTTCTCATTAAAATTTTTCATTGCATTAAGGGCAGTAGATAATTTTTTAATATATTAAAAAAAATATACGCATCTATAATAATTTCAATTTCATATATAAATATATATATATATATTTAAATATAAGTAACAAAAATATATTCTATTGCGTTTTTACATATTACATTCAACATAAGAAAAAGGGCATTTCCTGATTGTACAACTAAGTTTCTGATTGGCTTGCCCAATCTATCGGAAAAAAAAATATTGAGAAAAGGTAATTTCCTTATCAATTTATCCCGATAGATGGCGCAAGCCATCAGCAACTTTTAGTTGCACGATCATAAAATGCCCTTTTTCTTAATTTATCCACCTGATCCAAGTAAAAATTCACTTTTATACTGTTTTTCATAAAAATAATATGATGTTAATCTAATTAACCGGAATAAATTAGATCCAATTAACAGGAATTTCTATCGAACATAAATTGAACTCAGAAATTCCAGAAAAACGTATTCTGTAAAGAAAGTGAATAAAAGCGTACGGTATTAAACGTCAATAGGCTAATGAAAGATTATGATTTATTGCGTCGTAAAAGGAACTTCTTAATGTCTTTTCGGCTACTTCAAGACACTGAACTCTACCCCTTGCTGCCTTTATATTGGAATTTTATTCCTTCTCTGTTATTTTAATTTTGATAGAGTCTAAACACGAGATGAATTAGTATTTAATTTTTAATAATCTTTATTTTCACTCACATATATAAATATTGTTGAATATCAATCAATCCATTTATGATATATTAAAAAAACAGAATATTTTGGGTCAAATAGGTTCATTAAAATTCGATATTTCGACAAAGCTGTTTGACTATCTTCTTCTAGGAAAATCAAACTCTTTGTAAGCTTATTATCTGCGTGAAGCACAAAAAATGTCGTTTTATATAACATAGGTTGGTGTCACTAAAATATGTTGGTCCCATTGTAATCCTATTCTGTCCTATTTTGGATTTGCAGTCATTTTAATGTAACACACACACACACATATATACACATATATATATATATGAAAAAAAAAATAATAGAAAAAATAAAAATGTCAGGTGCTGATATTAAAAATAAAAAAGGAATATCCTGACCAGGAGCACATGTGCTTTCCATATGACAGAGCGCCATCTGGTGGAACAGAAATCAACTAAACATTGATTTAGCCTGTTTCCTGATATTTGCCCAACCAATTTCTTGATAAATCGAGAATGCGTTTCGCGCTGTTAGCTCTCGCAGCGTGGAGTAAGCTGTACCACTGCGACCAAAAAAGCTTTGGTCCCAGAGGCTTATTGAGAAACGCTTTGCCATCTGTAAAGTACATGTGCTCCTGGTCAGGATATGACCTTTTATATTATTAATATATGTATATATAAGCATGCAAATATCATATTGAAAATTTAATAAAATAATTATAGATGTGGTATCTATTGCCACCAGGAAATTGGCACCGTATTTATAAAACATTCCAGAAGTTTGGTAGTATGGATAGTTGTTGAATTTTCTCTGGTACCAAGGAGGATAGGAATTGCGTATAGTTTATTATGATCTCTATTTTTCAATGAATACTTATCCTGTCAATTATTGAGGAAAACTTTACAAAAATAATTATTATTGTTCATTATAGATGTATTATGGTATATGATATTGCTGATATCTCAATTTGCAATATGGTTATTGATGTTAGCGTGCTTAACTGAGTTTTTCAATAAAGCCGGTTTGAGCTGATTTGCTAAATCTTTACCGGCGACATCAAATTATGAAGCTTTCTCGAGTTTTGACTGTAAGTGTATTATAATTGATATTAATAATGTATATGCAACATGTAGCATGTTATATGCTCAAACCTTGTAATTATTCAATTGTTTATGTAATATAATATCTAAATTTAGTGTTGTTTCTTGACGCAAGCATCCCTTGTGGGGATATCACATCTTATTTGATAATAATTGAACATATATTTTGATATCAAATTTACAATTCCACAAATTCGCTTTTCATAGAATTTTACTATTTATTTTCCTATAAAGGTACTTGATATTTATGCGCAATATATAAGGATTTAATGGAATCTTTGAGATATATGGAAATATAATAAATTGCATTTTTAAATGTAGCTATTTATTTGAAAAAAAAAACATAAAAAAGCAAGTTAATTTAGAATATAAATTAATCTTTCCATTTGCATAATTTCGAAATATTAAAAAGAGATTGCAAGGTTTTATTAAATAACCCACGCGTTCTATTAAAATAAGGTATATAGGTATTTAATTATTTGGAATACTAGTAAATTTTAATGAATATTCAATAGCTTGCGTAGGTGTGGATATACCAAATATATTTAGAATATTATATATTTATTAAAATTATGGAGTGTTGAATAATCATCTTTAGAATTAATTAGCACATCTTTTGAATTCTTGTCGAAGGACTCGGACACTACAAAAAACTATTTTATTACGATTTTTTTTCTTTTAACATTCTATAGAATAAAACTCGTAGACATTTTAAAAACGCAACATTTTCAGTTGGAAAATTTTCAAGAAATTTTGATCGAAAAAAGGGGTTATCGCTTCCTTTGAAAGAGAGGTAAACTTAAGGGTTCCACTAATTAAACGATTCTGAAAACTAGCAGGATTTGGGTCGGTGACAAAACCTCAGAAGCCTTTCTGACAAATTCAAAACGACCAGCTCAATACTACGGTTTTCTGCTATGATGCTTATCGGTCTAGGATGGCTTAGTCACTGACTTTTAATAGGCATTTTTCGAGAGGGTATTCTTCAATAAAATAATAATCACCTTCTGCCATTGAAATGGACGTTAATACTATATGTTCCGTCTATTAACCGTATCTGCAATCACAGTGTAGTCGGTGACAGAGCCACAACAGCAGCTCAAGCTATTTTGCAGGATAGGTGAATATTGTAGTAAAATTCACTATTTTTGGTTATAAAGTTAAATTTTGTGAATAAATAAATATACATATAGCATCATTTAGAATTTTTATCACCATTACTACGTATCAATGCTTTTTAATATAATTTGGATTCGAATCGAAACGGTATTGTTTAATATTTACAGAAAAATAAATCATTTAGGCCGAATTTTTATTCTTCAAATAAATCGACTTTCTAATTTTATTACCCGAGTGAGAAAATATTGAAGAATCTAGCTTAATAATGGTTAAACTTAACAGACATTTCGTCAGTTGACCTGTAGAGGCGGCTGCAGGCGTGTTACACACAATAATTTATAATTCAAGAATTAATTACTAAATCACATTGAATTTAGCTAGTAATTTTATTATCGTTTTTATACGAAAACAAGCGTGTTCTTCGTCTACAACAATAACATGAGAATTGATGATGATTATATTTTTTAGAATTAAGCTATTGTTTTTTATTTTGGTATTTACAATTATTGATTTAAAATATCCCTATATATAGTTACGACCGTCTTTCCTCATCGGCCTCTGTCACGGATGCGCGCGCACAGGGAGGTCACGTGCTCGCCGGCAGCCAATAAAAATAAAAATAAAAACTCGCTCGAGCCGGATTTGAACCAGCAACCTAAGGATCACCGTTGTAACATCTACAGTCCTCCGCTCTGCCAACTGAGCTATCGAGGGATACAAACTGTATGAATAAGTTTACCTTATAAAGTCAACTAATCCTATTTCTACACAAAATGTACTCATACATATATTATACAAGCCGAATGACCCGGGCAAGGCCCGTGTTTTACCCGACTGTAGATGTTGCAACGGTGATCCTTAGGTCGCTGGTTCAAATCCGGCTCGAGGGAGCCGGCGAGCACGTGACCTCCCTGTGCGCGCGCATCCGTGACAGAGGCCGATGAGGAAAGACGGTCGTGACTATATATAGGGATACATTTTGTGTAGAAATAGGATTAGTTGAATTTATAAGGTAAACTTATTCATACAGTTTGTATCCCTCGATAGCTCAGTTGGCAGAGCGGAGGACTGTAGATGTTATAACGGTGATCCTTAGGTCGCTGGTTCAAATCCGGCTCGAGGGAGTTTTTATTTTTTATTTTTAATGGCTGCCGGCGAGCACGTGACCTCCCTGTGCGCGCGCATCCGTTACAGAGACCGATGAGGAAAGACGGTCGTGACTATATATAGGGATTAAAATTTTACACAAATAAATTTACTGGCAATGCGTTTCTTTTAAATATCATCAAATATTATCTCTACAGACCTTACTGCAATGATATGATTTATTGAATGAGAGGGCTTGGCTCATCATATCATTGCAGTAAGGTCTGTAGAGATAATATTTGATAATATTTAAAAGAAACGCATTGCCAGTAAATTTATTTGTGTAAAATTTTAACGATAGATGGCAATAAAATTTAATTTACTAATATATAGGGATTATTATTATTATTATTTATTATATATATATATAGTCACGACCGTCTTTCCTCATCGGCCTCTGTCACGGATGCGCGCGCACAGGGAGGTCACCTGCTCGCCGGCTCCCTCGAGCCGGATTTGAACCAGCGACCTAAGGATCACCGTTGTAACATCTATAGTCGGGTAAAACACGGGCGTTGCCCGGGTCATTCGGCTAGAAATAAAATTATATTAAATAAAATAATTTGAATAAAAATCATAAGAAATAAAATGATATGATTCCCTACAGACCAATCATACAGTTCTAATATTTTATTTGGTTATTTTATTCACCCGAGTTGTATATGAAGAATGGAAAACTTTGTTCACCTATTTAATATCAGTAGTTGTTTATTCATTTTCACAATTCTACAATCCTATGTGCTTCCTTTGTCCTAACTCCTCTAGTGTAAGTGTTAGGTACCATCAAACAGAATAAGGCAGTATTCATATTTCTTGAGAGTCAGGATAGCATTTGTAATGCTGGTTTTGTTGATTGTGTAAGCAATTGAAGCGTTTAATTGTGTAAAGGGATCATTAAAAAAGTATATATATCAACATATATAGTCACGACCGTCATGGGTTCTGTCACGGATGCGCGCGCATCATCATTATGATCATTATCATTATCTAATTATAATAATAATAATAATATTAATAATAATAATAATAATTATTATTATTATTATTTTTATTATATTATTATTATTATCCATCCATCAACATATATAGTCACGACCGTCATGGGCCGGCCGGTTCTGTCACGGATGCGCGCGCACAGGGAGGTCACGTGCTCGCTGGCAGCCAACGGGCGCGCGCCGCCGGCATTACGTCATAGATTATAAACACAAGGTAATACGGCCAAATAAAAAAATAGTGTGTGATAAGGCACAATTTGGATTATCTACTTATATAATTGCCTTATTCTCTCTGTGTGAAGTTCACTGTGTGAAGTTCACGGATAGATTTTGGTCAGAATGGATAAAATAAAAAAGTGTCAAGGGATGGGAATCGAACCCACGACCTTCCGCTTACCGGGCAGATGCCATGACCACTAGGCTACCCTGGACATATTTTTCCGTTCACATTTTTATTTTTATATTTTCAAGACAAACACAGTTTGGGACGGGACGTTTCACAAGAGAGACATCCACGGCGCCAATTTATAATTGTAACGAATAGTATTTTAATTAAAACATTTTTAAAATATATACGCACTCGGGTAAAACCCGGGCGTTGCCCGGGCCATTCGTCTAGTATATATATATATATATATATATATATATATATATATATATATATATATGAAAAAACAATAGAAAAAAAGATAAGTGGGTCAGGTGTTGATATTAAAAAAGAGAAGGCATCTCCTGACCACGAGCACATGTGCTTTTTAGATGACAGAGCGCTTTAGTTTATTTTTGCTCCACTAGATGGCGCTCTGCCATCTAAAAAGCACATGTGCTCGTGGTCAGGAGATGCCTTCTTTATTTTTAATTTTTATATATATCTTTATATATAGAAAGATGCATATATTGGATTTATAAGTATTTTATGGTTTCAATATTTCGATATAACTCGCATCTCTTTATCGAGGATGTTTGTGGTTTTTTATTAAAGCACCCCTGCACGACTCTCGTTCGACAAGGCCAATCGAAGAATTGTATCTGTTATTCAAATATTACATTTAATATATATATACAGAGCTGATATAATTTTATAATATTATAAATAAACATTATAATATTTATAGTGTTTTATCTACATATATAAATTTACAATAGTATAATTGTAAAAAAAAATGAGTTTGTATATTTATTAATTATGAATTAATGATAAAATTATATATGTATATAAATTAGAAATATTGTGAATTTATATTGAAAACCTCAATAACATATTTCATATTCATATTTCCATTTAAAGAATTCTTTAAAAAACCGCATATGACAAAATATACCCAATTTTTAGACACTGTATATGCATACAATGAAAATTGTTCAGAAGCAGCCCAATAATATGGCGGTTGTGAAAATTTTTAATGTGAATATTCAAATTTATATATTGAATATAAATGTTAATTCGAAATTTCATTTAGGTGATTATATCAAATCAAAAATTTTAAATTCCAAGCAGCTCATCTTCTAAAAAAGAATATTTTGTAATTGTGTTTAAAACTCAAAGTAAAGTAACAAATAATAACAGAATTTTTCTTCATATATTTCGTTCATTCCACAATTCCGAGGTGTTATGTGTGACATTGACATCTGTGAAAGCACATATATATCGTACTAAAACAAATGAAATTTACTAAAAATCACATGGTGCAAAACACAGTCAAAAGGAATAATTCAAAATCAATCTATTTTCGTATTCATGCAATTAAATATTCAAATAAAAACTTACATCAGCACAAATATCAAATCAAACACATGTTTTACTGAAATATTTTCTGTAAAAATGTTTAATCTGTGAATAAACAAATGTTTAACAGAGTTTATCTGGATGCCATGCGGTAAATGTAAAACTAAAGAAAGCGTTCACTCGTTTTCAATCAAAATGCCTTTTATTTGGTGGAGTATTGATTACAGCTGATGACAAAATCAATATTTTTAAAACCGTATGGTTCACCTAATGGTATGAAGTAGAGTCCCTAAGTGCTGATCACTCTTATTCTCCGTTTCCTGAAAGTTTTCAAAATTTCTACTTAATGGATGGACTCATTAACTCTTTTATATTACCATCACCTTTTCAATAAATAAGTTAATTATAGACTTAGATATTCGTATAAAAATGATACGAAATGTATATTATATCAATTAAAGATTCGTTTACACCTCTTTTGTTTTAAATATTGTTGCGCACTACATTTGTTCGAAATATAATATGATATTTTTAATATTTATTTTAAAAAGATTATATATAAGAGTACCATTCCTTTTTATATTTTCATCCCTTTTGTAATATTTTAATTGTACATTTATCTCTTGATTGGTGATTGACGAGAGAGAGGACCTAGAAGAAGACTTAGGATCATGACCTTCGAGGAAGACAACGAATAAATAAACAAATAACTTTAAAAGGTAATTTACTTATATTTATCTTTTTTTATTTGCTTTAAGTATGGAAACCCGCTCGGGAAACGTGTATAACACCAAGAAGGAGGAAATCAAAGTCGATGATCCTGAAAATCTGCAACTTGGTGCGACAATATTATCATAAATATCATAACCTCAAGACATCTACTCATCGATTGCCCAGAATTTCAAGATTATAGAACGAAGAATGAACTAGTTGTTTGTGAACTTAACGATTTGATTTCCGATAAAAAATCATATTTAAAGTTCAATTCATTTTGTAAATACCTTCTAAACTTTCTGTAAGAGAATCAGAGGCTGGATCTCAGAAAAGATTGTTTAATTATCAATTATATTATATTAAGATGACAAGTAACAAAGAGAGTTAAACAAAGACAAGCGTAGTAGCAGACAAACAAAAGCAAAACTGAAACCTATATTACAGGTACGCCGGAGCGGCGCCAGGTCACGTGATGTCTGGGGGAAGTGGCCGTTGCTATGGTAACAGCCGATGTGCGAGTCACTTTCCAACACTCCCACCTGACGAGCACTTTGTTGTTTCAAACAGTCCAAGTTGGCTTCTTAGTCTTCTATACCTTTCTGGAGGTAGAGCTTTCGTAAATATGTCTGCAGCTTCATCATTGGAGCAGACATAAAGAAGGTCAATTGCATGTTTTTGAAAATGATCTCTGATAAAGTGATACGAAATATCAATATGTTTAGTTCTTTTGTGGTATTCTGGGTTGTGAACAAGTCTTATGCAGCTTTGATTGTCGCAAAAAATTGTTGTAGGTTTTACTTGTTCTTGATTGACTCGCGTAGAAGTTGTCTCAGCCAAATTGCTTCTTTCGTTGCTTTGGAAGCCGCAATATATTCAGATTCTGTTGTTGACAGAGACACACAATTCTGTTTTTGACTGCACCAAGAAATAGGTCCATTATTCAACATGAATACATATCCGGTGGTTGATTTTCTTGTGTCTAGGTCTCCAGCAAAATCAGCATCGGAAAAACCTATCAGAGTTGTAGTGCAGGAACTACCCCCAAAACAAATACCGATGTTTTTCGTAGCTTTTAAGTATCCAAATATTTTCTTTACTGCGGTCCAATGTGAAGGTCCTGGGTTGTTCATAAATTGGCTAACCCTGCTGACTGCATAGGCAATATCAGGTCTAGTTCCAGTCATGAGGTACATTAAACTACCAATTGTCTGTCTGTATGGAATCTGGTTCATTTCTTCAATTTCCTGATTATCCTTTGGGCACATCTCTCTTGTTAGTTTTGAGTAAGGATCAGAAGGTACAGATTGTAACTTATTTTCAAGAAGGTTGTAATGTTCAAGTGTTCTTTCAATGTATGAGGCTTGATGTAGAAATAACATTTTAGTTGTTCTATCTGCATTTTGCTTTATTTTGTATACCCACTTGGATGCAATAGCTTTTCTGTCTGATGGTAGTGTCACATAAGTCGATGTTTGATTTTTCATCAAGGAATTGAATTCATCGTCCATAGCTAGTTGTCACTTTTTTGAGTTTTGTACTACAATTGCATCTTCATAGTTCAATGGTTCTTGGTCATGGACATAACAAGCATATGAAATAGCTGTAGTTGATTGATGATTGTTCCTTTTCTCTGATTCTATTCCTGAGAGGGTATCGACATGATTCTTCTGGTTTGAACTGATATTTGTGCTATCAACACTTTATTCACTATATATAGTTACCTGCTCTTGTTGGTTATCCTGAATATTTTCTGATGTATTAGCTTCAGTAAATATTACATCTCTGCTTATGATAATTTTTCTAGCAATAGGATCCCACATTCTATAATTTTTGTTAGTTTCAGTATATCCAACAAAAAATGTACGAATACTCTTTTTGTCTAATTTCTTTCTGTTTTCTTTTGGTATATGCACATAAGCGTTACGTCCAAAGGTTTTCAAATGTAAGATGGAGGGTTTTCTCTTGTACCATATTTCATAAGGTGTAGAATTTCCCAATACTTTAGTAGTACATCTATTTAAGAGATAGACTGCTGTGTTTACGGCTTCAGCCCACAGTTCAAGCGGCATTTTTCTTCCATGTAACAAGCATCTAGCTGATTCAACTATTGTTCTGTTATCTCTTTCAGAAATTCCATTCTGTTCTGGAGTATATGGAGCAGTGAGTTCATGAACAATTCCTAGAGATTTTAGATAATCAGAAAAATCCTTATTTAAGAATTCTGTGCCATTATCTGTTCTGAATATTTTTATTTTATTTCCAGTTTCAGTCCCAACTCTTTTTACAAATTCTTTAAATTTCTCAAGTACATCTGATTTATGCCTAATGAAGTAGGCCACTCTAAATCTTGAAAAATCATCTTTGAATGATACAAAATATAATGATCCACCTGGTGATCTTTTACTCATTGGTCCACAAACATCTGAATAGATCAGCTCTCCTGGATAGGTCGAATTTGGACTTGTTGACGCGAGAAAAACATTTCTATTTTGTTTTCCATAGATGCATGCTTCACATAGTAAAGAATCAGGCTTTTCTCTAATTTTAATGTTTTCTTCAAAAACATTATTTTCAAACATTTGGGTTAATTTTATAGGATTTACATGACCCATTCTTTGATGCCATATATCTAGACTTAACTGAGCAACATGAGTTTGTGAAGATTGCTTTGCTTTAATAAAAATTCTATAAAGATTTGAATTGTCCTTTATTCCAGTAACTAGCACTTTCGAATTTTTTGTCAATTTTATCTGATTTCCTTTACAAATGAGCGTCAAAACATGTTTTGTTGCAGTAGATATTGAAAAAAGATTGGTCTCCAATTCAGCTATATAGAGAACATCCAAAAGAGTTGCATTAATTTCCTGACTATCAACATAAGAGAGAATATCAATATTTCCCTTACTTTTGCATAGATCTGCTTTCAATCTCCAAGGCACACAGGATGAACACCTTCTGGTATTTCTTCGAACGTAGAGAACCATTCTCTTCTGAAAGTCATGTGATCCGTTGATCCAGAATCTACAATCCAGGAATCCTTTGTTTCAGCGAGGGAGGCACTTGTCTCAGCTGAAAAAGCACAGCTATCATCTCTGGCTGAAGAACTTGGCTGTTGTCCTTTTTGTTCTTCCTTTCTTTTATAGCATTCTTTCCACCAATGTCCTTTCTTCTTGCAATATCCACAGTGTGTGTTCTTCTTTTTTATCTTTAATGGATTGTTGATGCTGCTGTTGTTTGTTGGAAGCTGTTGAATTTCTGTTGAACTTTGAAAAAGTCATCAAGGCATTATCTGGTTTAAAATTTCCTGAAGAATCCCAATGATCCTGTAAGCTTTCTTCTTTCAGTAATCTGGCCGTCAAGTTTTCTAGTGTCTTTTCTTCTGATGAAACTGAATCCCACTCTGTTATGAAATACTTGTATTTATCAGGCAAGCTGCAAATTATCTTTGTAATTAGGGCAACATCAGAGATTGGTTCACCTAGATCTTTCATTTGTTGTGCCAGAGTTTCAACTTTGGAAATGTGAGAAGCAATGTTATCATTTGGATTCATTTTATATTCGAAAAATCTTTGTTGCAGCAAATATTTGTTTGTTTCAGATTTCAGTTCTTATATTGTTGATAATTTCTTCCACATATCTGCTGAAGTCTGGCAATTAACAATCTGTTGAAGATATTTAAACTATAGAGCAGTAGTGATCAGCATTTTGGATTTTGCATCTTTCTTTTTCCATTCAGAGAATTTTGCAATATCCTCTATTTCAGGTTTTACTTCAGAGCCATCAGTTTTACTGAAAAATATATTTTGCTTCTAGAATAATCTTCATTTGAAATTTCCATAGATGAAAATTATCGCCGTTGAATTTTTGAATTTGTGGAAGTTCAGTTGTCATCTTGAGCAAGCAAACGAATTTCAGCTTAGATAAACAAAAATATTTGATAACAACCAAGCTCTGCTGCCATGTAAGAGAATCAGAGTCTGGATCTCAGAAAAGATTGTTTAATTATCAATTATATTATATTAAGATGACAAGTAACAAAGAGAGTTAAACAAAGGCAAGCGTAGTAGCAGACAAACAAAAGCAAAACTGAAACCTATATTACAGGTACGCCGGAGCGGCGCCAGGTCACGTGATGTCTGGGGGAAGTGGCCGTTGCTATGGTAACAGCCAATGTGCGAGTCACTTTCCAACACTTTCTACAAAATCTGGATCTGTAATGCTTTCATGCGTTGAATAATGTAAATAACTTATGTAAATAAACTTTTCTCCTTGTTTGGCGCAAGTATGCCTTGCGGGATATAGCGCTTTGGAAATAAAATAATTGTAATCCATAATTGACAGGTTCAGTATTCATTGGAAAATAGAGATCATACTTCACTACATGCAATTCCTATCCCTGGCACCAGAAAAAATGCAACTATTAATACTACAAAACTTCTGGAGTGTTTTATAAATATTGTGGCAGTTTTCTGAATAGATACCACTTCTATAATTATGTTATTAAATTTTTAATATGATATTTGTAAGTTTATAAATATTTTCTTATTAAACATGCTCCAATGGCCCCCGATTCTTGCATAGGTCCAACCCCACCAGCGAATACAAACCAAACGGGGCTATGACACATTTTTAAGGGCAAATTCGAACTGCTTTTCAAATGTGTAGACATTTGGTGCACTTACAGTAAAAGCAGCCTCCAACTTCTACCCACCATGATTATCATGGCTTGTACTACGTGTACTAGGGATAAGTAAAAAATAAAATTTACTAATCTGCAGTGGTAGAGAGAGAGTAGAGAGAGGCGTAATGTATATATTCATTGTATATAGTTGCATATATCTGATTATTCTAATATAATTGTGTGTATACTATACACCTTTTGATTCCCTCATCCTACTATACCCTAATTAGTCGTCTAACTTGCCTGATACCTGAATCCTTAAAGGGAACTGAGGGGGAAGATGCTGAAGGAAACGAGAAGTAGATTGTTTACTTAATGATATCGTTATAATTGTGGATTTTTTTCGTAAAAAATAGACACATCGACCAGTTAAAGTTCATTTCCTAAACGTTTCAACAAAATTCTTTTGTCTTCGTCAGGAGAAATAAATAAAATAAAGAAATTGGCAAGGTGTTAAAAATTGTTCTGAGGTTGCAAGGGATTTCTCTAATTTTTGCAGAAATATAAATTCCGGCCAGGCAACCTCTATTTTCAAGATATTTCAATTTTTTAATAAAAGGTAAGATTTCTATACACGCGATTGTTTTAAAAAGTTCTACTGTATTTTCTATAATAGTATTTTAGACATAGCAATGTTGAAAACGATAATATATGTAACTTAAATCATAAGAATGAACAACCTGAAAATAAAATGATGATAAAAGATGCGAAGTGAGAGAGAAATTAACCACAAGAGTAATAATCTGATTATTAATGTGTCTTCACATTTGAAGGTGTTTAGACATCACCTCAGTCTCTCTCTCTCATTCTACTTACCATTAGGCTAATTGATAGAGGATTGCCTCTCTTTGTGAGCGCTTGTCATTAGCATCTTATCAACTCCACTAATTACCTGCAACCTAATTATTTTACCCCGAAATTGACCGTCAAAACCTTAATTAACACCGTTAATCTTTTAAATTTTAAATGAACCTGTGTGGCGGCCATTGCATTAAAGATTTACAAATGAAAGAAAGACTAATCAAAGACGAAGAGAGGTTTGAAACAAAAAAAGAAACTGCGCTCGAGTAAAAAAAGATTTAGGCAAGCTTGAAATTGTTGGCAATTAATTACCTAAACAAATTATCTGTAAGACGTGCAAATTGTGGTAATAAATTACTGGCAAGGAATTTACTGTTGTCTGAGAGAATGGTTTGTTTTTGATGATTTGTAGAAAGATGGAAAATGCTGAGTCACGCATTGGTTTTGACTATTGTCGTTTTTAGAAGTTTCATGCAATCAATTCATTGCTTTATTTGACATAGACATTAGAAAATCTAGGTATTTCATTCAACAAACAATATTTTGATGAATTCAAAGAGACATAGTACTGGCTATGATAAAAATGGAGTGTAGTTTGTGACTGACTATTGATTAAGTACACCGAATGTTTATATACGTAGAAAGCTATCATCTTCAAACTTGCATTTGATAGTAATAGAGATCTGTTACAGTATTTGTTGATACTGGTAGTTTTGGGTGTTTATGGTAGTGGTGATGTGTCTTTTCGAGTAACAGGCAGATAAATCTTTCTTTCCTACTTTCTTGGTGCCCGGGCTGGACAGTGGCGGCGTGCTACACATCGGCCCTAAATCCACCCGGACGACGGCTCAAGTCGTTAGACCTAGCGACCTCCCAACACTCCAAGGAGGTCCACCCCTTCCACGCTCCAGGAGAAGAGCGATGCTCTAGGCAGATAAATAGCAGAGCTATAGCACTTTTGAGTGCAATATCGAATGGATTTCTAGATGTGTATATAGTTCCTCATAACGATCATTTAAAGTGTCAAATCCTCCAGAAAATAGGTCCAGATACTCTGTCTACAATCTCAGCTAACTGGGGTGTTGGGGTGTTCTGTCAAATCATCTGGGTGTGACTGACTTTAACTCGACTAATTGGCCATTTGAGAATGGTCGTCTAGTCCTGAATCTTTTGGGTGTATGTTCTTCACTAAGATGGCTGCAAGGATGGCTGGGAAGCTGAATAAGTCAATCTGAAGGACGATTTTAGTGTTGTAAGAGTAGTTACAGTTTCTATTGGATCTTGTAATGTCATACTGACGGACCTTTACTTGTCTAATACACATGGTCTATTGTGGTTATTATATTCAGTTAAGAAATACTCAAAAAGAGTTCATCCAGGATCCTGGTTTTGACAGAGTTCGAACTAATAGATTACAAAGGTTAATTGGTTTATGATTATTTTTGATTTCATCTTAAACAGTATAAACACATTTAA
>CP092878.1:43088844-43129430 GCA_030710605.1 Cordylochernes scorpioides
ACTAAAAGTGTCATTATTATACAGTTTAAATAAACTATATATATATATATATAATAAATAGTTATTTAATTTTATAGTCCAGTTTTGTATTAAGATTATCTTCACTATTATGATTATTTAAATTCAAATTATAAAATTTGTAAAATGTTATTAATTTGTAGATAGAGAGAGAAAAAAAATCCTTTACTTCTACTACATCCTCAAGTTAATTATATATTTATAATTAATAACAATAAAAATTAACAAAGTAACGTCTATTACATCGGCTTTTACACGTCATTCAGACATACTCTAATCCTATATATAGAATAATCGAAGAGAGAATATATATAATAGTTAGAAAAAAGAGAGAAAGACAGAACCATGCACTTTTAATCAAACTAATAATAAGGAAAAAAAAAAAGAGTTTTATAAAGAAGGTAGATGAGATTGTTAGTATATATATATATTTTTTTTTATGATTTTATATTTTATCCTTTTTTTTTAAAAGATTTTTAAAGGTTTTTTTATTTTATAATATGATTATAAATAGTTGTATTTAGTAATATATCTATAGTATGAATTAACATTTGTTATAAGTTTGGATATTATGTTTTGAAACCCTAATGGTAGACCAGACATACACAAAAGACTTTAAATTGAAATGAATTGGAAAAAGAGATCTGCTGGAACGGGGATCTTCAGATAAAATTCCAACGACATTTCACCCCTTCTTTATTATGTCATAGATCTCTTTTAAACCGGATTTTATGTGTTAATATTAAGTTGTTTCAGTGAAATATTTAAATGAACATATATAACAGATACAAGTGTTAACAAATTCAAACTGTAAACCTAACTCGGCCGCTGCGTCCTCCATTGTGAATATCTATTTCTGGCTGGCACATGTCGCGGGAGGGGAATGTCCCCCCACATTTCAAATTTAGACCATTTATTCAGAATTTTTTTGAACAACAAGAAAATTAAAGAAGATAGGAAAAATAGTTAAAGGAAGAAAGCTAAATTTTATAATCTTTACAGATAGTTATATCAAAATAACTGATTTAACACTTATTCATCTTTTAATATTCCTTTAAAAAGGCAAATTATAAGAGTTTAATAAAGCTATTAATTGTGCAAATTCATCTTTATTTAACTTCCATTTTCCTCCCCAGAAATTGGAGATTAAACAAAAATGAACTATATACTTTAACACTTTAAAAATCTTGTGAAAAAATCTTTTAATCAGTTATTTAATAAAAGTTTAATTAACTGTTAAAGATTATAAATTTGTATTAGTTAATATAAGAGAAATTATAGAAAGTTGATTTCATAAATGGATATTTCCATTTATTTTTTTTTAAATATTTTATAATTGATATACTGTTGAAATATTTTACTTGTTTGATACTAAATTTGTTTTTAATAAATTCCATGTTTAAATTTTTAACATCTTCTATGAAATTATCTAATATATTATTTATTCTATAAAATCTTAGAAACTGACCATAATATATACCTTTACAGCAATTTAATGATATATTAGAATTCATATTACAGTATTTTATAATATTGAAATTATAATTACTCTTTTTATTATAAACTCTAACAGCACTATTTGTAAGGTCTATATTCAAGTCTAAAAAGTTAACTTTTTGTTTCTATAAATTTTTTCATTGTTCTTAAGTTTCAAGTATTTAGGATATATTTCAGGTATTAATTTTTTAAACAGTGGATTATTAAATATTATTATGTCATCTACATATCGGAATATTTGCCAATTAATATTATTTTGTAGAAAGTATTCTCTTTCGTACCAGAACAATATTAGATTTGCTAGTAACGGACTAGAAGAAGTACCCATGGGAACGCCTTCTGATTGAATATATATTTTATTTTTAAATTCTATATAGTTAAAATTTAAAAATGTTTCCAGTAGAGTTTTTGCTGATTTAAGATCTAATTTAAATGTTTTATATCTGTTATGAATATATATCTATGATATATTTTTATATATATAACATAATATACAAATTAAATTATATTAGATATTCTAATATAAATAAATCTTCATACAAATTTTAATTATCTTTCATTATGGTTCAAACATCTATGATCTTCAGTATAATATTACCAAATGTTTAGTAAAAATCAAAGCATGGTGTGAAAAGGTAAAACTTTCACTAAGTCCAAACAAAACAGGTATACTCTATCTACATAACTATGAAAAATTGCCCATTAATTTTGATGGAAAAATAATTCAACCATCAGAAACTGTTAAAATTTTGGGAGTTATTTTTAAAAATCATAGACAAAGGAATAAGATTAATTTTGGAACACATGTTGACAATATAATTATGAAAGCTACGAAACTTAAGAATATATTATTCTCATTATGTGCACGTACTTGGGGCATTGATACTCGGCGTAGATTGATCCTATATAAAGCTATGATACGCTCTACAATAAGCTATGCATCAAATATTTGGTTTCCTTTTATCACTGCAGCAAAAAGATCCAAGTTGAATTCTATACAATATCAAATTCTTATTAGATGCATTCATGCTTATAGGACTTCATCTTCTTACATCACACATATACTAGCGAAAACCCCTTTACTGTCCGATTATCTTGAATTATTACAAACAAAGTATAATATAACAAATTCTCTCACAGATCGAACACTCAAAAAACCCCTTCAAAAAGAATTAAACAAACTATATCTGGATCTAAAATTTAAGTTTTATCTTTCTCAATCTAATGAACTGTTCAAGAAATTCTTTCCAATTGCTGTCCCAAATTTCATTTCTTCGGATAAATTCACTACTTTATTCTTAACTGGCAAAGGACCCTTCTTAAGTTTCCTGTTCAAACTGAATGCTATCAATGATCCAACATGTGAATGCCGCTTAGATGTTGAATCACCAGAGCATCTTCTTTTATCTTGCCCTCTGACTAATCAAATTGTATGTAGATACTTTGAAACATTACCAAATTCTCTTTGTGTATATACTCTATCGTATGAGAACTTTGTTAAGTTTAGAACTATTTGTACAATAATTTACAAAACAATACTAATCCATCGTGTAAATAATTAATCATATATATATAAATAATACTAGCACAGCACAATAGTCCTTTGGACTTCGTGCTCTTGTAACAATAAATAAATAAATAAAAATCTGTTATGAATAATTTTAATGTAGAAAGTTTTGTCATTAATGAATTCATTAAATAAATTGGTTATTTTATTATTTAGATCTCTTGATTTTATTTTAGAATATAGGTCCTCAAAGTCAAATGTGTGTACTGTTTCAATGTTTGTCCAATTGTTCATTAAATAATTAACTTGAGGATGTAGTAGAAGTAAAGGATTTTTTTTTTCTCTCTCTATCTACAAATTAATAACATTTTACAAATTTTATAATTTGAATTTAAATAATCATAATAGTGAAGATAATCTTAATACAAAACTGGACTATAAAATTAAATAACTATTTATTATTATAATTAATTTAGATTTAGCTTGCTAATCTAATCAAATCTAACTGATATAAGTTATCATTATTATCAGTTTGCTCCTTAAGTTTTAAAATTAGAATCACTGTTATAATTTTGTTATATAGTTTCTACACTATATTAATTCATATGAGCTTGCTCTATGATATATTTTTTATATATAACATAATATACAAATTAAATTATATTAGATATTCTAATATAAATAAATCTTCATACAAATTTTAATTATCTTTCATTGTTTGATTATTAAAAATTAAATTATAAAAGTAATTCTAGAAAAAATAATTTCAGAACTTTTGTTTTTTTCATTGTTTAGTTAGTTTAAAGATGTTTTTTTTATTAGTTATTCTTAAAAATATAACAGATAACAAACAGTAATATCTATATATTTATAGATTAATTATTCAATTTATTACAAATTTTATCACCACAAAAACAATTAAGTAAAATATATTTAAAAATTCATAAGAATAACAAACTAAAAAAACTAAAAAAAACTACAAACATATTAGTGTTAGCACCTCTTTTATGTTAATTTAAACTCGCTAAGAATTGCCTAAGAAAAAATTGTCAAACTTGTCCCTCTCTTAAGAACCATGACACTTTTCAAACAACTAGTTGTAAATTAGTGAATACTATTTATAAATTAACATGCCAAATTTGTCAACTATCATATATAGGACAAACTTGTAATCCATTAAATATACGAATAAACCTACATAGAAACCACGCTAAAAAATCAATTGGTAATATATATATGAAAGAACACAATCAATTACATACTTTTAACAACTTTAAGATAGAAATACTAGACATATGTCAAAACAAAAAACAACGACTATTATTAGAAAACAACTACATTTATAAACACAACACATTATTCCCTTATGGACTTAACGACGAATTAAACTACACATACAAACCACAAACAGAAGAAATTTCAACCTATGAAATCAGTTGCAAATACAAAAAAAAATGAATTTAAAACTAAACCTAATAAAACTAGAGGTAAAACTACAAATAAATTAGGTTACATTGAATTTGAAGAATTACTGGACCCAAAACAAATGTACACTAACAACTTCGTCGATAAATTTATTAAAACATTATTTAAACTAAATAATAATAAATTTATCAAACTCATAGAATATATTAAAATTCATAATCTGACTAACAGATTAATAGATATCACACACGACATCTTTAAATACAGAAAAATTAAACAAACTACTAATAACATTAATATTATCATTAAATTTAATAACAATTTATTTAATCATATTAAATTTAATGATATTTTTAATAACCAAATCATCAATAATCTTTTCCCTATAAAAAATTTAAATTTTAAAACAATCTGGAGATACAATAAAAATATAGGTAATTTAGTTTGCAATTATAACCAATTTATTAATAATTTGGCAAATTTTAAAAAAATTAAATGTAATTGCAACAACTATATTGATAAATATAAGTACTCAGGTCATATATTAACTAGCAACTTTTCTTTTTTAAATCCAGAATATCAAGAAATTTTAAATAAAGGGTATAAATATATACCTCAAATTAAACACAATTATAATAATACAATTAAATCTATATTAAAAGATATAGATATTTTCATAAATAAAACTAGTATAAAATACAGTATTCCAGAATTTACTTTTCTGGAATGGAAACATAATATTAAAAAGGAAATTATAAATTATTATAATAATACACTTAAATACACAAAACCCAATTCAGACATTCCTTCTTTCAAAGAAAATATAATTAATTTACAGAAGAACTATATTATCACTCCTATAGATAAATGTCCCAATAATTTATCTTTAATTTGTAAAAATCTATACCACGATATACTAAAAAAGGAAATTGATAATAATCATAAATACACTTTTGCTAGAACTACAGGCACAAAAATCAAAAAAGACATCAAAAATGTTGAAAATTCACTAAAAATTTATAATAACCACAAAAATCCAAACATACCAAAGTTCTATATAATTCCTAAACTACACAAAAAACCTATTTCTTTCAGAACAATCACATCTGGTATAAATTCAGTCATAAAAAATATTGATATACAATTAGCCTCAACACTACAATTTATTATAAATAAATTAACTAATAAATATAATTATAAATTTATCGACTCAAATAAAAAAATCATTAATTATTTAATGAACAATTGGACAAACATTGAAACAGTACACACATTTGACTTTGAGGACCTATATTCTAAAATAAATTTAAGAGATCTAAATAATAAAATAACCAATTTATTTAATGAATTCATTAATGACAAAACTTTCTACATTAAAATTATTCATAACAGATATAAAACATTTAAATTAGATCTTAAAACAGCAAAAACTCTACTGGAAACATTTTTAAATTTTAACTATATAGAATTTAAAAATAAAATATATATTCAATCAGAAGGCGTTCCCATGGGTACTTCTTCTAGTCCGTTACTAGCAAATCTAATATTGTTCTGGTACGAAAGAGAATACTTTCTACAAAATAATATTAATTGGCAAATATTCCGATATGTAGATGACATAATAATATTTAATAATCCACTGTTTAAAAAATTAATACCTGAAATATATCCTAAATACTTGAAACTTAAGAACAATGAAAAAATTTATAGAAACAAAAAAGTTAACTTTTTAGACTTGAATATAGACCTTACAAATAGTGCTGTTAGAGTTTATAATAAAAAGAGTAATTATAATTTCAATATTATAAAATACTGTAATATGAATTCTAATATATCATTAAATTGCTGTAAAGGTATATATTATGGTCAGTTTCTAAGATTTTATAGAATAAATAATATATTAGATAATTTCATAGAAGATGTTAAAAATTTAAACATGGAATTTATTAAAAACAAATTTAGTATCAAACAAGTAAAATATTTCAACAGTATATCAATTATAAAATATTAAAAAAAAAATAAATGGAAATATCCATTTATGAAATCAACTTTCTATAATTTCTCTTAATATTAACTAATACAAATTTATAATCTTTAACAGTTAATTAAACTTTTATTAAATAACTGATTAAAAGATTTTTTCACAAGATTTTTAAAGTGTTAAAGTATATAGTTCATTTTTGTTTAATCTCCAATTTCTGGGGAGGAAAATGGAAGTTAAATAAAGATGAATTTGCACAATTAATAGCTTTATTAAACTCTTATAATTTGCCTTTTTAAAGGAATATTAAAAGATGAATAAGTGTTAAATCAGTTATTTTGATATAACTATCTGTAAAGATTATAAAATTTAGCTTTCTTCCTTTAACTATTTTTCCTATCTTCTTTAATTTTCTTGTTGTTCAAAAAAATTCTGAATAAATGGTCTAAATTTGAAATGTGGGGGGACATTCCCCTCCCGCGACATGTGCCAGCCAGAAATAGATATTCACAATGGAGGACGCAGCGGCCGAGTTAGGTTTACAGTTTGAATTTGTTAACACTTGTATCTGTTATATATGTTCATTTAAATATTTCACTGAAACAACTTAATATTAACACATAAAATCCGGTTTAAAAGAGATCTATGACATAATAAAGAAGGGGTGAAATGTCGTTGGAATTTTATCTGAAGATCCCCGTTCCAGCAGATCTCTTTTTCCAATTCATTTCAATTTAAAGTCTTTTGTGTATGTCTGGTCTACCATTAGGGTTTCAAAACATAATATCCAAACTTATAACAAATGTTAATTCATACTATAGATATATTACTAAATACAACTATTTATAATCATATTATAAAATAAAAAAACCTTTAAAAATCTTTAAAAAAAAAAGGATAAAATATAAAATCATAAAAAAATATATATATATATATACTAACAATCTTATCTACCTTCTTTATAAAACTCTTTTTTTTTTTTCCTTATTATTAGTTTGATTAAAAGTGCATGGTTCTGTCTTTCTCTCTTTTTTCTAACTATTATATATATTCTCTCTTCGATTATTCTATATATAGGATTAGAGTATGTCTGAATGACGTGTAAAAGCCGATGTAATAGACGTTACTTTGTTAATTTTTATTGTTATTAATTATAAATATATAATTAACTTGAGGATGTAGTAGAAGTAAAGGATTTTTTTTTTCTCTCTCTATCTACAAATTAATAACATTTTACAAATTTTATAATTTGAATTTAAATAATCATAATAGTGAAGATAATCTTAATACAAAACTGGACTATAAAATTAAATAACTATTTATTATTATAATTAATTTAGATTTAGCTTGCTAATCTAATCAAATCTAACTGATATAAGTTATCATTATTATCAGTTTGCTCCTTAAGTTTTAAAATTAGAATCACTGTTATAATTTTGTTATATAGTTTATACACTATATATATATATATATATATATATATATATAGTGTAAATAAAGGTTTATGATAGCTCGCGTCATATTTTAGATTGATATTTATTCCGACAGATCTGTAAATGCATTTTTAATAATTTTATGCATTGTATTAATGAACGAAAATACAATGAAGTTTTTAATATAAAGCTAAATCATTGAGTGATTGGAATCTCGCAATAAAATTTATATAGGTTTTCAATAAATTACATCAATTAGAAAAAATATCCTCATGATATATCTAATTCTAAAATTAAATATCAATATATTCCTATAAATAGTATAATATCAATTATCGCACACAAAAACACACACATACAGACACTAGTTATGAATAAACGATAAGAAATTGATTGAATTCAAACTATAAATTTCATAATGTTATTCTTTTAGAAAATATGGAATTTGAAAATATTCAATTAAAAAATAGTGAAAACAATATTCAACTGAACTCTATATTAGCAAGTAATAGAAATTCATTGTTATAAAAAAATCAGCGGTATTTAAAAAGGCTAACTACATTCGTGACAAAGTCCATTCATCGTCTGATAGTCATGCTTTATCTTTCTATTTGACATCTAACAATCTATTTCCATTCAATTGATATATTTATAGCATTTGAACACTGATTATATCTTTTTTGATTTCAGGATTTTACATTTGAAATTACACTTTAGATCTTATAGTCGAAACCTTTCTATTTTGTACATTCAGAAAATAAATGATTATTTTAGTAGGAATATTCTCAAGAGCTTATATTTTTCAATAGATCAGAGAGCAAGGTTAGTGTTGAAAAAAGAGGAAGCAAGGAGAAGAAACTGATCACAGGAGGATTTTGTTGAACGGTAAACAAACTTAAAATAAAAGGTAAGATAACATAACAAGACTAACTAAGACATATATTTATATATAATATAACACACAACACAGTAACAAGATCACTGGTCAATGATTATTTTATTGTTTTATTTAGAAATCTGAGAGAATTTTCAATTCAACTTTTAGAAAAAAAAAAAAATATTTTTAAAATATTTACAGAAAACCATGTTTCTTTTTTGCTGGCTACCCGTAATGTTTAGCTTTCAGGATGAAGTATTTTAGATGTTTTTAAAGATTGGATATAATGAAATCAATAGAAGTTATATATATATATATCAGAAATTAGTGTTTGTTTCTTTGGTTGAATTATCTTCAAGATTGAGGTTGGAAATGTTAAAACCATACAGTAGTTAGAGGCTGGGAATTTATGTGTTTTATCTTCGATAGAAATATCATATTTAAAATTCTATTATTTTATTTTATTATTACACAGAAGCACGAAGTCTATCAGACTATTGTACTATATTAGAATTATATATATATAAATGAATGTATGTGTGTGTGTGTGTCTGTCCTTATGTCTGATCAAACCACTCATTGGAACGCCATGAAACTTTGGAAAGTTATTTAGTATAATACTGGGAAGGTTTCTAGCAAATACAATTTTTGAAATAACTTTTCGCCTAAAAATAATCAAGATAAATATTCTAATTTATCTGTTATAATTCAACAATCTGCTCTAAATATTATCATGATTACGATGATTTTGTAATGTAGAAAATTAGCAAAGACAAAATTCAGGATGACACGGCATTTTATTTGAGACAAGAATAATGATACAATTCCAAGGCAAGATACTATTCCTTTAACTTTCAATTACCGAGGGAACCATTTAATATTGATTTTATTCAACTTATCGAGTATTTTTCAAGGAACCGGGAAAAAATGTTCACTTTATCGAGAGATTCAAATTTATGAGTTTCAAATTACCAGAATATATCTATTATTTTTTTGTTATAAGTTTATAAAGAATTGTTTTAACAAATGTTCGTTAGACAAACCTTTACTCGGGTAAAACCCGGGCGAAGCCGGGTACATCCGCTAGTTATATATATATATATATATATATAAATAGACAGGGGTCGTTTCTCTCCCGTCAAAACCAGACGCCATATATTGACCGTCGCCGCAAACTAGCGGCCTCGGGTCGGTAACAAAGCCACAACACCAGCTTTCGCAAACTGAATAGCGTCCACCTAGAGACCATAATTTCGGGCTTATTGTTAAGATCCCATTAGATCCCGTGTGGATCTCATGGAATAAAGTCCGCCCCAAGCTGACGAGGGCCATTAGCCCGAAACCATGGTCTCTAGGTGGATTCCTTTTAGATTGCCAAAGCTGGTGTTGTGGCTTTGTCACCGACCCGAGGCCACTAGTTTGCGGCGACGGTCAATAGATGGCGTCTGATTTTGACGGGAAAGGCGACCCTTGTCTCTTTATATCAATATCCTCCAGGCAAAATTTCCATCTTTATATATATATATCTTTAATTATTTACACGATGAATTAGCAGTGATTTATAAATTTGTATACAAATAGCTCTAAATCTATTCGTTAATATAAAAATAGCTCTAAACTTTCCAAAGTTTTCATAAGATTGAGTATATACAAAAATATGATTTGGCATTATGTTTTTTTTTTTTTTTTTGCTTATCCCTAGTACACGTGGTACAGGCCATGATGATCATGGTGGGTAGTTGGCGACTGCTTTTTTACTCTAAGCGCACCACATGTCTACACATGTGAAAAGCAGTTCGACTTTGCACTTACAAATGTGCCAGAGCCCCGTTTGGTTACTTGCACTCGCTGGTGGGGTTGGACTTTTGCAAGAATCGGAGGGCCATTGGAGCATTTTTTAAATTTTTTTTTTAAACAGAAAAAAGTGTCCAATGCGGGATTCGAACCCGGGTCGTAGTGGTCGAAAACTAAACAGTTTAACCAGCCTTCCACCGACCCCCCCATTATATAAAAGTAAGCAAGTACAATTTGGTTAGTCAGAGGGCAAGCCAAAAAAAGATGCTCTGGTGTTTCAACTTCTAGAGATTTATATTATAAATTTAATTAGTAATTAATTACAGAATTATATGTTGTCTTAATATTTTTGTGTTTGTTTGATTGAAACAGAAGGTTGATGAGGTATTGAAGTGCTTTCCAAGAGATATATTCAAATATTGTGTTTTTCCATGTCTAATTTGAATAAAGCTCTTACTATAGTATAATTTATAATTCGGAATATTTTCTTGTTATAATGTTTCTAGGATACGTTTGTATATATTTGTTATATTATGTTAATTCAGCAGATAACATTAGTTTTCTTATTTGAAGTATGTTGAATGAAGTTTTGTTTGGTAATTAAATCATTTTTAAATTTTTCATTTATATAAATTGGACATATTAATATGATATTTCAGAGTTATCTTTTAATGATGATTAAACTGCTTGCTTTGCTAAATATACCTAAAACTAATATTTGTAGTCCACAACATTTTTGCTATTATGCTAATATTCTAACTACACATTTCAATTTAAAGACAAAATACTGAAGGTGAATTCATAATAATTAGATATTTACCACTTTTTAATTTTTGCATGAATTTTGATGCGCCCTACATTTATTCAAAATATTCTATGATATTTAATATTTATTTAAAACAGATTATATACTAGGGTATCATTCCTTTTGATAGTTTATTCCCCCTTCCTTCCTTTTCTAATATTTTTATATTGTACATATATCTTGATTGTTTATTGGAGAGAGAGAGGACCTAGACCTAGACTACGGATCACGACCTACGAGGAAGACAATGAATAAATAAACACAATAAATTTGAAAGGTAATTTATTTTTATTTTATTTTCTTTAAGTGTGGAAACCCGTTCGGTGTATAACACCAAGAATGAAGAAACCAAGGTCGATGACCCTGCAAAGCAGCAACTTGGTGTAATACTATATTCTGATGTCGCTGAACGTAATATTCTTTGTATTTCCAAGATGTTGGCTTTGAATATAAAGGAAATAATTGCATTCTCAATGGGTTCAAAGCCATGATAATCAAATAATCTATAAATGGATTAAAATCATGTAAAATATTCTTAACTAATTGGGAATAATTTAGAAAACTTTGTTTTTTAAGTGGAATAGAATATTTACTTCATTAAAATGCTATGCTATCATGTATATCGGGATTAAAACAATAACTATGAAATAAATTTGATAAACATTTATTGAAGACACACGAGATAGATAAATATAAACAAAATTCATAATTATGAAATATATAAATCAATATTTATAAGAGATTTTTGTTTTCACACACAACACACACAATATATATGTTATATAAAAATTTTATATTATTTTAAAATTATAATTTATAAAGCAAACTACTCTGTTAAGTTGACCGACAGAGGTCGCCGCTTTTCCTATATAAACCTATTGTTGTTGTTTCTAGTTGGCCGGCTCAAACCTTTTGTAATTATGTAAATAATCTATTGTTTTCCTTATTCTACTCATCTTAAGTCAGGCAGTACTTTATCAAATTCTGTTTTTTATATATTCCTTAAGCTCAATTAAAGCTAATTCTGATTTAAAATATTTTTATTATTTTTTCAACGACTGCAATATCAAAAAAACATATTAATGTATCAGGAAAATGATCAATAATTCTATAAATAATATTCAAAAATCAGCAAAAGATCTTTATTAATATAATATACATATGTTATAAATAAAATATGAGATTTCTTTCTGATTTTTGATTATCTTGAGGATTATTCTACGGTAAAGCAGTCGTGGCAAAAATCTTTAAAGTATAATAATAAGAGAATAATAGTTTTCAGAAATTGCTTTGAGTTTATGGAATATAGAGAACATAATTTGATAAAAGTACTGCCTTTCTAAAGGCGTAAAAATAAAAAAAAATGATAAACGTATTTACATATTGTACAAAAGGGTTGAGCCGGCCATCGAGAAACAACAACAATAAGTTTTTATAGAGTATTTGAATCTATGAGAAATAATTTTAAATAATAAATATTTTAATATAACATGTATATATAAATAATATTTTATAATATCAAAAGTAAAACAAAATCGTGAGACGAATAGAATTTCTTATATTCTTTATATTTCTCTATGCAAATATAAAGGTTTTATTTTCAAATATTTTCAGAAAAAAAATATACTCAGACTCAAATAATATCGTTGATTTTATTCCATAAAATATTGATCTAATAAAAACTTATTTTTATTTTTCTATTAAGATAATATTATTCTGTTAATTAAAGAAATGTCGATTTATTATTTAGAAAAAAACCCAAAAATAAAATCGATTTATTTAGATCTAAGATTTAAAAAATTTAATAAATCATGGTCCAAGAATTTTCAAAAGTATTTCCTTTTTAAATAAGATAATTCAACGTATTTCTTTTATTTATTCCTGACCAACAAATGAAAAAAAAGGGTAAATAGAAAATAAAATAGTTTATATTCATCACTATTACATTGATAATAACCTTTAAATATAGTTTATTATATATAATCAAATATATTTATTTATTTATATGCACATTTATATAGTCTTATTTCAGGTTACAAAGAATTTAGGGTTTTATCTAAAATAATAGATGATTTTCTAAATAGGTTTAATTTTTATAAATATAAATTGATTGATATATTCAAACTAAGGGTATTATTAAAGAGTCACATTATATGCGTGTAAAAAGTAAGAAAACATTATATAAAAATCCGATACTATTATAGACACGTATGAATATTTCAAAAATAAAACAATTTCTACTGCCCTTACTGCAATGCAGGGCATTACAGTGTAAGGGCAGTAGAAATTGTTTTATTTTTAAAAGAATCATACGCGTCTATAATAGTATCGGATTTTCATAACAGATGGCGTGCTAATGCATCATAAAATATTATATACAGTTAAACCTGTCTATAGCGCCCCATCTTGGGACTCACCAAAATAGGGTGCTATAGAGAGGGGGTGTTATTTAAAGGTGGCGCTATAGACAGGTTTAACTGTATATATATATAACATAAATTTACGGAAGGATACTATTCATGTACCTAAAAAAGACATTTCTTCTTTTAGTTATGCATCAAAACAATGCGTTTATAGGTTTCCATATAGAATGGCAGAGATGCCCGAAGCTTGAGATTATTTTTAATAAAGATAGAAGAAACTCATTTCTATAAACCTTTAGCTTTGGTTTGATCAATATCCAGGAGATTTGATTCAATTTATTCATCAACTAAGTAGAAAAACATCACTAGTGGCTATTAAGAATGATACGCAAAAACAGGTTTGGAAATTTCATACAAAAAGCCAACCTATATACTATTGTGTTAGACTATGACACTTCTAAATACAGAGACGGCTTTGATTCCATACCATTCTCGTATAGGGGTTGTGAAATAGTCCATTTTACCAAAAAGGTGTTAAAGCTGTTGAAATGGCAAAGGCCGATATTCAGGCAAGAATTCATGTACCTAAAAAAGTCACTTCTTCTTTTAATTATGCATCTGAACGATGCGTTTATATGTTTCTATGTACTGCTGTAGAAGGGCAGAGATATCCGAAAGCTCGAGATTACCTTTAAGAAATAATAAGAAACCTAATCTCCAAAAACCTGTAGCATTTGTTTGATTAATATCTTGGAGATTTGAATAATAATTTTTATCACTTAAGTAAAATAAACTTCACTAGTGACTATAAAGAATGAGCCACAAAACCAGGTTTGGTAAATTCCTACAATAGGCCATAATATTGTGTTAGACTATGACACTTATGATTACAGAAGCTGCTTTGATTTCATACCATTCTTTTATAGGGGTTATGAAATAGTCCATTTTACCAAATACGTCACATAATAAAATATTAACGAATGAAGACATTAACGACACAAAATGACAAAATGAATTTATCCTCTCACAAATAAATAAAATTCTACTGTGCTTACTGCGATGAAAAAATATTGGCAGGGCGTGTCTCATCAGTGGTGACCCTCCCAGCGGTTTCGCCAATTTAATCTACCTGACCACTTCTTTAGAGCTCTAAAGAATACCGTAATGGATAATTATGCTTTTATATGCTACACTGAAGGGTTGAATCTCAGAAATGGTATTCAGGTAAACTATGGACATAAGCTTTTAGATAAAGATACTTAGGCCAGTAAATATTTTAACACCTCGAGGTTTCGACAAAAAGCTTTTGTCCTCGTCAGGAGCAAACAAAAATAAAAACATTTGACAAGGCGTTAAAAATTATTCTAAGGCTCCAAGGGCGTTCTCACGCGATATTCCAAATTGTGTACAAAATGTCAAATATTTTGATTTTTGTTTGCTCCTGACGAGGACAAAAGCTTTTTGTCGAGACGTCGAGGTTATACAAAGATTTACTAACACAAAGCATTTACTGGACGATGTATCTTTATTTTTAAGAAATGTGAATGCCGGCCAGGCAGCCTTTATCTTTACGATAAGCTTTTACGAGCTCGTATGTCGAATATGTGAATATGTGAATTACTGTAGAATTAATAGAATTATTAGATAATATGTTCTAAGGTCTGTTATATACTTCATGTACAATACAAGCTTCATAAAACCATATTACAACAAGATATCATTCGTGTTGGCTCGGCAACCCTGGAGCTGACGTCACTTCCTGTTGATGCAACCCTTGCAAGGCCGCGTAGCCACGAGACTTATTCTCTTTTCTCCATGTTTACCATTTAATCTATATATATTCCCTTTACCTTGTAGTTAATTAAACAATAATTAACGTTGAGCGCTGTGTGTAATCAATTGGAATACAACAATTCGTAATAATGTAATATTGCCAAGGATCAGCAAGATCAATATATTGAAAAAAAAAGATTGGAAACTGCAAATGGTATGGAATTCCCAGAAGAGACTTAAATGATACGGTAGATATTGTGTCAATATCAGAGCGGTCTGGTAGATTGAACTCGTAAAACTTCTGGGAATGTTCACCAAGTCTTCCGACCCTCATCGCAATGAGTACAGTTGGAAGTCATTTTATCTTTAAAAAAAGAGGAAATTTTCGCTAAATAGTTTTATTTCACTTATACATTTTAAATTTAATAGTCTAGTAGAAATAACCATTGAAATAAAATACAAGTTCATATCATTATTTCATAGCGAGATACAGGATAAAACGATTAGATTGTTTCTAGAGAACCAGATATCTATAAAATATAAATATAGCATTAATAGAATCATACCTCTAGATAAAACTAAAAAGTCCCATATATATAATATATATATTTATTTAAATGATTAGCCTATGTTGGATATCATTTAAAATTTATTATTTAACCAATTTTTCTAGGAGAAAAACGCCTCTCTTTATCAAGGCTTTGAATTAAACAAAAGAAAAGGCTTGATAAAGATAGGCGTTTTGCCCCTAGAAATATTAGTTAAATAATAAATTTTAATTTAGATCCACTCTATATGGTAATTATTTATTTATATATTATTATGTGGATTGCTCAATATTTAATATAAATATAATATTTTGATGATATACTTTTAGGAGATAATATTCGTATTAAATAGTATGGTAATATACCAATATTAATATATTTAGAACATCACTACACGTTTCTAACCTGAATGGTATGTTTAGAAGTGTTGTATCCCAGTATTATCCCATTAATATGTGGTGTGTAGATTTATAAGTCCAGCGATGGCTCAGAAAGTCTCTCAAAGTTAGTGTTTTATTGGAATTTCTTATTATCTACATTTATATGGGAAGACAAAAAGGACAACACCCTAGAATGCATATCTGGTCCTCTCTGGATTTCACCGCTGTGCCGCCCTGGCGCAGCGTTCGTCGTCTCCTGATTTATGGCGCCGCTTGTTTATTTTTCTTGACGGCGCGGTGCGGCATCCAGCAGGCCCCCACAAATACTTGAAAGGATACGTTATTAACGAAGATATTTCTAGATAACTCAGGAATATATATTCGAGTCTATATTCACTCATAGTTGATCATAAAACAATTATTTCCGACAGTTTCTAATGTCTGCGTACCTTTCCTGACGTTAACCTTTTCTCATTAATTTCAAGTACTTATAGAAAATCTATTAACACTTATTATCTATTAGTGCGACTCAAACCATATTTTTACAGAGGATCTTAAAGCTTAAAGTAGTTTCGGTACCATAATGCCAAACTAGTATAGGTAAGCATATCACATATAATATTCATAAATATATTCTTAGAGTCTATATATTAAATATGTGTATTCAAATATTCAGGTGAGTAATTAAAGCACAAAAGAGGATTTTTTCTTCAAAATGAAAAAAAAAAAAAAAAACATTACAATAAATATATATTTACCCATTGATCATATTCTCTCTCTCTCAAAAACAGTTTCTATAAAAAACACTTACTAAATATGTAAATAAATGCTCTTCATACTCAGATTATCAACAAATATCCTTCGGCGTGTTATAATTGTTAAAAAAAAGGAAGGAGAAGGCCGGGAAATGGTTTTTAAAGAAAGAAAGTTTTATTAATTATGCTCAAATTTTACATAAACTTATAGCAGCTTACTTTACATACACAAACACAACAATGGTAGTAATTATTATATACAGCGGTCAATTGGTCAAAAATAAAAGAAAAGTAAAATGTTGAACTTGATTATTCCAACAATAATTGGCTAAAAGTAATACTTCTATGTCTTCGTGTTGAGAAGCATGTTAATCCGAAAGCTAGTAAAATAAAATAATTGTAAAAATAAACCTAGCCTTAGATTTCTTGTTGATTTTTTAAAGTATAAAAGCAGGAAAGAATCTTTATTCTAAATATCTTTGTATCGACATCTCTAAAACATAAATATGATATAAAATTACACTAAAACCATATTTCAAATGACACTTTAATAAGTGTGACCAAGAAGATCACAACCCTGAGCATATTTTAATCCGGTGCCCACTTGTTGCTGATTTGAGAGTACAATGTCAAATGAACAGTTCTAGTTTAAGCCAAATGGTTTCCAGTAAAGAAGAATATAGAAAATTTAACAAGTTTTGTAGACTCTATCTCAAATGCCGTGGACTTGAATTACATTAAGAATTGAAATTTCTAGTTTTAATTAGTATATTTGTGCCACTGGTTTAGTGGTTGTAATTCTAAATATATATTGGAGTTTTGATAATATGTATGTAAATAATCTTTGTTTCTTGTATAATTTATTGTTCTAAAATGTAAATTTGAATAACTTTCACTATCTCTCTCTCTCTAAAACTATAAATAATTTGTATATATATATATATATTTAAAAACTATGTACATAAAATAGTTTGAACATTTACATGCAAATATCCTCATAGGATATAGCGTGGTTTTGTAATAAATAAATTTAAAAAAATAAATAAATAAAAGTAAATCATTTTTTCACTAAATTATATAAAAAAACACATATATATATATATATTAGATAATAAAAAGGCATAAATTGGATTTGATAAAATATTTAATTTGCCAATATTTCGACTGGCTGAACGCCAACCTTTATCAAGGCATTACATTTTTGTATACATTGTATACAGTGTATACCAAAATGTAATGCCTTGATAAATGTTGGCGTTCAGCCAGCCGAAATATTGGCAAAATAAATATTTTATTAAATCCAATATATGTCTTTTTATTATCTAATTAATTAAATATGGATTGCTTTATTTAAAAAAAAAAACCATATATATATAATAAATGTTGTTATATATAAATATATATATATATATATATATAACCCAATGATGGGTGTTGAGAACATCAGAGATATACAATAATTGTTTAGGTAGGTGGTAAAGACAGCGGTCATATTTCACCAGGATTGCGAGACCATCTGAAAAAGTCATTTGAAGAGGAACAAATGGAGTCGAAGGAAATTGAAAGAGGTTAAAAATGTGGCGGATTAGCTCAGGATGGCACAATCAATAGCCGTCCTCTAAAACCAATAGTGTTTTGCAATCCCATCAAATTGTTGTCGCCGTTTGTCACTCAACCTCCAGGCTTAAAACTGTCCAGTGTCCTCTCTTTCTCACGGCTTGGACGACACATTTAATGGACATAGACAAACATAGTGGAATATCAACTCAGCGCCATCTATCTTTGAACTAAATTTTCAACGTTATTTTTCTATTTAAATATATTAAAATATCTAAAAAGCTATAAAACGAAGAGAAAAATTATTTTATTAAAATGCATAGGCTACTAGCTTTCGGGCTCCAAGCCCTTCAACGGGTATATATATATACCCGTTGAAGGGCTTGGAGCCCGAAAGCTAGTAGCCTATGCATTTTAATAAAATAATTTTTCTCTTCGTTTTATAGCTTTTTACAATTCATTAAGAGAAATTTCGTGATTCTCATTAATATTAAAATATCTATTTGTAACATTATTTGTATTTATTTATATAAAATATTTAATTATTTTTTGATTTTTCTTCATAGTTAGGCAGTCGGTTTTCTTTCTCTAATTTTCCCTAATATATTTTTGTTTATGTATTATGGTTGTTAACCTTGTTGTAATATAATTTAATTTTAAAACACAAAGTATTGTGTCTATCCCGCATTATATTGTATTATAAATTACTTTATATAATATTTTAGAACGAAAAATATGTCCTGGGTAGCCTAGTGGACATGTCATCTGCCCGGTAAGAGGAACACAGTGGGTTCGTTTCCCATCATTGGACACTTCATTTTCCGTTTATCATTACTCTTCACAATTTATCCTTTCATACTTAATCCCCAAGGTTAGAAATAATCGTTATTTCTTCTTTAAATAAATTTCGATTTTTCTTTCAAAAGAAACACATGCGGGATTGTTTTAAAATGTTGTTTTATAGCCATAAGCCGCATTATATTAATTTACATATATTTTATATCATAATAAATTGAATTGGGAAAAGGGAGAGATTAGTAAATCACACCCACCCTCTTTGAATTTTTATTGTTAATTAAAAACAATATAATTGTGTTTTATATGATTGTCTATATATATATATATCTTATATAATAAAAAGAGATGAGATTTTCTGCTTGAATTTTGATCATGTTGAGGATTATGGTAATGGTGGTGCAGTCGTGGTTAAAATCTTGAAATTATGATAATAAAAATAGTAAATATTAAAAATAGCTTTAATTGAGCTTATAGAATATATAAGAAATCATAATTTGATAAAAGTAATGCCTGGCTTAAGGCGAGTAGAATAAGGAAAACAAAAGATTATTTACATAATGTACAAAGTTTTGAGTCGGCCAACGGGGAAGAACAACAACGAGTTTTTATAGGGGAAGCATGACCTCTGGTGGTCGATTTAACAGATTATTTGGATCTATGAAATATAATTTTGAATAGAATAGTATTTTAATATAACATTTTTTAAATAATACCTTTATATAACATATATATATATAATATAAACTTGATCTATATAATTGTTTAAAGATCAATATATTTGTTCGATTTATTGATATTTTCCCAGAAATATTCAATACCATTTGAATTACTATATTAAACGACATTTCTCTTTTCCAATTTGTTTTAAAATTCAGATAATATGAGGGCATTTTGGATCAACACAAAAATAGTACTTGAAAAAGGTTAACCAAAATGAATTTATAAGTTTAATATAAATATAATAAAATCATTATGTTTATAATATATAAATATATTTCTCCTCAATTCTCCATAGGTTGGGAATAACAATATTCATGTTGTGTTAGAATTTCTTTCTATGACTAGTCTTTTGATTGTATCTTAGAGTATTCTGCTTGAATTGCTTATGTATTCTATTGTCGGCTTTGTTTTTTCTGGTCTTACTTCCATCCATCCTCCAGCCATACCATTATCTATTTCAGATTTTCAGACATGTCCAAACATGCTGGTACTCCTCACCTGCAATCATCCTTAGTAGATCATACCCCTTTTCGATAGTTTAAAAAATGTTTATTATATAAAATTGAGTAGAGGGTTTGCCTACCTATTCTAATATTCTATCATCCCAATGAATCCTGTAGTAGTAGTTTTAAGAAACCTATTATGGTAGACAACATTAGTATCAGAAAATCAATAGGTTTTCATTATAGCTATCATAAATATACATAAAAAGAAATGACACCTGTGAAAATGCACCCTAAAACTTAGCTCCACTTTCGTTCCTAACTACTGGACTAGTGTCGGGGACAAAACTACAACATCGCCTTTAGAAAACGCAGAAACTGACTAGGAGACCATAATTTCGGTCTAATGGGCCTCGTCAGTCTATGGCGGACTTTGATTTCATGAGATTCACCAGAGAATAGGTGTCAGCTTGTGAAGTATGAGGAATTTAAACTATTTTTAATACGTATTATTTTTTAATAAAACATTTTTCTGTGTGCTTAAGGCAATGATAAATCAATGGGAGGGTCTGACTCATCAGTGGTGAACCTTCTGACCGTTTTCACCAGGTTTAATCTACTAAATAAATATAAATATTTAATATTCTTCGACCATATTGCTCTTCCCTAAACAGCAAGTAACGGTATTTTCTTTCTAGAACAATTATAATAATATGCATTAGTGCGTCCTTCTTTTTTGACTTATCAGTGGTGAATCCTCCCATCGGTTTAGCCAATTTAATCTACCATACCGCTGTAATGTTCCATTTGGGTTGTTTTGGTAGTAACGTATTTAGGCTATTTTGACCAAATTTGTATTTTTCATAATTATAAAAATTCTATATGAAGTTACGAGCGTCATTCCTCATCGGCCTCTGTCACCGTTTGCTTTATTTTTGGAATGGCGCCCTCCTATTGGTTGGCTACGGTCACGCCACCTTTGCCTCTTTCGTTTTTGTAACTATTGGTTTGGAGCGGGTCGCTCTTTAAATAAATGCATAAATCAGTTAATAACTAAATGGAATCTTCTCTTTCCTTTTCCCAGTATGAGACGCCTACGGAAGCCAACAGTACATAGACAGATAAAGCACATAGGCTATAGTTATTAACTAATATATGCATTTATTAAAGGCGCCAAATATATAATTGTAACAAATAGAATTTGAATAAAAACATTCAATCGGGTAAAACATGGGCGTTGCCCGGGTCATTCGGCTAGTATCCCTATATATGTGAACATGTTTGGGTTTGAGGTACAGATTTTACTATGATAACTAGAACCGACGACCAAATAAACGTGTGAAGTTGACTTGATTATCAAATGTAATTGTATGTAGTTAATCTTTAACATATTTAACTAAATATCACAATAGAGATAGTTGTACCAAAGATGCCTCTATCTCCCGTTAAAGCTAGACGCTCCTTGACGCCTCTTTGTGAAAATTATATAAGATTCCTTGTGGATCTCATGGAATTAAGGCTCCCCTAGGCTGACGAGGACCATTAGCCCGATACCATGGTTTCCAGTTGGATGCTTCTCAGTTTGACAAAGCTGGTGTGCAGCCGCTATTTCATGCTATTATTGTAATTATATGTTGTGAGTAAAAAAATTCAAAGTTTGGTGATTAGGTAGGAGGCTATAAAACTTCACTTTTTGAAGAGAATAATGGCAAAAATATTGGAAAATCTCTCTTTTAACTTTTATAGACACAAAATTGCAATTATTATTTTTTCTTATCCCTAGTACACGTGGTACAGGCTATGATGATCATGGTGGGTTGAAGAAGTCGACTGCTTTCACTGTAAGTGCACCACATGTCTACACATGTGAAAAGAGAAGAATTCTAATCGTTATATATAATTGTAAAGAGTTTCAGAAATGGAACTGGCCGAAACTCTGTTAGGCTCCACCGATAATGATCCACGCTTACAATAACAATGTTTTTTATTCCTTTAAGTTCTGAAGAAAGAGAATTTTTAAGGAAGAGGCTCAATATTTATGAAGGAGTAACATTAGTACTTATTTTATCAGCCATTCCATGAAGAGTTTTATTCAATGCGATATTGTTGTCAATTAAACATTCAAACTAAGATAAAAATGATAGCCATGCTAGATCTATTTATAAAGCCAGTGTTTAGTCAAAAACATATAAAGTTAATATCTTATTCTCTGATTTATATTAAATTAAATCAATTAATAGGAAATTTAAACATTAAAATATAGGTGTGTTAATTAAATTTAGCAAAGGCCAGCATAAAGACAAATTGTGAATCTTAACATTCAATAAGCAAATAAGTTAATTAAATGGCATCCAATAAAGATATTTAATTTAAAATGTCAATTAAAAGTGAGTGTAAAGAAGCAGACGCGGTGGGGTGTAAATTGGAGCAAGCTGGGAAGTGCTGTGGAGACCTCTTCAATCACCCCATTTTTTAGAGTTCGGCGCTGGTCCAATTAAGGCGTGAGGAGATCTGTTCTTTCAGCTTTCTCTATTAAATACATCCTTCTTCCTTTTCCACGGTATCTATCCATCATTGGCACCTACATTTGTCAACACTGCTGGTACTACAGTATACTTCATTATTTCCTTCTTTCTGATGCATTGACCGAACATTTGATTTACCTGTTCTCTCAAATTTCTCTATTAAATACAGATTTCCTTTGCCATTAAGGATATTGTTGTCGTATCCATCATTGTGCGACTACATTTTTCAACATACTCACTTCTAGTACTACAGTCTATTTCATTATTTCTTATATCTGATACACTGACCGAACATTTGATTTACCTGTTATTTCATCTTTCTCTATTTAATACATCCTTCCTTTGCCATCAACGATATTGTAGTGGTATCTATTATTGTGTACATACATTTATCAAAATACTCACTGCTGGTACTTCAGTCTACTTCATTATTTCCTTCTTTCTGATACACTGACCTAACATTTAATTCACGTATTCTTTCAACTTTCTCTATTGAATACATCCTTCCTTTGCCATCAACGATATTGTAGTGGTATCTATTATTGTGTACATACATTTATTTTACACAAATCAATTTACTGGCAATGGGTTCTTTTAAATATCATCAGATATTATCTCTACAGACCTTACTGCAATGATATGAGTTATTGAATGAGAGGGCTTGGCTCATCAGTAGTGAACCCTCTCAGCGGTTTCGCCAAATTAATCTCTAGACCGCTCTACTATTGTATTGGACTGGTTTTGTTATATACCCTGCATTTTCTATGGAAGGCAGCTTAGGGGTGTTTAGTGAACTATGGACATAAGCTTATAGGTCTGTAGAGGTTACATACATATAATTTCAAGGTATTGCATCGAGCAAAGCTCTTCCGCAAAATATGTTTTCATAAACAATATATATTAGTAAATTACATGTTATTGCCATCTATCGTTAAAAGCAGGGTATATAACAAAACCAGTCCAATACAATAGTAGAGCGGTCTAGAGATTAATTTGGCGAAACCGCTGAGAGGGTTCACTACTGATGAGCCAAGCCCTCTCATTCAATAACTCATATCATTGCAGTAAGGTCTGTAGAGATAATATCTGATGATATTTAAAATAAACCCATTGCCAGTAAATTGATTTGTGTAAAATATTAACGATAGATGGCAATAAAATTTAATTTACTAATATATATTGGTTATGAAAACATATTTTGCGGAAGAGCTTTGCTCGATGCAATACCTTGAAATTATATGTATGTAACCTCTACAGACCTATAAGCTTATGTCCATAGTTCACTAAACACCCCTAAGCTGCCTTCCATAGAAAATGCAGGGTATATAACAAAACCAGTCCAATACAATAGTAGAGCGGTCTAGAGATTAATTTGACGAAACCGCTGAGAGGGTTCACTACTGATGAGCCAAGCCCTCTCATTCAATAACTCATATCATTGCAGTAAGGTCTGTAGAGATAATATCTGATGATATTTAAAAGAAACCCATTGCCAGAAAATTGATTTGTGTAAAATTTTAACGATAGATGGCAATAAAATTTAATTTACTAACATACATTTATCAACACTGCTGGTACTACAGTCTATTTCATTATTTCTTCTATCTGATACACTGACCGAATATTTGATTTACCTGTTCTTTCATCTTTCTCTATTTAATACATCCTTCCTTTGCCAACAATGATATTGTAATGGTATTTATTATTGTGTACATACATTTGTCAACACTGCTGGTACTTCAGTCTACTTCATTATTCCCTTCTTTCTGATACACTGACCGAATATTTGATTCACGTGTTCTCTCAAATTTCTCTATTTAATACATCCTTCCTTTGCCAAGAACTAACTTTTGTTGACATCCATCTTCGTGCAAGTACATTCGCCAACAAACTTAATTGTAATAACTTCCTTCATCATTATTTCAATTCTGCTACCATCGCAGAAAATATTATTTACCTGTTCTTTCAACTTTCTCTATTAAATACCGCTTTCCTTTGCCATCAACGATATTCTGGTGACAAATATCAATGTGTACATACATTTGTCAACATACTCACTGCTGGTACTACACTCTATTTCATTATTTCTTTATTTCTTCTAAAATATCGGAAAATTTTGTTTACTTATTTCTTCAACTTACTCTATTAAATACATTCTTCCTTTGCCATCAACGATATTGTAATCGTATCTATCATTGTTCATCTAAATTCTGCATAAATATTGCCTTTTTTTCATAATTTGCCCAAACTAGTATTTTGGCTCATTCTTTATCATATCTAGTGAAGTTTTTACTAGGATGATAATATAATGCCTCATGCTAATGTTAATTTAAAGGGTGCCATTACAATAGGTTTGGAAAATTAATGGTTTTCTAACCTAATTTGCCTAAACTGGTGTTGTGGCTTATTCTTAATCATTACTAGTAAGGGTTTTTACTAGTTTAATAATATACAACAACAACAAAAGCCTTTATTGGGCACACGTGCCATACAGGATTCTCCCGGTAGGAAAAAATAAATAAATAAATAACAAATTAGCATCATAGTTATATACAAATATTGGGTATTGACCTCGACCAATTATCGAGTTGGATCTGGTGTCTGTGCTAAATATTTTGATTGAGCTGATTTACAGTATTTATAAAAAGCGAATGCAAAGGGTCTGGATTTTACGACTTTTGCCATTAAAACATAAGGCGAATTGCTATTATAGTCGGTCTCTTGACGAAGAATTTCTCTCTCTCTCTTCTTCCATTGCCGTACAGTAGAACATGTAGTGTGGAAAATCGAGACTAAATTCACCGTTGCATAAGGTGCATTGTTTGATAATATAGTGTAGCGTTTTAATCTTTATTTAAAGAGATTCATTGCTCTTGTTTTGACATATTCGTGGTGTACAGGTTGATCTTTTGTCTTATTGGCCAAAACTGGTGTCGAGGCTCATTGTATATCTTCACTTGATTTGAATCTTCTGGATATAAATGAAAAATGCAACAGATTTCTGGAGATGAGTTTATTTAATCATTATAAATGTAATCTCGACTTTTCTATAATTTATGTAATTCTACAGAAGTACATAAAAACGAATCCGTTTTTTTATCCGTATTATTTTTTCAATAGGTTAATGACATAATGCATCGTTCTGATGCTTATTTAAAGGGAGAGATACATACAAATATATAATCAGGAAGCTGTATTATACTCAATGAAATGCATTTATTTATATAACTATACAAAGGATGCACATTATAAATATTGTATAATATATTGTAGTTCAAATACCGAATTATATATTAATATTATATTATATGTATTCAGTTATATATATTATCTATATACATTCTAAAATAATTGATTCAAACATGCTAGAGGGGTTTCTTTAAAGCTACAACAAAAATGGATCAATTGAAATATTCTGGAGAAAGGAAATTGAATCGAGAGAGAAAAATACAATAATATCTTTTGGTAAAGAATTAAATTTGTCTCGATTAAACAAACAGGAATTCCCTTTTAAAATTACCTGTTTACATTTTCCTTGCTGGGAACCTATTATTAAACAAATATGCTCTTTCTTTATTTGGTTCTTTTTTTACGGTAGAAATTTTAATGAAATTGTTTTCATAGCTTTATCTTATTTTAGTAACTATACTTAATTGAAAATTTAAATTAGGACCAATTTGTGAATAAATATTTATTAAATATTGTACTATAGAAATCCGAATTAAATTGAAAATATTTATTGATATTTTTGATTGTTTTTATTTGAATATATATTAACATTATTTTCCATATAAATTATATACTAATGGTCAAAACATAAGGAATTGGGAAGATTTTAATGTTGCCAGAGTTTTTTTTTTATGAGTAGATAATTTTGTTCATACATTGATATCTTGTGTGTCTTCATCAATAAAGGTCACTGTAATATCTTTTAGAGTTATTTGTATGAATCCCAATATACATGCTGAGAGGTACAACTTTCTTAAGTTTTGTCCATGAATGTATATTTAAAAGAATAAGGACAGTATTTAGAGGCAAATCGGCTTTCCAGAGCGGTTCCATCCAGCTTGTCTAACGAGACGTGAATACATGTCTCCCGTCTACCTGATATATAGTTTTAATATAAATAGTTGAGAAGAACAAGATCTTGAAAGCTGACAGTTTTTTCTAAATAAAAAAAAACCTTTTGCCTAAGGTAATTTAGTTATAGAGTTGGTATATAATGTTGTAAATATGCTGTAATGCTGTCTAACAAAGATTTCACTACCGCTAAAAAGTAAAACTATGCGTAATACACTGGTCCGCAAAATTAAAGAAACAACATATTTCTTTCATTTATCTCAAATTTTATTGAACATTTATCAATGAAATTTTATACACAATTTATTTTTTATTATTGATAAGAATACCCAAAAATCAAAGAATTCTAACACGTATTTTATGCAAATTAGTCGGTTAAGCAAATATCTTATTTCAGTCAGTGCATAAATATCTTTGATATTGTAGTTAATATGGGATGTAATAGACTTTAACTAATAGACAGGCTATACATCGGTGACCCATACTAAGAATTAGGGAGTTTATCAGTTCCTGTGGAATCAACGCCCACACTTGTGTTAAGGCTGTTTCTAGCTCATCAGTGTTTCTAGGAGAGGGTTGGAGGGATGAGATCCGCCGTCCTAGGTTGTCCCATACATGCTCAATGGGATTTAGGTCTGGGGATCGAGCTGGCCAATTCATCCGAGCAATTGCATGGTTTTGGAGAAAGTGTCGACCACACCAGCCCTATGTGGACGGGCATTATCATCACAGCAGAATGTTTTCTCCCATTTCCAATGCTTGAGGCATCACATATGCTGCCAAGATCTCGTCCCGAATCCTCTATCCAGTCAGGGCGAAAAATATGGAGTGCTGTGCGACCGCCCAATAAGATTCCAGCACAGACCATAAAAGCTTGGCTTCTGTAGGGATCATTTTCAACCATATTCCGGGGATTATTTCTGGTTCCTACCTCTCTCCAGACAAAGACACGACGAGAATCGCTGTTTAGAAAGAATCTGGACTCATCAGTGAACATTACACGCCTCCATTCATCTGGATTCCAGGCGACATGTTGTCTGCACCAAAGTTTCCTTGTTCTCTTTTGAGGTGGTGTCAATGGCACACAAATTATGGGTCGTCGAGAATAGAGGCCCTTCTTGTGAAGCCTTCTGCGTATTTTCAGTTGATACTAAGACTCCTGTAGCTGCATTGAGGTCACTTCGTAGTTGCGATGCTGTCATTCTTCTATTGCGACGCACAAGAAGATTCAAATAACGGTCTTGATTTAACGTTGTGACACTTGGCCGTCCTTGTCCGGGTGTTCTGGCAACATTAGCTGTCGTTTGAAATTTTTTCCAAAGCCTTGAGACAACGTTTCTTGTCACTCCAAGCCACCTTGCTACTTCTGCCTGTGATTGGCCAGCTTCCATCATCCCAATAGCTTGCCATTTTTATCTTGTGATAAATGTTGCCTATAAGCAATGAAAACTTTAAAAAACAAAAAGGTTCAATTAAAATCTAGTGGAGCGTAAAATTAGGACGCTTTGAGAAAGACTCAGGCACGTGCTGGAGGCGGAGTCAACGTAGACGGTGGTATTTTGCATATTGGGAACAATTTTATTTGTGTTCCTGTTTTACATACTCTCTTAATTCATGAAGCTTTTGAAACATGTGTTGTTCCTATAATTTTGCGGACCAGTGTATATTAAAAGCTCTGTAAATCAGTAGATTGAAGTTAGTCTTAAAGCCAAACATCCAGATTTTATAAATTCTGAATACCTACTTGTTTTGAGGCTGTGCAAGTTACATCGCATTTTCTTCTATCGGGTCATCCGTAAAGTACTGCGAATCTTCATATCCTGGGCATCTTTTCAGAGTTTGTTCTTTAAACTTCTAAAGGTAATATGCGTGAATTTCCATCATAATTTAATTTCCTATTAAATCAGGCAAATCCTGTATATTAGGTTTGATTCTGTGCTACATTGAAGATATTAAAAAAGTAGGATAATTTTTCGATTTTTATTTTTTTAAATGTAAAAATGCATGCAAGATATAGACGGTAAAGAACAACTGGACACATTCCACATTACATTATTTTCTATATTAAGTTTTATAACGAATGAAGACATCAAAACACGAATGTTTCTTTTCACAAATAATCCAAACTTCTACTGTCCTTACTGCGATGAAAAAAATATTGGGAGGGTTTGGCTCATCAGTTGCCAACCATCCCAGCGGTTTCGCCAATTCAATCTACCAGACCGCTCCTTTAGAGCTTCAATGCTGTATTGGATCATTCTGCTTTTATATGCTGCACTAAAGAGTGGAATCTTAGAAATGGTATTTAAGCAAATTATGGACATAAGTTTTAAGGAAAGTAGTTCATCAAAGTAAAGGCAGTAGAAGTTTGAATTATTTGTGAAAAGAAACATTTGCGTCTTAATGTCTTCGATCATTATATATAAATGGCGCATAATTGCTTTGTATTAATTAAGTTCAATATCATACTCAAAATACTATATTGAAATATTCATTGAAAAATGAATCTAGAAATTTCCTCGCTCATACGAGCTGATATTTGGATTGAAGGGTTTGCTTTTAAATATGTAAACCAATTATAATCATGAAAGATATTGTATGAATGAATTAAAGAAAACACTCAACCTATATTCTAAATTGATTGATATTTTCAGTATTAATTCAACTTTTATATGGTTCCTTTCTTCACTATCAGAATAATATAAACAGTAAAGAAAAATATTTTCTAATAATTATAAATAGAATTTGATATTTTCTTTCTAATCCCGATGATTTCATTTGAATTAGCTGGAAAAAAAAACACATTATCATTATGATAGAAAAACATTATTAGTTCTGCTTGTATTTAAAAAAAAGGTTACATGTGTTGACAAGAGTGTGATAATTCAAATTATTTTCAATTTCCATTGTAGAAAAGGAATCAATATAATAGTTAAGAGATAATTGGTTTACAACCAACCTTTACTAATCAACGGCAACTAACTAGATTATCAGAGGGTCTCAACCTGATCTAATTTGTCTCTCAAAGATTAGGTCGAACCATTAGATTTGCACAAGAATATTCGCAACATTTTTACATATTTCCCTACATATAGACATGTACAAGCACAGTATACACGTATTTGTACATAAAAATAGGCACTTCGGCCAGTTAAAGTTTTATTATATTAATTTCAACAAAAATATTTTGTAGAAAAACATTTGAAAATTATCCCGCATATGTTTCTTTTGAACGAAAAATCGAAATATATTTTAAGGAGAAATAACGATTATTTCTAACCTTAAGGATGAAGTATGAAAGGATGAATTGTGAAGAGTAATGATAAACGGAAAAATAAAGTATCCAGGGATGGAGAATACAATTCATCCTTTCATACTTCATCCCTAAGGAAACAAAATAATCGTTATTTCTCCTTAAAATGAATTTCTTTTTTTTTCAAACGAAATACATGCGGGAAAATTTTCAAATGTCGTTCTACAATCATAAGCCGCATTATATTGTATTAAAATATTTTGTCTTCGTAAGGAGAAATTGATTAATATTTAAAATAATCATACGCGTCTAAAATAGTTTCGAATTTTTATAACAGATGGCGCGCTAATATGCATTATAAGAAAATATATTTACATACTTATTCACATACAGATCTTAGCTTCAACTTTATAAGGCACTGAAATAATAATTATAAGTCACAATGTTTACAAAGAGGTTTTTCTATAAATTTCCTCTATTAATTTCCCCGGAATATCAAAATTTTAAGATTGAAAATATCTCAAGACAGTGTAATAATTCTGGTATGAACTACACAATTGAAAATACATTATTCATATTTCGGCAGAGATTGTACAAACTTCAACTGGCCGATGTGTCTATTTAAAAAAAAAAAAGGAATATGAATGCCTGCCAAGGCAACCTCTATCTTTATGACAATACTTATCTGTCATATTGATTTGTATTAAATGAAGTTGACAAAAATACCAAATTACTATAATAATAATGATAATAATAATCCATAATTTGTTTATATAGTATTATGAAAAAGGCATCTCCTTATCGTGCAACTGAAAGTTTCTGATGGCTTGCGCCATCTATCGGAATAAATACCAACAATTCTCGTTGATTTTTAATTATTCCCGAATTAACCAAATACCCATTCTTGATTAATCAAGAATGGGTATTTTGCCAAGTCTGGAATAATTAAAAATCAACGAGAATAGTTGGTATTTATTCCGATAGATGGCGCAAGCCATCAGAAACTTTCAGTTGCATGATAAGGAGAGGCCATTTTCCTAATGTATGCACCTTATACCAGTACAATATCACATTTGTGCTATTTTTTCACTTAGTTTAATCTAAAAAATAGTACAATAGTGAAATTGTCCTGGGATTAGGTGGATGAATTAAAAGATAAAGACATATCCTGAATAAATATAAACTATTAGTTGGGACGCAAGCCATCAGCTACTTTTACTTGCAGGATCAGAATATGCCTTTTTCCTAACTTGACTGAATGTTTTACATGGCGATGACGTGAATTTTAGATATATGTTATTTTTTTTATATATGATGAAATTCCTCACAAATATATTATAGATTCTCGAAAACATCCCATATATTTAAAGAAGTATCGTCATTTGACACCGATATCGAATGGACACAGAGAATTCTAACAATATTTATCAATATATATTATATATATATACAATATCATTATTACATGATACCATTGAAACTAATAGCTCCAAGTACGTTAATCCTCATGTATTGATGCAGAAAAGCTCAAAACAAATTTGCAGATAACAATCCTTATTATTAGAGCTATGACAAGTATAAAGGGACATGTAAACAAACCAAAGAGCTTCTTAACAAAGTCAAATTAATATTCTGACATTCAAATAAGTCCATTGAGGTCTATTTAAGTGTAAATTGACAAGTAGAATGATGACGTAACATAGACAGTGAAAGAATAGTCTGTCAATTTGGACATCATCAAGGTAATGGGAGGTCTTAAGTTGCGCTACAGGAGCGAAGTGAAGCCAGGGTATTGACTTGTAAAGAAAGGAGTTCAATATCAGTATGGATTATGGAAATTACGGGGTTCGACGCCAGCTGCTGTCATAACGCTCCTACGATTGGACACCCCCTGTGGCGAAGTCATCCCTGTCTTATCCTAATATTTGGTCCTGTCTTTTTTGATCCTTTAATTTGCCTCGTTGCGGTTGTCTAACTTTCCCCTAGTAAAATGTCACCAATGTTGTTACCTATGGTTGTCACATCAGAGAAAGGGAATATTTATTCCACCTATTTATCGATAAATCCTTATATTTTGATCGCGCGCTAATGGTTTCTATGCTTAAATGGATTTTTGTGAATTTTTGTTTGGAATTGTGATCGATGTATTGCCTCGAATGTCTCGATGTATGTGCAAGTATTTATATTATAACAATATATTTTTCTATATTTAGGTAACAGGTTTTTATTTCAATTATTTTGCCACTCCATAAAATGGTTTAATTGGTTTCGATTATTTCTAATCTGAAGATATTTAAAATTGTTCTGATTCAAATAATTCGGCTTGTGTCAGTTTCAAAATTACCTTCCCTCATCATCCTACATTACCTTTTGGTCGCAATGATGGGAAGAGAAGGTAAACTGAAAAAAAAAATAGAGATCGCTGAGCAGATATTGAAGCCATAGCGGCGAATTAAGCGATCTAGGTATTTTTCGTAGATCGCGAAATACGTGGTGTCGCTGGAGACCCGCTAGGGATTCTCCACTAAACTCTGCAACGCTGGCAGAGGTGCCATATTCTTTGTAGATAGTATGATGCACATATATATATCTATATATATTTTTTAATAGTGCGGACTGTGAACTTTGCATGTATTGAAAAAATGTCAATAAAATTATTTTAATTGTCAATTTTGTTTGAGGCCTTAGTGATATTAAGTACATTTACAGCAACTGACCTTAGGATCCTACCGCTGTGTCAAAGCCAAGACGTACCTCAAAGAAGACGATGTCCCTATATATAATAAGAATCCCTTGAATAAGTTTAAAGTTTTGTTCATCTCCTGAGTCAATTAAATGTTCAGCATCAGTTTAACAATGAAGAAATACCTTTTTGTTAATTTATATCCACATAATTCCAGTACAATTTCACTTCTCTACTATTTTTCACAATTTATTTTTCTATGAAGTTCAAATTACCTCAAATTATTTTATTTTTTGAAACGAACAGTGTTCGAAAAATCGCATATACAAGTAATATACTTGTGAATTATCATTTTACTTGTAAATATTGTCGGCTCATATCTCTCGGCTGTATTGAGCGAGCTGACAAATTTGTAAAATACTTTTATTGTTCAAATAAATTTGTTTTACGAATATTCCTTCTGGTCTGGCTTATAATCTTGATAAGGATCAAACGAATATTGACTTGAAGCTAACCTCCTGGACGGTGCAACAATATATATATTAATTAAAAAGGCATATGTTGGATCAAAATATAATTTATTATACCAATATTTCAGTTGGCTGAACGCCACCTTTAGTAAAATAAATGATATTTTGATCCAACATATGCCTTTTTAATTAAAGATTTATTTATGGATTGACCTATTTAGAAAAAAAATATATATATATATGTTATGAATATAATATTTTGTTGTTGAAAAGAGATAGAGGAATTAAAGGTGCAGTCGTGAAAATAGGAAAGATAGTTTAGATCAGAATTAGCTTTGATTGAGCGTATGGAATATAAAATGCATAATTTGAGAAAGTACTACCTGACTTGAGGCGTAATAATAAAGAAAACAAAAAAAAAAAGCTTATTTATAATATTTACAGAAAGATTTGAGCCGGTCAACGGGAAACAACAACAAATGAGTTTATATAGGAAAAACAGCGACATCTGGCGGTCGTCTTTACAGATTAGTTGTTCTAAAAGTTATAATTTGAAAAAATAATATTATTTTTCATATAACATACATATATATACATGTCATAATATATACTCTTCCAGGAATAATAAAGCCAACCAATAGACAACCCAGACAGAGACGGGAGGGTAAAGTCCGGTCACTTGAGACACCAGCGACATTCCAAGGGGTGACCACACGTCAGTTAACATCTCGGGACTTTTAAGACAGTTGGGAATTGTGTGTGACACGAAAGGCCTTCCGGCTGTGCCAGTCCAGTCTCTCTCTCTCTCTGGTTGCCTGGGTTCCTCTTCCAACTTGTGGTGTGTTTTTCCCCACCTTTTATACCATATATATATATATATAAAAAAACGAGTTTCTATAAGAAAACGAAAAATAAAATCAGCTGTGCGTTCAAAATTAAGAAGAAAATCATTATATATACTCAATACATATCACCACTAGTAAAGGATTCACTATGTTTGTAAACATCATGTATTGTTTGGATGCATAATTAAAGGGAGATGGAATTCCTTTTTTACATTAATATAATCCTCCTGGAACCCCTTTTAATATATTTATTTAATTATTCAGAAGTATATTCAGTGTGTAAATTTAATCTATGAAAATTCTAAACAGAGAGAGTAATATAAATTTATTTTTTATAAAACAAAAATTGTATTATATACAACATAGTATGAATATTTATAAGAGAATTTATTATCCACCCTTTCTCGTTGCACGAATTCATAAAGTTTTATTACACAAATTTTTAAAAATGATATTTAACCATTATTCGAAGTTTTCGTTTTTTTCCAAAATCAATAATTTATCAAAAATAACCGTTTCAATAATTAACAATGTAAACTCTGCTTTCACATGTGTAGACATGTGGTGCGCTTACAGTAAAAAGCAGTCGCTAACTACCCACCATGATTATCATGGCCTGTACCACGTGTACTAGGGATAAGCAAAAAAAAAAACAATGTAAACTTACATATATATTATGGAAAAGGCATCTCCTTATCGTGCAACTAAAAGTTGCTGATGGTTTTCGCCATCTATCGGAATAAATATAAACAATTCTCGTTGATTTTTAGGTAATAGTTGATATTTATTCCGATAGGTGGCGCAAGCCATCAGGAACTTTCAGTTCAACTATAAGGAGATGCCTTTTTCATATTTTTACTATTTCTTTGCATACATACAAATATATTTTGAAAATACAGCAATCCATATTTAATTCATAATATAATAAAAAGGCATAAAATGGATTAAATAAAATATTTATTTTGATAATATTTCGGCTGGCTGAACGCCAACCTTTATCGAGGCATTACATTTTTGTATACATAAACTCAGTGATTTTATAACACTATGCGGCGCTGAGTTTGTTTATACAAAAATGTAATGCCTCGATAAAGGTTGGCGTTCAGCCAGCCGAAATATTGGCAAAATAAATCTTTTATTAAATCCAATATATGCCTTTCAATACCTAATACAAATATATATATATATATATATATATATATATATATATATGTAGTAATCTATCCCAACAATTAGAATAATAGTACAACGATATAGTTTACAGGCGTATATAATAGATGGATATACAATAAATATTTTTTTACTTTCTCATCAAAAAGGAAGTTTTTCAAGCAGCTTAAGGTTCATTTGAGGAAGGTGAAAATGGGAAAGTTTTTTTTTTATAGAAAATGCTGGGCCGGATAATATAGCATCTAAAGGGGTCTTAAGGAATCTATTAGCTTCACCATTACTGGCTGAATTCTTGCCACTTATTAAATTTTGTTGGCCCTACTCTATTATTTGGGAGATTGTACCAAACATTGAACTACTATATAAATATTGGGATTAAATCCCACTTTTTCTTTGAGAATTTTTTTATTTAATTATTATTTTATTGCGAAGAGGGTAACGTTTTCTTTTTTTTTTTTTTTTTTTAATATATTTATTTTGGAATGATGACACGATTTCAAATTGTATTAGTAACATTTCTTTGTGATTAAATTTTGTTGGAATTGACGAATTTTCAATAAACGTGTCTGATATCCATGTCTTTATAATATATTAAACTAGGGAAACCGCTGGGAGGGTTCACCACTGATGAGCCAGGCCTTCTAATTAATTTTCCATTGCAGTAAGGGCAGTAGAAATGGTTTAATATTTAAAAGAATCATAAGCGTATATAATAGTTTCGCCTTAGCCTAATAGTTTTTTGTATTTAGGTTTGGAATGACCTATATTATTAGCGGATATCTCCCAAAGCGATCAGTTTTCCCATTTCTATTATATTCTATATTTCACCTCACAACCATATTTAGTGGAGAACAAGAATATTAAAGAACCATTATAATGTTCATCAATACATATATATATAATTAAACTATTTTGTGCCTTCATATATATGTGGTATTGCAAGCACTGGCAGTCATGGGGCCAAAGAGGTGTCAGGTGTCAATTGGATAACACAAGAGACGAGGCAGGATGGATGTCACCTGAGAGAGGCCAACGTCCGAAGACGCGAACAAGGTCCAGGAGGATGTTATCTAAATGAAATCGATAGATGATCTGTTGATGTCCGCCCTTTTGTCGATGTCCACTGGTGGAGGTAAAACTTACTGGATGTTTCCTGAGAGGAAAGGAAGAATCTTGACAAAACTCGACCCCTCGGACCCTGCCCTGTTTTGCGTGCGGATGTCTCAATAATATTTTTCATCTTATTTATTATTAAATGATGGCCAAGCCGTCGCGTTGAATTATATATACAATTATGAACTATCACACTATTTATAATTATGGTACATATGAAAATATAGTGTATATTGAAATATATTACTTAATATAATAGGTCAATTTTTATATGCTGTATATAGATACAACAAGCCCCATATGTAACTACTAAATGGTGTCAATAAAACGGATACTCGGAAGAGAAAGGGTTGGTGAACCGAGATGTATAGTATAACAGGTCGTAGCCATTTCAGAAGTAACAGGAGAGAATACAAGTATATACACATTGTATGTACATACATACACTCGTATTTACATATTGGCTGTGTCAGTCCTTGATAGAACGCAGACGTTCACCCTCCTCTGTCGTCATCATCAGCATATAAGTGGGTAGCACAGAAAAAGGCAAAGAAGGGAAGAATCATGTAGTTAAGTCGCAATGCCGCCAAAATTGACCAAAGCGGTCCCAAGACTTCTACTTAGTCCTTCCCGGGGTTCACCCTAAACCGAGGTAACCATGTTACCATGCGTATAGATTTCATTTATCCCCAGGCTAGTGCGCTTTAACTTCCGGCCCATGACTGCATATTAAATAAGGATTCTGCAACGTTGTTAGAGCCACTTGTGTGTCTACAACATGTATATATTACAATAATTTACGCTCCTTATTGTCATCGGAAAATATCCTGAACTCTCAATTGAATAACATTCTAGCTAAATAATTCATAGTATGATGTAATAGATTTATATAAAAGATATATGGTAATAGTACCTAACCCAAGTATAGCATGATATTCATGGCGTGAAGTTAGCGACATCTTTTACTGTTACTAAATTAAATGTCTATACGTTTAGAAAACAGTTCGAGGTTAGCACTTATAAGTCTTTAAAAAAACCCTTGATTGCTAGAAAATATGGTGTTAATATGAATTTTTCAGAAAAAAATGTGCCTTTGAAACATGTTTTCAAGTAAAAAGAGGCCAATGCGGGTTTCGTCGGTCGAGGGTTGTGAATAATGAAAATCTACGGGTTTTACCACTCTACCAACCCATTCTAGAAATATCTGAAGCAATTGAATAGATACTCAATTTGTGATAGATATTCATTCAGCTTTTATTTTACTGATGTGAACCTCTATTCCATATTTATTATTGTTATCATAATTTGCAATTACAGTCGATTCTCGATAATTTGAAACTCGTTAACTTGAATCTCTCGATTATTTAACATTTTTCCCCGGCCTCTTGAAAAATACTCGATTAATTGGATAAAATCAATATTAATTGGTCCCCTCGGTAATTTTAAATTTAAGAAAGAGTATTTTGCCACAAATAAATATTTGTGAATAACTGTACAAATGTTTAAAATAGCAAATCACGAATTTTAATCAAACTCTTGTTTGAGAAAGTAGAAGACCCGAAAGCTCCCAATAAATTTATTACTTCAAAACATACTTTCGGTAAGTCACTTATTCAATCTTGTATCAACAAAGTATGTATATCCCGAAACTGTCAAAACTTCAAACTCTTGTTTACTTGATTTTTCCCCTCCCTCCCTCTTAGTTGTTTAAACTCCTGTTATTTTGAACTCTTGATAATTTTTTTCTGGTCCCTTGAGTTTCAAATTTTCGTAAGTTGACTGCATTTTTAGAGCGATATTTTGAATATTTATCAGCAATAAATATGGAAATACTAACTAACTGTAAAAAAAAACATGTATATATATATTTTTTCTACCATCAAAAAATATGCAAAATCTATACTTATATTTAAATGTTTATAAATTAGCATCTTAACGATGTTTATATGTTATTTGTACTCCCCTGTAAAAGGCCAGAAATGTTCGGAAGCTCGAAAAGATAGAAGAAACTCATCTCGAGAGATATGTGGCATTTGGTTTATTCTAATGTCCCTAGTGCGATGGGAAATTATTAGAAATGTCTAGTTCATCCGTGCTAAATCCTCCCATCTGTTTCACCAGTTTGATCTGCCATACCGTTCTACTATTGTACTAAGCTAATTGGTTTATATATCAGGTATACAGAAATTCCCTTGGTGAAATTATTCAAGCAAACTAGGGACGAACGCTTCGACAACATTAGAAGTAATCTCATGGATAAAACCTAAGGAAGTGAAGAGTCTTTGATTTCGCCAGTTATCTGCATTTTTTTAAGGATAAAAAAAACAAGTTTGCTCACATTTGGTCTCTTGGTGTGTCTTCAATGAAGATCACTGTATCAAATATATCAATATCTTTCAGTTATTGTCTAAATCCCGATATTCCTGCTATAATGTAAAGTCTTCTTAAATTATGTCCATCTAGTGTTCATATAAAAACTTCAATAGAGCATCGCTCTTTCACATGGAGGATAAAGTTTGTTTGAAGTGTTTGAGTGTTCATCACTGATGAGCAGGCCTTCACAATATTTCACATCGTAGAAATGACAGAAGAAAATTGTTTTATTCATCAATTATTTTATATTTTCGTAGTCTCATATAGAATCTAAAAATGTTTATAGCGGATTATTTATTCTCATATCAGTATTCATAACAATGGATTGATTTTAGAAAGATTCAGAATCTTGCTAGCTTAAGCATGATAACTCCTGGCGAGAAATAAAAAACACCAAACAAATCTGCAAAGCCGTGAGAAGGCAATGAATAAGAAACTTCAGAATTTCAGCCAAGTGTACAAAGGTATGTACATTTTTTAGCCTAAATATTACTAAATCATATAATCTCCATAATTATCGAGAATAATTCAATTTCTATAAATATTGTAGTAATAAAAACTATTATTACAACGATTTGCAGTTTATTAATGATATCTCGTTAAATATTATAATTCCCATATTTTGCGCAGTAAAGTTTATTTAATCAGCCATTGAACAACGCATTATTATAATTGTTTATACATAGAGGGAACTATAAAGAAATACCTTTGGAAGAATGATTCCACACAGAAGTTTGAGGATTTTAGTAAATCATTAAAGAGTGTAAGAGGCGTAATTTATTATTTTATCGATTTTATTGCAATTTCCTACACGATAGAATAAGATGAGCTATTTCAGTATATATAAGAATATACTAGTAGTTAAACCATACGTATATCATTAAAAACAAGACACATTACGATTTATCAAAATACGAAACTATTATAGACGCTTATGATTCTTTTTATAAATAAACAATTTCTACTGCCCTTACTGCAATGAAAAAAATAACGTGAGGGCCTTTTTCCATTACAGTAAGGGCAGAAGAAATCGTTTATTTTTAAAAAGAATCATACGCTTCTATAATAGTTTCGTATTTTGATAACAGATGGCGTGCTAATGTATCATAATACGTATTATGATTTATATTCCGCGATAATTTGTATTTTAAAAGAAACCTTTTATTGTGAAAATATTCGATTTGAGCAATGAAATTATCAATGAAACTAGATTAGCATTATTAAACGATATGAATCTTTTAAAAAGCTATTCCTACTTTACATTATTATCTATAAATCAATTTGCCAAAGTCTTTTAGAAAATCTATGGAATAAAATAATATTTTCCTATTTTAATCCAATTTTAAAGGCTAAATTTGAAAAATGATTTTGCTATTTTTGTTCTGTTATTTAGGTATTGA